>JASPKZ010008886.1:997500-1597500 GCA_030220185.1 Diploptera punctata
TGAAGGTTATTGATTAAAACCAATTTTCTTAAACGAATTCGAAGAAATGTACGTTTTGCAATAATTCTCATGAAAAGTTTTCGAAATTTGTTACCGTCTTGATCTATCTTATTTTGACTGTTAGCTTTTGTTGTTATTTTTATTATAATTTCGCTATTTCTTATTATAATTATAATAATAGTAATTTATTATTATTTTTACTTTTTCAGATATTTCATAGTTCCCATCTAAGGCCACGTCTACACGTAACGTTTTGTCGTCAGTCTTGCATGATCAAATAAAACTGACAAAAATCGTGGGACTACGCTATTCAAACTTGTACTCACTCTTGTACACAAAGCTCTAGTACATCAGTCTTTTGCGAGTTTGTCAAATCTCATTCAGTTCATGCAAAACATCCAGTTTGCCATACACACTCAACGTTTTGTTTGACAAACTTGGCATGATCATGCAAGACTGACGACAAAACTTTACGTGTAGACCAGGCCTAACTAAAGATACAACATCGTCTTAGTTACCTGGCTTTCATTAATTCTCCTATTCTGTCACCCTACATTTCTTTCTCTCCAATAAATTCCCTCATAAAACACTGAGATATGTATTTTCATAAATAATTTTCGTTTGCCTAATTAATTTATTTTACATCTTTAAAATAATTTTAATATTTGAATCCTTTTAAGAGTACAAAGTTTAAGGGGTTCCGTTATTAATATGGGATTATATCAGAAAAATCACATTGATATAAAAATTAGTTGGAATATAAGGGTATTTGAATTAGTATTCTATAATGTACGACATTGGTTGGTAGTTTTATTCCGATTTGTCGATTAAATTTTAACACAATCCGGCAATTGTGTATTGGAGTTTTCTGGTATTTCCGATTCTACATAAACGGATTATTTCTGAATCGTATTGTTCAGAAATCCATGGTCCAACTGATAAAATATACAGGATTATATTCTTAATGAAAATTTGCGTTTGATAAATCTGTAGGAATTTCATTTTAATTTCTGCTCAATATTTAACAGTAAGTAGAAAATACAGATTGTAACAATTATATTAAATGTTGATAAACATTATAAAGTCCCGAAAAAACAACGTTTGATCTTTTTCCTTATTTTGAAATGAATATATTGTATAACTATTGTGTACACTATCGTTTACATTACATATACAAATATAATAAAAGTAAATAAATAAATAAATTGAAACATATCAAAAGGCATTGTATATTGATAATATTTAATTATTTTGTTTAATTAAAATTGATTACAATACAATATCTGCAAATAGTTTATCTATTTATACATCATAACTCATCGCATTCGATTACTTTAGTTTTTACTCGTTATTAAATGAATGTGAAGTGATCCTACTAAAAACATTATAGGCGGACAATCAGGCACCTACCTTTGTAGAAAATCGGCACGAGATATCAGCTGAGTTTTTAACTCTGCGTGACTGCCGCCTTTACTCCAGAACATATCTCTGGTACTCATTTTATTTAGAGTATGAGACAGTCCAAGGACCATGTGCCGCCAGATGGTTTAGACCAGAATACAATTTCTGACCCCATCGTGACTCGAACCCACGCACATCCTCTTTGTAGCGTATTGTCTTAAACTTATTATTTTTAATATTATATTTAAAAATATTAATAATAAATATATTATTAATATTACAGTTAACTCACTGGCACAATCGAACCCATAGGTTCATGGTCGCGCGGGCATAAGCTTTCTATACATATCTGTCCTGAATTAATGTTTTCCAATCATTCACTGTATAATCTACTTCCCTCAAATCATTTTAATGTTATTCTCCCACCTGATACTTGGTCTACAAACTGGACGTTTTCCCTCTGGTTTTCTTACAAGACGGTTACATGCACTAATGTAGTCTTCCCCATTCACCTGTCTGTTCATCTCTCTTTGGTCCAACAATTTTCCTAAGAACTTCATTACCAAATACTTGTAATCTCCTTTCCTCCCTTAAAGTATGAGTCCATGTTTCGCATACATATAATATAACTGATAGAATAATAGTTTTATATATTTTCAGTTTAACATTTTTTGGAAGGAGTTGGGTAGTCAAGTTTCTCTGAAATGCATAATAGCACGCATTTCCAGAATTGAGCCTATGTTTAATTTCTTTCAGTGCATCTCATTCCTATATGTGATTAATATTACAGTTATTGCCACTATTGTTTTATTATTATTATTATTATATTATTGTTAGGCCTAATATTATTATTATATTCCTATTATTGCAGCAGTCGGCTGGTAGGCCAAGGGCCTTCTAGGCCAGTCGCACCGTGGATTTAAGTTTACGTTTATTGTTACTATTCTGTCCGTAGTAATTCTGCCCGAGGGCAGGTCTTTCACTGCAATCATAGCATTTACATGCTTTGCTTTGCAGCTTTACTAGGGAATTATAGGTTTTATATCATCCCGTTCGTTTCCATACCGGTGAAGGGTGATGATGATAACGATAAGGATGATGATGATTTTCGGGGACCGTTGGGCCCTATGTTTCCTGACATTTATCTTACAGGTGAGGAAAAACCCCGAAAAACCTCACCCCAGGAACCTGCCCCGACCGGGAATCGAACCCCGGCCCGCTGCGTGACAAGGCAGTATACTACCTCGAGACCACACCGGTGGCATTGTTACTATTAGTGGCATTAAATAATAATTAGACAAATTGTGGAAGTTGAAAATAACATTTGAAAATTTAAAAGTGGAATTTATGCAAATTGGAAATATTACTAGTATAATGGACACCTTAAGAGAGGATAAGGAAACAGACATTACAAGAACAATGGATGGATGGTAGGTCTATGAGGTGTATGAACAGGTCGAAACTAACTGAAGAAGGAGCGAAAGCAGAAACTTTTAGAAGAATACAATTATAGGTAAATTGATCCCTTTACAGGCTTTCGAGGTCCTTGCGGCAGTTGAGATTAAGGATCCCAACCTTTCTAGACAATGGAAAATATATATTAATGGATTGCCTTTGTCTTTGATTAAAATACAATTACTGAATACAAAAAAAAGTATTACATAGTAAAACCGGATATTTATCCCCATATAAAAATAATAAGGGTTTTTGTTTTGTTTATTTAATATTTAAATATAATTATATTTATTTATATTAAGAATGATATAAGATTGATTTAGAGAATTCAAATTTTTTATAAGTATATAAAAAATTCAAACTGGTCAATATAAACTGTTAATACAGTTAGATGTTTTTCTAACTGATGCAATATATGTAAAATACTTTAAATATTCAAATTGATAATTTTTATAAAGAAATAAATGGGATTGAACGAATTGGATAGGAGTCACCTAGGAGTACTCCTTCCTTTTCAGTTGGACCAATCAGAACCTCGAGGTTATAACTGAATAAGAAGATGGCTACAATACTTGAAGAAGGTCAGTCATGTTAAGCAACTGCTCCTCAAGAAATGAGAGAATGGTGGTTTATTTTCTTGATATTAGTTGAAAGAATAGTGTTAAAGTTATGGAAGATCATATAGTAAAATAAAATTCATCCATCTTGAATACAAATAGTCCATAAGTGGAAATAAAGTATAATACTTGAAGGATTGACCGTTAGAATTCGTCATTCATTATATACATAAAATGGTAATCTTCTATAAGTGAAAAGTATTAACCTAAGCCGGAGTCTTTTGAATTATTAATCTGCAAGATTCATCTTAACTGAAGTGAGAGTTTTAATAAAATAACTTTTAGTTTAACTGTTATAAAGTAAAGGTAAGGTAAAGTGATCCCACAACAGGCCTCAGGAGGCCCTTGGGGTAGTAGGAGGTTAAGGCTCCCACTTTTTCTAGACAATCGGCACTTTATGTCAGCCGGGTTGTCAGCCCTGCGTGACGGCCGCCTTTACCCCAGAACAAGCGTCTGGTACTCATTTCAGTTAGAGGCTGAGTCGACCCCAGGGCCATAGTGCCGCCAGAGGGTTTTGGTCAGTTTAAAAATCCTTACCCCAACGGGACTTGAACCCTCGATCCTCCGGCTTGTAGCTCAGTGCCTTAACCACTACGCTACGGCGTGCCCCCCCTGTTATAAAGTGTCGTTATTTTTTGTGTAAGAAACTTTTCCTCATTCCCCTGACGGGAGTTATTAGTGCCGTGGCAGAATTAAAGTGATTCAAATTATTACAATCACAAATCTACAACTTGGGACATCACACCCAGCAACCCACCTTTAATAGGCGGATTAAAACACCAAAATGAAAATCAGCAGAAATAATCAAGTGTGTATGAATATGTTACTTGGATTTTAATATGATAAAAGTTAAAAATTAAAATGTACCTGTTGGCAGGTTCCGTTGTCCTCAACTTTGTTAAAATATTCTATATATATAATTAACTGGAGCGCTTAAGATTCCATCTTCGGCAGGTTGAGCTTCTGCTACTTGTTGTTCTGCCGAAGATGGAAGATAATTTCCGAAAGCGCTCCCGTTAAGTTTATATCCAATATTTTAACAAAGTTGAAGACGACGGACCCTGCTAACAGGTACATTTTATTTTGTTTACTTTCATCATATAACTATTCATCTCAACGGAATTTGATATGAATTTTATTAGAATTGACGATTTTAATAGTTAGTTGCAAATCTGCTATCTTTCCTGTGTTGTAAAGTTATCATGTCTGCATCAAATGTTCCAGAATTAGTTACCCCGTCTAGGGCCTGTACTATAAAATATTTTCTTTGTTTATAATGTCTGAAAAGGTGTCCGAAGAGGAGTGATTTCATATTCTTCATATTTAATGCTACCAGGTTGTCATTTAGATATTTCTGGTGTTCTATCCTGACATTGGCGTTGTTGTAACCCACTTCTGAGGTTGGGACGCCTAGAAAATGGTGTTATGCTACCCCGATGACGTATGATAGGTGATGATGGTAATGATGCTCCAGAGGAGACATTTATCCTAAACTTGATCTAATTAGGTGTTGATAATGATGATAAATTTAGCATGATGAAATGTGGTTAAGAAACTGAAAAAAAGGTTGACCGCTAGATCACCGCGGCCAGCTTGTAACCATTACAGATCTACAGACTCAATTAAATTCAAGCCTCTGTGTTAATTTTAGATTCTGGTTTCACCACTAAATTGTGTGTAAATATATATATATATATATATATTCGAGATGATGTCCAAAGATTACTATCTACATGGAAAACTGCTCTCGCTGCCCACCATGTCATCACCAGAACAGCGAAGAAGATATGAAGAAATCCACGGTTGGGCAACATGGAGTGTGGTCGACGCTTAGATGGGTGTACGTCTTCCGAAACGGACCACACTGAAAACTGAAGGTGTTTAACTATATAAGAACTAATCCTTGGATGGATGTACGTCTTCGGAAACGGACCACCGCGAAAACTCTCTGTATTTTATTATATAAGACTTAAACCTGTGACTCGAACTTATCATTCCTTGATAATGGCATGTGGGATCATGCCGAAACGTCGGAATCAGTGGCCAGAGGTCGAACTTGAATCCAAGACGCGGAAAACCGAAGAAAACTTTCATATATATATATATATATATACCGTGTTCCAAAATGATGGACTGGGTTTTAAGTAGTTTGTATAGATTTACAAACGAAACTGGATGCGTGATTATTTGCTATAATGAAATAAAGCTTGTGAAAGTTTCATATCCTGTATGCAGTAATTTGTTTCTTGTCATTATTACGGTACATTGTTAAATTTGTGAAAATGGAGATGACTGTACAGAAGTAATTTTGTGTGTTGCAATTTGCGAGGTCTGGTTCCATTGTTGCACTGCAGCGAGCTTTCCAACGGCAATTTCGAAAGATAAGAATATCCGTCGATGGTATAGACAATTAAAAACAATTTGATGTATCTGTAAAAGGAAAAAGTCAAGGACGTCCACGAACACCAAATCAAAGAATCCGGATGACAAGGTTTATTCCCGATGGCTTCCACGGTCTCCTGATTTCACACCTTGTGATTTCTTCCTGTGGGGGTATGTAAAGGACTGTGTACGTAGCACTACTTCCCATCGACCTTCATAGGATTGTTACTGCTGTTGAATCCATTACCCCAAATATGCTGACCAGGGTTTGGGAGGAATTCGACTATCGGTTAGTATGCCGTGTAACGTAAGATGCTCACATGGAACACTTACAAAGTTTATTATGAAAACTCGAAGAGTTTCTCTTTAATCCCATGTAAGTTTTGTTCTTACATATATCATGTAAGGCAAATTAAACAACTTTGAAACCCCGTTCATCATTTTGTAACACGGTGTGTGTGTGTGTGTGTATATATATATATATATATATATATATATATATATATATATATATATAACGATACGCGGAAAACCCAAGAAAACTTTCTTATTCATACTTATATCCGCGAAAATCTGCAATATAATATATATATATATATATATATATATATATATATATATATATATATTATATTACGAGACCAGCCTCATGGACTACCTCAGCGTTTCTGACTACAGTTCATGAAATCCTGGATTCGATTTCCGGTCAGACCATAGCAATTTTTGTTTAAAGTTACTATTCCTATTTGAAAATACAGTAGGAAGTAACACTCAGGTTTTACTTAATAAAAAGTGTTGTCTGTATTATTCTTACCTCATATCGATGTTTCTGTCAGACATATGTTTCAAAGCTTGTTAGCCTCATTTTCAGTAGTTACACTTTTTATTAATTCCTATGTTTGCCCATGGTCTAAAATTTATGTTACCCACTCTCCTGATGCTTCATTATCATTTATCATCCTCCATATGATCGGGATAACATAACTCCGTATTCCAGGTGCCCCAACTTAAATAGATTCAAATCCGCTAATGCCAGGATCAAAGCAGAAATTTCATAAAATACAGCGTTTGGCATTGGACAAAAAAAAAAGTATATTTCTTTGTTTGTCTATTATAGATTTCTAAACCGCTCTATTAATTCTCATGAAAATTTATACATACATGTTTTCTGGTACAGCGAGTATTCAGCCCCTACCTATAATGGTCTAAAGCCTTTAGGTACAGGAGTTCACCTGAAACAAAAACTTAAAAATCGCTATAGCGGTCGGAGTTTTCTATGTTTCACAACGAAACTCAGTACATGCCATTGACATAAACGGAGACAGGTATTATCCAAAAATAAAAAATATCCGACTGTCAGAAGTAAATAAAAATAGATTCTAGGAATGGGAAAATTAACAATATAGTTTATCCACTCGCATTAAGTTAAAATATCGATAAAGTCGACTTAGAACTCTTTCATTTTTAGACGCACATCGTATTTAAAATAACTACGATATAAATGTGCAATTATACTTCTTTTTACTCATTCAACTAAAAATAAAGACATATATGTAATTTGTTTAGGCGTAACGGCACACAATATATTTTATATTAATTTCTGGTACACTCAGGAATGCGACTTACACATCTGTATATTTAGCCGGTCCACTTATCTACAGATACTTGGATATACATAAATATCATATAACAATTAAGTTATGAATATTTTAGTTAATATAAAATTATGGAATATTCACCTGAAAGGTCCGTCTCCTCAACTTAATCATTTAACTGCAGCGCTTTCGGGACTTGTCCCAGGATCCTGCCGATGATGGGACAAGTCCCGAAAGCGCTGGAGTTAAATGATTAATTAAGTTGAGGAGACGGACCTTTCAGGTGAATATTCCATAATTTTATATTAATTTGAATAATACCTCAACGGAACACATCATGAATCTTATAAAAGTTAAATATTTTAGTGTTGGACACTTTCTTCATTTAGATTTGGTTTCTATCCCTGACCCGTATTTGGGGGATGTAGTTGACATTCCACGATTGTGGAGTTTGTATACAGATATTAGGAATGCGATGTCTGAATCGATACGAAATGCGGTCATGGCGGAAGAAGAGTGTGTGGGGGATAAATTAGGATGAACAACTGGATGTGACATTCGGCACAACATAATTTGCATTTAACTCTCACCCCTTTTTTTCTCTCTGAAATGAACATCCACAATCATAGAACCCTGAGGCTTTAAAATTGTAGCGAAACATTGTATTAGTGCATCATTGTATTTGAATTTTAGCAAAAGTTAAATCAAAGCCCAAAAGCTAGTATCATTTGTTTTCTATTGTCAAATACAGGGACTATTGTATTCAGTATTTCATCGTGAAACCTAATCTAAGCCTCTCTAATGGAAAACCGGTAATTTACGAAATACTAATATAATTAATTCACTCCATTGTTTATTTCTTAATATATTTGCTACTTATAATCGCTTTAACTACAATGACGATAATCAAGACTTATATATATGTTCTCTTTTGGTTATTTGTATGTCTACTCTGTCTCTATTGGCGTTATATTTCACCTCAGACATCTGGTTCTCTGATTGCAGTCCTCTCTAATGTACGGTGAGGCAAACTGTGCAGTGTCTTAAATTTTTTAAGAGATTCTCTCTATTCTTAAATAATTAGCAAATACCCAGCGTGCGCTGCTACGCCTAAATAAATTAAATGTGTGTTTTTATTTTTAATAATAATAATAATAATAATATTTTATTTATTCTGGCAGAGTTAAGGCCATAAGGCCCTCTCTTCCACTCAACCAGCAGAAATACAAATAAATATTTGACAAATATAGATATACACTATACTAATTATAAACAGTTAAAGATACAATAAATGTAGCAATGTAAATGTCATGTACAAACAACATTTTATAGGGTAATAACAATAATGATACGATAATAATAATAATAATAATAATAATAATAATAATAATATAAATATGATTCATTATACGGGAAACACCAATTAATATATATATATATATATATATATATATCTCTTACATTGGATAATAATGAAGTTGAGTTTAGAGCAAATATAAATTTAGATTTCTTTTAAAAGATGCCAATGTCCGGCAGCCCCTTATTTCTTGTTGAATACGTTAGAACAAAACTAGGGATTAATTAAATTGTATAGTATTAATTGCGACGAATCAAACATGGCGGTTGGTAGAGTCAATTTTTAATTTTTGGTTTCAGGTGAACCCCCACTTCTAATTACTGGATTTCACTGATTTTTGGACAATGTGTACCTCGTTTTATTTTAACAGCATATACTGAGTTTCGACGTGAAACATTAAAAAATGCGACCGCTAGAGGGATTTTTAATTTTTCGTTTCAGGTGAACTCTTACACCTAATTGTTTAGTGAATAATAGATAGCGACTACATATTTACCGTACCTGCAAACCTGTATGTACAAATTTCTATAACAATCAACTGACTACTTTCGAGTTTTGCGGGTACTAACAAACGCAGGGTGAATTGTTATATATAAAGATAATACCTTCAACTCGTGTCCATCTCAGTCGATCGAGGGATGAGATGAGACGAAGATCCTATATTTTTTAAATATTTGTGATCATCAAAAGAGCCGGTCGATCATGTCTGACGCATCGTCATCAGGAGCGGATGAAATAGATGTAACGAAATGGGTGTAATGAGTATGAACAAGTGGCGGAATAAAATTAGTGGTAGGGGAAACGGGAGAAATCCAGATAAAACATGCCCAAGCTCCGTTTCATTCATCGCGAAAATCAATTGGAGTGACCGAGACTCGAACTCGAGACCTCAGCTGTGAGGGGCCAGCGTCTTATCGCTTGCACCACGGAACCGCCTCTCTGTACTTAATCCACCGAAAGAAAAATTACTTATGAACCTGACGGTAATACCATATGGTACCTCTGGGCTGAACTTTCACTTCATATAGGCCTACGTCATTCATGAACCTCGATCTGGTTCTACCTCTCTACATTTACCTTGTGTGTTTACGATGACTATTTAAATCGTGCCGCAAATGGGGGTTAAGACCAATCACGTTTCATTTATTTTTTTACAACCAACGACAGTCGTGTTTCACCACTCTCTTTTTCGATATCTATTTACCACCTCCTGCTTGTGTGAAAAAGAAAGCTCCTCCTTTTTTAATATTCTGAACTGGTTAGAGCATTATTTTGTAGTGACTGACTCTCCAACAAATACATTGAATATAGCAAATAATGAACAGATTCTTTCGAACTACGAATTTGATAATAGTGTGGTCAATAGTTGTTTTTTTAAGTAATGATTTCACTGAGTTGTTTTCTAAAAAAATAATTAATAACCTATAATTGTGGTTGTAATATGTAATTTGATGTTCTATATTTTCCCCACTAGGGTGTATTCTTACAATTTTGCGATCCTATATGAAGTTTCTCACGCCAGATAGCAGTAAATAATATTAACTGATCAAGTTGCACTGAATAAATAGAATAAACATAACCACACATTACATATTTGTTTTCAAACATCGCCTTTTACATTAAACATATAAATATTTTGAAATAAATATGTTTAAATAACGGCTTTTAAGTAATTAGCTTAATTTTATTCGTGACATATTCCTAACAAATGCCACTCTTGATTTCCAAATCATCTAGATAAATTCAGTTCAAGACAGATTGCTAGTTAAACGTTTTCTCTGCGTGGGGAGGAGGGCAATCAAATTTCGATAATTCACCAGAACCTGTGAATTTTTGACAATTATTGACTTTAACACGCCATTCTCTAAACTACAAAATAAAAATTAACTTTCTGGTTCAAGTACGTTGATCTACCTCAAACAATTTTCTAGAAGATGTGTCTTGTTCTAATTCATTCCTCCCCCTTGTATTACAGATTATTCTCACTGTTCGCACTTATAAGCATATTCTTAACTGTCACTGCACAAAATGCTGGTGTTTAAAACAATTTTTCGCTGATTTTAAAGTTATATCAATATAAACTGTTACATCGTCACATTTAGTATTTTAGTAGGCCCAAAGAATTCTGTTGGTAATATCAGTCGTTTCATTTTGTTGACATTCAAATATAATGCGAGAATACAAAGGGAATGAACAAGACATAGAAATAGCTCGAATAAGGACTGATCAATGACACGGCTTACTAATTGAAAACAAATAACGATATTAGTGAACAGGTAAGTCTCATGGTCTTGTGGTCAGGGCTTCTGACTACAGTTCTTGAGGTCCTGGGTTATATTCCCAATCACACCATAGGAATTATTGCTTAAAGGGGATTATTCTTGTGGTCATCCGAGGTCTGGATTTTGGGTTAAGTTTAGGTTTAATGGCTCTTCTGGTACTTCGTTAACGTTTAATTATCTATCTCACTCATCATATCATCATAAGTAATGCTCTAGATAAATTGGAAATCAAGAGTGGCATTTGTTAGGACTATTTAACGAATAAAATTAAGCTGTTTACTCACAAATCATTATTTAAATGTAGTTATTTTAAAATATTTATATATTTAATGTAAGCGGCGATGTTTGAAAACAAATTAGAAACGATTGGTACGCTTCATTTGCTTCTTTTGTTCATCACTGCAACCAGATCATATTATTTATTGCCAAAGGAACGCAATATTGTAAGAATGCACTCTAGTGGAGAAAAAATTAAACACATGAATGTAAATATGACAGTTATATTTTTCTGGAACATTATTACCAGGGGAAAAATACATTTAAGAAAGTGCAAACAGTGGTTTGTTTTTTTTTTGTGGTATAATAAATTGCTACCAATTCTTTTATATTAACTCCCACAAGCGCTATGTGTTGACATTCATGCACTATATATAGAATCTGGTAGCCGTATTTCTTAGAGAGTCAGTTACTGCAAAATAATGCTATGACCTATTCAGAATGTTAAAAAGGAGGTGCTTTCTTTATTATAATAAAGTCTAGTTGGTAAATTCTAGGCGAAAAACGACTGTGATTGGTTGTAAATAAAATATCAGTGAAACGCGATTGGTCATTGACTCTCATTTGAGGCATGAGGTAAATAGTCAGAGTAATGTAACTCCGCCCTCCAAACTCACAAGTGGGTTCCAGTTCCGCCAATACCTGGAGAGAATATCATTAAAGTTGTTAGACATCCTAGTGTCACTTAGCAAAATAAATAAAAAGTATTAGTGAACAATATATCGATAGACCAAGAAATAGGTTGGAGAATAACATTAACCATGATTTGAGGGAAGTAGATTATACAGGGAATGATTGGAAAATATTAGCTCTGGATAGGCTTTATGTCCGCGCGGCCATGAACCTACGGGTTCGATAGTGCCAGTGAGTTAGTTAGTTTAGTAAACAATATATCTGAAAACTTCTACATTTTTTTTATTGTCGATGCTGCTTGTCACGCAGCGGGACCGGGTTCGAGCCCCAGTCTGAACAAGTTTCCTATTGAGGTTTTTTCTGGGTTTTTTCTCACCTGTTAGACGAATGTTAGGAAACATTACAGCCCAAATTGTCCCCGAACATCATCCGACCATCAAAAACATCATAATATTCACCATATTTAGTATGAATGTGTGTGTGAATGGTGTTTCTAGTCTTAATGTTGTGTAGTCTCGGATAAGGCCCTGAATTGAACTGATCACACATTGGCGGAGGCCCTCCATGTCCTTGTGTGGTAAAATGAAAAGTATGCTTGTGAACCATATTTTCAAATCCCTCTCATGACAGTCGTGGCACTGTATAGCCCGGGTGGCGTGTGGCACGTAAAGGTACGGGGTGAATCATAAATATGGCTATACGTTTGATCGCGTTGTGTGATGAAAATATTACCATCACAGGAAATGTGAAATTACCGTTGGAAAGGCAATTATTCAAATTACAAAAATGGAATAAAACAAAACAGTGTAGAACTTACATCATTAGTCAAAATGGCGTTGAATATGCAACAGCAAATTACAATTGCTGCATTTGCAATAACGTATGCTAATGATCGTGAGGCCGCAATAGGGCAAGTCGTGATTTTAACATAGCATTGCAGCCGTCGACTGTGTGGAAGTGGAGAAAACGACTGCTGGAAACGGGAAGGATGCAGAAAATCAAACCTCCTGGAAGGCCTCGCATTAGCACGGATGCAGAAACAACGAAGACAATTGTGGAGGCGTTCGACGCTAGCCCACAAATGTCAACCCGCCAAGCTGCACGTGAGCAGTGATTTGTTTTGTCCCGTTCTATTCTTGTAACTTGAAGTATTCCCTTTCCAATGATAACATCTTATTTCCTTTAATAATAATATTTTCGTCACAAAATGCGATCAAACATATAGTCATATTTCTGAATCACTCTGTACCTATAAGGCGAGAAGTGAAACTAAGAAAAAGAAGTAGAAGAATAAATAATTGTACTAATTAGTGTCCATACATGAAAGTGCATTATAATCGCACACACCGAACACTAAATGAAGAAACAAGCATTAATTTGTTTTTTCCATTAACAATATTTATAAATAATTAAAACAATGAATATAAGGATACTATCTACGGCCTGAAATAAGATAAATCATTTTTTTATTCAATGCCCCAGGTTATCATTTCCAGATTTCTGGTGTTCTTTCCTGGCTTTGGCTTAATTGTAACCCACGTCTGAAGTTGGAGCGCCTAAAAGGTGAAGCGCCAGGAGAGTTCTTAACCTAAACTTAACCGAAATTCCAGACCATAGGCAATCACAGGGATGATTTCCTTTAAGGAAAAATTCCTGTGGTTTGACCGGAAATCTAACCTGGGACCTCAAGTCCACCACTGTGGTCTCGAGGTAGCGTACTGCTTTGTCATGCAGCGGGCCCGGGTTCAATTCCCGGTCGGGACAGGCTCCTGGGTGAGGTTTCTTTCGGTGTTTTTCCTCACCTGTAAGACAATTGTCAGGAATCTTAGAGCCCGACGGTCTCCGAAAATCATCCGGCCATCATCATCATCATCATCCTTATCATTATCATTATCATCGTCACCGGTGTGGAAAGCTACCACACCTATAATTCCCTAATAAAGCTGCAAAGCATAGCATGAAAATGCTACGATTACAGTGACAGACCTGCCCTTGGGCAGAATTACTATGGATGGATGGAAATAATATGAACTATTGTATTTTATAGGATGCGTTGCCAGTGTAATGGTCCATTAAATTGTATGGTATGTGTTCCGATGAACCAAACATGGCAGTTCCTTGAGTCAATGTTTAATTTCGGGTTTCAGGTAAACCCCAATTTCTAATGGCCGGAGCTACCTGATTTTGGAGAATACCTTTGGTTTAATTTAAAAACATGTATTAAGTTTAATATCAAACATCGAAAATTGCGACAGCTAGAGTGATTGTTCAATTTTCGCATCAGACGAACTCTTGCATCTGATGGTCCGATTTCGTAGGTTAACGAACTCCACCTCACATTTTAAAATTAATTGATATATGCCAAGTTTTGTTTTGACGAAACAAAAATTGCGGCCGCTAGAGCGTTAACGAACACATATACACATGATATATATATATATATAAAGTTCGTCAGGGATAAACTGCGTAAACTAATTTAATTATTTTAACAACTCGAGTTTATGGTCGAATATTGCTGGTTTGTGGAGTATAAGATATTTATTATGTTAAAATCGAGAAAACTTAATTTCTGAAGCCGGCATATTTAATAATGTCTAACCGTAGTGAAATCTAAGAATGTTTAATTTCGGATTTCAGTTGGAAACCTCCCTTCTAATGATAGTATTTCGCTGGTTTTAAGGGAGCGTCTTCCTCGATGTATTTTGATAGCATATAGCCTACTGAATTTCGTTTTGAATAATGAAAAATTTCGATCGCTAGCGCGTTTTAACATTTTCGTTCCGTGTGTACTCCTATGCCTAATGGTACAATTTTACTGGTCAATTAAGAAAGACTTGCTTTTTTAATTGATTTCTACATGCCAAGTTTACATCTTATAAAAGAAAAATTGAAGCCGCTAGAGCGTTAACGAACACACACACACACACACACATATATATATATATATATATATGTGTGTGTGTGTGTGTGTGTATGTATATATAAGCAATGGGAAGCTACCACACCTACAATTCCCTAATAAAGCTGCAAGCATAGCCTGAAAATGCTATGATTGCAGTGAAGGACCTGCCTTCGGGCAGAATTACTATGGATGGATATATATATATATATATATATATATATAATATATATTTATTTATCTATTTATTTATTTTGGTCATGGTTATTTCCGATGTAGCCTATATTAGATAGGATCTGTGAAGATTTGTAAAATGTTTTCAAAAATATATTCATAGGAACAACCTCAATAGCTTATTCCTTCGAAATACGCTAAAACCTATGAGATAGCGTCTGACAAATGCGAGTTGAAATATTCATTCTATTACGCTTTTAGAGCTATGGTAGGCCTATGAATTTAACATACGTCTAAGAGTAAACACGCTGTAATAATTGAGGTGGTTAGAAGCATTGGAGTGAAAATGCAAGTTTTGCAGTATTGAGAAAAACAGGTAAAGGGAATGCGCTATTAGAAGACATATGCGGTAAGCCAATCCTAATTCACTCTTAATGCGCTGTTGCCAGATACCGGTACGTAAGAGGGAAAGAGACAGACGATATGTCGTGCGAGGTACCAGTGTCATTGTTATAATGAAAAAATACACTGCTAATTCCGCTCATCTCGTACGTTTGTTTATATATTGTGTTAATCATTTAACTAAACGTATAGTATATCTAAAAATATGTATTTAATGTGTCATTAATTCTATGAATAAATACGAAAGATCACACCCTTACGTTTTCAAGGGATTGGTTCATCAGCCTCTCATCATTAGCAAGTCGAAATGTAATATTGTGATCCGCGACCTCGGCTTTAACTTTGGCCCAAATAAATTCAGTTGGGTTATATTAACAGTGTTATGGCGGCAAACGGATTACTGTATGCCCCCTTTCTACAACAATTTCATCTAATTCATATATTTTTTCGTGAACTTACTTACTTTGAGCAGTAATTCTGGTTTTGTTTCATAGGGTTGGTATGATATATTATCACTCTGTAACCATTGAATTTCCTATTTTCGAGAATTTGTAGAAGAAAGTTTGTTAATGACTTTCGAATGATAGCTAGCAATATCCATTATAATGAGTGATCCCTCTTGTAATGAATTTAAAAATCTATTAAGGAACCAATATTTAAAACTATCAACGTTCATTTCTGAATTGTAATCCAAATTTTTGTTTTGCGGTTGGGAACGAAAGACCCGTCTACTCTCTTTCCAGTTTTTGCAGAACTTGCATGACAAATAATGAGCTTATTTCGTTTACCTATAGGGATTTTCAGGTCACCTCTGCCGGTTATCTTTCCTTGAATAAATTTGATTCACCCACGTCTCATCAAGATAAAATATGGGAAGTGTGTCACCAGATGCCCTAAGGTCATGCATAGTTAGCAAAAATCTTATTCTTGAACCAACAATGTCACTTCTCTCTATAATAACAGAAATTTTCTACCATGTCGTTCTTTTATATTTAAAACCAAGGTTTTGTAATATCAGTTCCATAGACACAGTTCATCCCTCATATTGAATTTTCTCTGATATAATATAAACCAGTTTCATTAGGCCTATGTTTATCTTTCGCCCATTCGTACATCTTACAACACCAGGAGACAAATAGCTCAGTGCGCTGTACTGGTCGCCTCTAAGCTGGGAGCAGGAACTCTGAACAACACATTAGATCAGGGGTGCACAAGCTCATTTATTTTAACAGAGAACCGCAATGGCCCAGTATTGTAATAGGTACTTAATGAGAGATTTATTTCACTTTTCTAATGATGATAATGATGATGATGATAATAATAATAATAATAATAATAATAATAATAATAATAATAATAAAGTAATAATAATAAAATAATAATAATGGCATTAATGACGATAATGAAAATTATAACAATAATGCTAATAATAATGATAATAACAATGAAGATAATAAAAGTGATATTATTATTAGTAGATTATTAATAATAATTGGTAATAATTGGTAAGGCGGCTCCGTGACGTAAAAGGTTAGCCGCTCGCCTCTCACCGCTGCGCTGGGGCCCCGAGATCGAGTCTCGGTCACTCCAAGTGAGTTTCATGGTGGACGAAACTGTGCTTGGGCAAGTTTTCCTAGGGCGTTTCTCCCGTCTTCCCACGTCATAAGTTAATTCCACCATTTCATCTAATTCATTTCATTTCGTTCATCTGTCCCCGTGATGGTGCTTCAGACGTGGTCGGGCGACACCCTCGTCATTCACAGATCTCTATATTGGAGGTTTATCTCATCTCATCCCTCTACCGACCCTGAGTTGGACACAAGTTGAAATATTTATTTATAGTAACAATTAGTAATAATACTAATCTTAACAACATTTTAACTAATGTAATATTAATGAGAAACTTGGCACTGCTTATGCTCTGTTAACTTCCTAATATCAGGTTCAATTTTCGATATTGCAATGCGCATTCTCTCATGTGTAAGTCATCCTTTAAGTTATTTCTTCATCGGAAATGACTGTTCACGTACGGTTGTGTTACCAAATACAGTATCCATTTTCATTGCATGGTCATGGATATGACTCATTTCTTTAGGGAAGCACAGCAAGCAGAAATCAAGAAGTAGCACATCACTAAAGTTCACTTACGATTCACTGTTGCTTTGGATATCAATTGATTCTATCTGCACAATTGGAGGCACTGTTTCAACATTGGAATGAAAGGGTATTGAAAATAATTCAAATTATTTTATTCCAATTTTCTAGCATCCTGTAAACAGTTGTTGACTGCATCTTTAAGATTTTTCAACAGGCCAAAATATTACTTAAAATTAGATATTTTCATAGCTTTCGTTATTTTGTTCATTGTTGGAAAATTTGCAAGTAATTCAGTTCGTAATTTCTTATTCCAAACTGTAGGTTTCCCATCAAAATCCTTTTTAAGTTGAGCAGGTTATGGATTTAAAGTACTGAACTATATCACCCAGAAGTGGCAAATCACCTATCCATTCGCTGCTGTCAAGTTCGTCCACCTTAAAGTTGTGATTTATCAAAAACTGCCTAACTCTTCATGAACCTCATGCACTCGTTTCAACATTTTGCCTGCACGTAGCCATCGAACTTGTATAAAATATGACGTCATCACAATCTGCATCCAAATCAGTTAAAAATTCTTTCAATTGACGCTGAATCAGTCCCCTTGATTGAGGGTAATTCACCAACTTAATCACTGGTT
The DNA here is from genome assembly GCA_030220185.1 of Diploptera punctata. Classification (NCBI taxonomy): domain Eukaryota; kingdom Metazoa; phylum Arthropoda; class Insecta; order Blattodea; family Blaberidae; genus Diploptera; species Diploptera punctata. The sequence continues at coordinate 1,015,708 of JASPKZ010008886.1, forward strand.
TCATTACATGTTCCATTTGATTTTTATATAACGATGTCCTTGATGCAAGATACAGTGACAATTAGTATATTACGATGCAAGGTTGGGAAGTGGTTCTTACAGGATCGAGGAAAATATTTAAAAATCGAGCGACAGCGAGGTTTTTAATTTCCGAGATTCTGTAAAACACTTCACAAACGTGCGTTGTACATTATTTTTTGCGCGATGGTGTTTTCAAAATAATAAATAATAGTAAAATAATATCTTTGTTGGAAATATTTGCGTTTATTATAATCAATTGGCAATCGTTAACAGTGTGGACAATGTTTATTAGTTGAAACTACAGGAGGCCGTGAGACAATATTAATGATAAAATGGCGGCAAGTACGTATTTGTAGTATATTGTTTCAAGTAAAGTTCAGTTCATTTAACATGCAGTGATTTGTTTCCTATAATGTATATTAACACAAACTTTCCGATATTTTTTGTATATACATTGTATGTAATATACATAGAGGGCAGTGGTTTTACGTACCGTACGCGTTTTGCAATATGTAATATTACAGTATAGTTATTTTATTTTAGTATAGTTATTTAGGTTGGCAATCCCGAAATATAGGAAGTTGAACTTTCAATCATTGTCACCATTGCGTTAAGTAGGTCCTACGGCAAAACACACTATCGCGCAAAAAGTCATTTTTCCCCCCGATCTTAGATGGCGCTCCATCAGTTAACACGCCAATGAACTTATGTAAACTCAGTTAAGATTTATTTATAGTGCTTCTTTCATCGCAGTGGTTTCGAGGTAGCGTGCTGCCTTGTAGCGCAGCGAGCCAGAGTTCGATCGTCGGCCGGGACAAGTTTCCTGGGTGAGATTTTTTCGGGGGTTTTCCTCACCTGTATGACAAATGTCAGGGAACTTTAAGGGCTAAACCATCTCCGAAAACTATTAGGCCATAAGTATCATTATTCGCCTCATTACATTAATTTTAGTTTAAAGCTTTTTCTGGTGCATCATTACCATCGTCACCTTTCATATCATCAGTTCAGCGTAACCCCGCCTTCCAGGCGTCCAAACCTCGGAAGTGGGTTACAAGTACGGCATGCCAGGAGAGAATGCCAGAAATATCTTAATGACAACCTGGTGGAATTGATTTAAAACATTGTCTATGATTGAATTTAGGAAAGTTTTTGGATCAAATAAAAGTGAGATAAGCATGGAAATTAACTCTTAAATTAACAGAGCACTAAATTCTTGTCAGTTAATTAAATGTGGCGGTCCGTAGTGAAAACGTAATCGTGCATATCTGTAAAATATTAGGTATTTTATAAAATATGAAGATAAAATAATTTATGCCCCTCCGTTTTCTTCTCATTTATTAAAAATATTAAAATATTAAATAAAGTAACACATTGTGTTAACAGTGAGCTCCATGGTCTTAATAGAAAACTACATATATTATAAGAACAGTTAATTCTGTATACTGCAGGGCATGTAACACGAATTGGCAACGAAAGAGGGGCACGGAAACTGCTTGTAATAAAACAGAGGAAGTTTGCCAGACAGAAAGGTCAAGAATGAGATAGAAGAGAGAGAGAAAAAAAACATTGAACATGATTTGAGGGAGGATTTGGAAAATATTAGCTCAGGATGCAGATTTTGGAGAGTTTATAACCCCACGGCTATGAACTTCAGATTTGATATCGCCAGCATCAAGCATGCCTTCAATTCTTTAGACAATGAAGGAAGCCCACAACTCAATGGCATTAATAGGCTGTTAGTTTATGCCGATGATGTAATACTAATTAGCCATAGCGTAAAGATACTAACGGCCAACACGCACACTGTATTGAGTAACACTAGGAAATTGGAACTGGGTAGTAAACATCAGTAAAACTAAATATATATTCACACATATAAATGTATTATAATGGAAATGGACAGCTAATGACAAATGAGGGAAATGTTGAAGAAGTGTCCGATTTCAAATATCTTGGAATAGGAATGAGATGCACAAAGAAATTAAACGTAGGCTCTATTCTGGAAATGCATGCTATTATGACGTACAGGGACGCTTGTCATCCCAACTACTTTCAAAAAACGTTAAACAGAAAATATATAAAACTGTTATTTTCCCAGTTATATTATATGGATGTGAAACACGGACTCTTACTTTAATGGAGGAAAGAAGATTACGAGTATTTGAAAATGAAGTTCTTAGGAAAAATTTCGGGCCAAAAATAGATGAACAGGCAGGTGAATGGAGGAAACTACATAATAGTGTGCTACATGATATGTATGAGAAGAGTTAAGTCTCATAGACTGCGATGGGCAGACATGTGACACGTATGGGGGATGAAAGAGGTGCATGAAGGTTTCTTGTAGGAAAATGTTCTGTTGGTAGACCAAGAATGAGGTAGGAGAACAACATTATCCACGATTTGAGGGAGTTGTATTTTACAGGGGGTGATTGGAAAGCATTGGCTCAGGATAGGGATTTATGGAGGACTTATGTCTGCGCGGCTATAAACCTACGGGTTCGATAGAGCCAGTGAGTTAGTAATATCGAAAGGGGTTTGTGGAGTAAAAGTTATTGAAATATCATGAAGGAGAACATAGTGTGGGTTCATTTCATCGACGTGGTAACATAATTGTGTTCTGACACGACATTAAGTAATGAATCATCTCTCGAAGCCACCTCATTCATTACGTTGTTCCTTGTAAGTTACTATTAACAGACAAGAAAGAAAACCCGCACTATATTATGCACTTGTGGAAGAAGGGATTTAAGTGCTTGTATTTAAGTGCTTGGATATATTCTTTGGTTTCAACGCTACGGCAAATAAAAGCAGGCCATGTTATGTTTATTCTCTTGTAACAAGTTCTAAGATTTTATGCGTTAGAATTTGCTAGAAATTGCGAATAAAATGTGCATTTACGATCTTGATAACACTAAGCAACAAAAAATAAACTTTTTTTTCTGAGAAAGAACAATATGTGATTCTGATAGTATTTGTTCTCCTGATTTCAGATATGATATCGGCTTTTATCCATCCTCAAGGCTTCCGAGAGACAGGCATTTATAATTTCAAACAGTTTAATTATTTTCTACATTCGTAACTACACAATATTCGAACACTCGTTCTCACCTAAAAAGTAAGAAATTACGATTTTCTGGTATATTTCGCCTGTGGAGCATCCCTCGTGATAGTCCAACAATAATCTGCCAGCATATTAGGATTCAATTTGCCTTGATATTTCTTTTCCGTAACTGAAATCTCCTGATCAAAGTGTTCCCCGTGCTCATCGCTTACTGCGCCAATAGTTTCCGGGAAGAAATGTAGGTTTAAAATAAAAAATAATTATTTCAATCCATTAACCTACCAAGAGGTACAATTTAATTTTTAACTTTCATGCATTTTACTAGTATTGAAGCTAAATTTAATTGAAAAAACAGTATGTCTCACTCCATTTATCTTACGAGGGCACTAAAGTACGAGGTCGCAATACAATGACACACATATACACACACATTTATATATAACTAATAGACACAAAACACTTATAATTTTATAAATATATGTGCAAAAATTGGTTATTTATTTTAATATACCGTCAGTTTAATTTTTATCTTCACATTATATGAAATAATATATATACATCTCTGAGTCTGTACCTCAGCGTGATATCCATTACACTACCAGGCGAATCCAATTCAAACACTTATTTTTCTTATATAGGCCCTATGTATTATATATATATATGTTATAATTAAATGTTTAACATTGAGCAATGTAAGCTTAATATGGTATGATAAGAAAAATAAATGTCTGGAGAGATCCGGGTTCGAATACCGTCCAGGCATTTATTTTTCTTATCATACCATATATATATATATATATATATATATATTATAATTAAATTTTGACATTAAGCAGTGCAGGTTAATATGACATAAGAAAAATAAATGCCTGGACGGGATTTGAACCCGGACCTCTGAATTGGTACTTCAGCGTGCTATCCATTACACTACCGGGCAAATCAAATAAAACATTTTTACATATTCTCCAGTATTACGAGATGTAGTGAGAACTCGGTCTTCACTGCCACCTGGTAGCTAGCTACTATAACAAGTAAGCAAATTAAAGAGAATATTTTTACTTTATAGCACTGACGCTTTATAGATGTTATAATTAAATTTGTAACATTGAGCAATGCAAGCTTAATATGACATGATAATAAAAATTAAATGTCTGGAAGGGATTTGAGCCCGGACCTCTGAATTGGTACTTCATCGTGCTATCCATTACACCACCGGACAAATCTAATACAAACATTTATTTCTCTTCAATATATATTCTCCATTATTACGAGATGTAGTGAAAACTCGGTCTTCACTGCCACCTGGTAGCTAGCTTATATATATATCCATAGTAATTCTGCCCGAAGGCAGGTCCTTCACTGCAATCATAGCATTTTCATGCTATGCTTGCAGCTTTACTAGGGAATTGTAGGTGTGGTAGCTTCCCGTTGCTTTCCACACCCGTGAAGGATGATGATAATGATGGCCAAATATTTCGGGGACCGTTTAGGCCTTAAAGGTTTCCTGACATTTGTCTTACAGGTGAGGAAAAACCCCGATAAAAACCTCACCCAGAAAAACTGTCCCGAGCGGGGATCGAACCCGGGCCCGCTGCGTGACAAGGCAGCACGCTACCTCGCTATAGGCAGTGCGACTTATTCCTTCAGTCCCCTTTTAAGAGAAATCGAGCGAGGAAGTCGTCATATTACCCTTTTCAAAGAGGACCTAAATTTGGCCCGCTTCCCATAACTAGCAGACAGAAAACATTTATAATTTTATAAATATATATGGAAATATGTGTTATATATTTTGATGATCAATTTAATTTTATCTTCAAATTATACGGAATCTCATGGTAATAAACATAGAGGATATGTCATTTACATGAGAGTGTGATATTCCCAGAGCACAGAGAAATGATAGGATAAAATGTGCTAGGAAAGTGAGGTGAAGTTAATGCTGTCTACGTGAGCTTCGACTTTATCAAAGGTAGTTTCATACTATTTCCTTTGGGATAAAATATGAAGAGTTGTGAGCCAAACCTCCTTCATTCCGCGCACTAATTTAAAACAACTGTAATATATTACAAATCTTTGTAATCAAACTTATTTTAGTTTATGTCGCATTCTCATATTTTCAATTGGCCGTAAGAACTCATCTCAGATAAGATTGTAAAATACATCAGATACAAAATTATTTTTGAAGTAGAAAATAATGAAGAGGTAGGAAGAATTAATTTTGAAGTGTGTTTGAATTCCCAGAAAAATTAAAATGAAAGCTTGGGAAGTAAATGTGTGTTAATATATTTAATGATGTCGAAAACATATTTAAATCTTGTATATTGGCACATAATGTTACGCTCGAAACTTCATTGTAGACCCAATAACATATAATGTCATAGGTGATATTTAAGATGAAAAGGAATTACACTATATGTTTGATGATCGCGATTAAGTCCCTCGCATATGATGGATGGTGACTTTTTTTCTTTTTCCGCTCATTCTTTTCCAGACTGATTCTAGGACTCACTGAGTGACGACCGGGAATCTGTCTGAGAGTAAGGACCGTCGGAGTATAGATGAGCCATTCACCTACTCTTGACGTTGACTCAGAATCATAAAAGAATTTCAAGCCTGAAATAAGAATCCAGTTAGTGAAGTCCATGAGTCTGTTCATGACCAGTTTTGAATCACGACTCTAATCGCTTGAGATGTTTCACTAATCGATATTTACAATGTTTTCAAATAATTTTAGTTTTATCTATTTAAATTATAACAGACCGTGTATCACATCTTTATAGCACCGCAGATAGTAATAATAGTAAAATAATATTGATAATAATAATAATAATAATAATAAAATAGTAAGTCCACCGTTGTGGTCTTGAGGTAGCGTGCTGCCTTGTCACACAGCGGGCACGGGTTCGATACCCGCTCAGGACACAAGTTTCCTGGATGTGTTTTTCGGGGTTTTTCCTCACCTGTAAGACAAATGTCAGGATGCTTTAAGACCCAAACGGTCCCCGAACAGCATCTGGCCATCAGTATCATATTCACCTCATTAGATTAAGTTTAGGTTTAAGGACTCTCCTGGCGCATCATTACCCATCATATCATTGGAGAAGTGGGTTACAGTATGCCAATGCCTGAAATGTCGAATGACAAACGGGTGGTATTGAACAAAAAATAGAATAGTATAATAATAATAATAATAATAATAATAATAATAATAATAATGGTAATAATAATAATGGTAATAATAATAATAATACTAATGGTAATAATAATAATAATAATAATACTAGTACTAATGGTAATAATAATAATAATAATAATAATAATAGTAATATAGTAATAATAATAATAATAATAATAATAATAATAATAATATAGTAATAATAATAATATAGTAATAATAATAATAATAATACTAATTTAGTAATAATAATAATAATAATAATAATATAGAAATAATAATAATAATATAGTAATAATAATAGTCTTGAAATGGTAAAAGGAAACCATAAAAAATCGTAATAAAATATACTATTGCAGCGCTCCATATTTTGAACCGTATGCTCATGAAATATTAATCTCAAAGATAACAAGAATGGGGGAAGCTAATAAATGAGGTGCTCCATAATGCTCTCAAGCTATTTAAACACGGTTATTGAGATGAGCAGGTAATCTCTCTAATTTGTGAGACTAAATACGCTTTCATATATATAATTAGATACCCCTAGGGAAACGACCATTAGAAAGAATTGGATCGGATGATTATTATTATTATAATTATGTATTAATAGTGATGTCTGGCACATAATAGGCCTATACTAATATTCTATATTTTCTGTGAAATGTAAGAATAAGTTATAGGAAAGGAGTAAGATAGTAAGTTATCCATTTTTAAACCTCGAACGAGAGCAATGAGAATTATTTCAGATGATTCATGAATATATCTTTACATCTACATTTTTATTGTACCTTCTCACCCTCGCATGACGTTCGAAGTCGTGGAGTTAATCGTAGAAATGAAGAAAAATAAATAGAATTAGGAGAAACCTTCAGTTAAATGAACAGAGACATAAACATAGAAACGTCGTTAGTACTGACCTTGGACACAATTATATTAATTTTCTCGCTTATTGATTCACATAAATATAAAGACTTAGTAATAATGTAGCGAGACACACCCTTTTTACGTTCTGTCGGGGCGTGTCGATATACGCGACGGGGGTAAGCGTTCATCATTATTTAACACCAACAAATTACTTCATTAGAAAAACACATCGTTATTGATTTATAGTTAATACTGCATTGTATTCTTTGTAAAAATGAGCCTGAAGAAAATAGAATACATCAAAACAATTTACTGGTATTATATGAATGGATATACCCAAAATTAGTTCCATAAAACTAGATTTGAAACGAGTCCACCACCTTTAACTGGAGTCAACATCGTTGTTTCAAACACACCGAGCCTTGATTCATCCCCTGGTCGGGAAGATTCGTGGGTGTTCTTTTTTTTTTTTTTTTTAGTTTTCTCGTTTTATTTTATTTTTTCCTCACCTGTTATACAGTTGCATGGGAAATTTAGGACCAAAACAGTTCTTAAATATCATTTTGTCATTATAATCACCCTATCATGGTTTTCTGATCTTGAGTATTTTTGACTAGGCATACGTAGCAATAATCCATGTGTTCGATTCCCTGATTCCCTCTCTTCTAATTTTCTGTTTAGAGAGAATTATATTCGTACTCTTAGGATCTGGGTTTTAGTGATTCGTTACGAGTGTATATGTGTGTGACTGTGTCTCAGAAATACTTTGTGTAAAATATAAAAGTATAAAGAAAGGAAATATAAAGAGGCATTAAGAAAAAGGAGCCGGTTTATTTTTACAAGTTAAAGAACCTCGTATGCAGAGGCGAATGTGCCAGTAGAGGGTCACAACATATCCGACTGATTTTTCATGTCCTAAAAATGTTTTGTTTTGTTCAGTTTACAAATTTCCAATTATATAATGTGTTGTCCATTTATTCAGTCGGTGATTTAGAATGGGACTAGATTAAGTTTAGAGATTTATATATAAATTTACATATTTAATTTCTTTTCTTTACTTCTTTACTTCTACTTCATGAAATTAGACCTTTTGACCTGTTTTCACATCAAGTGGGATTTAGTGAATCTTTCCATCTAGTAAATGGGCGTCCAATAGTTCTATGTGCTGTAATTACAGCTCAGGATTATTACAGCTCAGGGATTCTATCTGTAGGCATTCTTTTAACATGTTCATACACTTTGTTTCTCATGTTGTCATTTCTATTTGTTAAATTAAAAATATTTACGTTCTTTTTTATATCTTCATTTCCTTTTCTGTCCAAAATTGTCAGACCTGCTACTGAACGTTAGAACTTCATTTCTGCGGTTTCTATTTTTCTTCTATCTGAACGGTTAAGAGTCCAATTCTCACTTGCATATGATAAGACAGGCACTGCTGTAATTTTGTAAAATTTTAATTGTGTACTCTTCAAAGTTTTATTTTTCAGTGTCCGTTTTATAATGCCACACATTCAATAAAACTTATTTAATATAATATTAGCATCGTCTTTGTGGCAGTATGATACATTGCAACCCAAATAATTGAATTTTGTTGTACAAAAATAATGAAATATGTTTAAAGCATATGTTATTCATGTGAGGAGTTACACTGAGTTCAACAGAAATATGTGGCACATTTTCACAGGTTTAAGAGATGAAGCTGAGCGTTTTGTTACGGGAAATCCATGATGCCCTGTGGCTTATCTATAGAGATGGAACAATTCCTTTGCAAATACGATATTATCGGATGGTTCATGCGACCATCGTATATAACTTTATAGGGCAGGGGTTTAGATAGTTTTCTGTACCGTCTGATTACAACAACAGTTTAGAATAACTACTGGACGTTAGTTATATTTCACTCCAAATGTTCCGAACAGTCAGTGCGCAACTTTTATATTCCACCAAAGTATACTTTGTAAGTTTGAATCCTGCTCTTGTTTACCTTTAACTTATGTTCAGATTTCAAAGTGATCTCTACTGTATGGTTTAAGCTTAGTCACCTTCGCGTCATTGGAAAGAGGGTTTCATCTCTCCTTATCACACCTGAAGTAGGTGATGATTATTTGATTTTAACTGTACTTTTTAATTTATCAGAATCCATCCTTTCATGATCCAAAGAAAATTCTATAGGCCTATGTGTAACACATCAACGATGTTGGTGGACACGTGGATAGTAGGCTCGGCTGCCTCGATTGGGATATCAGGCTCGAATCCAAGGGATATTGGTAATGGTATTGGTATTGGTCATTTGGGCAGGCTTTTACATGCCCTTGTTTGGTAAAAAAATATTTGTGTTCCACAGTTTAAAATCCCTCTCCCGATAGGTCGTGCCGCTGTAAGGCCCGGGTGATAGAGGACCTTCAGGTAATTGGACCCCTATTTTGAATTTTGTTGTTATTTATTCTTTTAATTGAGGGATTTAAATTTTGTTTAATTACACTGATTATCGTTAGTGTTATAACTATGAAATATCATTGTTAATTTATTCAAATATGGAAATATCTTCATAATTTATAAACTTATTTACGTTACAAGAAAGGTTCACTTTAACCTCCATATTCCGGTAAAGTGGACGCCAGAGTCCATCTAGCCTTTAGACTAGTTTAAGTTTATTTACTCTTAATTTATACAGACAGGCACAAATTAATCTGAGAGTATTTATGGCTGATCGTAATTAAAAAGCGTTTACTTAAACTCCGCCATGGCCGGTCCCAAGCCCGGATGAGAAAGGAGGAGGGGGAGGAGTAACAACCTCGTTAAAAAACCAGGGTTCAGTTGGCTCCGACTGATAGTACTCTGTAAGGGCCCCTAGCCAGGGTTACGGTGAAGACCTCAACGGCAGAGTCGGCGCAGAAGGAGTCCTTCATCACGGCGGATCTGGCGGAAGAGGCAACCCTATCTCTAAGGGAAATAGAGAAACGCTGCCTTGCGGTGAAGAGGGATCTTCAAAGGCTATGGGAGGAAAACCCAGACAGAAATTTTCCTGGTCCTCCAGGTTGGGGGTTTATGCTGTGGGCCAGCTCCCCACACATTAGAAAAAAAAACAAAATGCTAAAAGACCAAATCAATCAAAGCCGGACATATGAATGGCATCCTAACAGAAAGAAGAAAAGAGGAAGACCAAGGTTAACATGGAAGGAAAACATGAAGACAGTAATGCAAGCTAGAGGGCTAAGCATCGAAGATGCCCAAGACCGTAGGCTTTGGAGGTTTGGCACGGGAAGACGGCAGCAGCTGTAAAAACCCGAAGATAAATAGAGAGATGTTTACTTAACGTTTTGAAAAATTATTGTTGATTATAACATCACATTCATCTGCAGACAGCGACGGTCTTTGGGTTTAGGTACAGTTATAAGGATAATAAATAAAATTAATGACGTGTATGACTTTTACATATGTCACCCATATTGATAAAATATATATTCGTGTAAAGTGGACCCAGGTCACCTTACCCGCCTCGTGGAGGGTCTATATTAACCAAATTCCTTTGTTATGTTTAATTATTTTATACAGCAGTCATGTCGCATAATATCAAACCAAACCCGTCAGTATATTAAATAAAACAGCATCTATATCATCATCATCATCATCATCCGGTATCATGGCAACTGTCGCCATCTTTCGGAAACCAAACGCCATTGCTCTCTGTCCATCCATTGATCTTCCTCCATTCCTCTGATATTCATAGCTGCATGTACCCCTTCTATCCAAGTTTTCTTCGGTCTTCCTCTCTTCCTCCTTTCCATTGGGATCCATTTCATAACAATTTTAGGCAATCTTTGTTCTCAGCATATATATATATATATATATATATATATATATATATATATATATATATACTTATTTATTTACGAGATTTTTCAAGATTTATAATATTCAACAGCAAAAATTAAGAATTAATTCTTAGCTTGAAAAACTTTTAAATGGTCGTTTTCATAAATGTCACAAATTATTCTTCACACAAAGAATAAAAAAGAAACTGGCCTTGAACACGTCAAAGTTGACGAGGGAAAGAAAACTAAATTATTTTCTGTTCCAGGGCAGCACCAATTAAAAAATATATTAACAGGGTCCACTAAAACTGAAGGGTCCACATTACCCGAACTTCCTCTACGTGTCATGTAAAAAAGTAACAATAAGAAGGAAGATTAAAGTAAGTCCATGGAATGGATTATATTAATATTAAACGAATGTATAATTTATGAAAAGTTAAGTTAGCCATTTAATAAAATGTACTTTGTTATGGTGTAATTTGAGTGTAAAACTGTTAGACACTTTTCATGGATAAGTACGTAATGTAGCGTAACAGTTACAGAATGTAAAGCGATTGTTAATGTTATCATTTAAAATTTAATTAGTGAAATGACGACGGTTCGATTCGAATTATAACACCACATTGAATTGTATTTAATTGCACCTAATGCCAGCCTCACTTGTAAGCTACCTCACAAATACGCTAAAATACGTGTACAACAAGATTCCATGATAATTGCACTTAATTCTAACCACAAACCGCACACACTGCTACTTAATTATACCAATAAATAAGCGTTTAACACACAAACTGCCTCACTAATTAAATATTCATACTTGTTAATGGAAAATTTATACATATGTCAGCTAATACCCGGCGTTCGCTGCTACACCTAAATAAATTAAATTACATGTTATATACAGCGACGAGCCAAACATGCTGTTCCGAATAAATTTTTAATTTCGAATTTCAGGTAAATCCACACTTCTAACGGCCGGATTTCGATAATTTTTGGTCCATGCTCACCTCTATTTATTTTATCATATGCCGATTTTCGTTGTTAACATCGAAATTGCTACTGCTAGAGCGATTTTTTAATTTTTGTGTGAGATGAACTACTTACTACACCTAATGGTTTTACCGGGTTCAGTTGTGAATCTAAACCAACCAGGGACCCACTCAAACACATAAAAACAATTTCATCAAAATCGGTCCAGTCTTTTACGAGGAGTTCAGTGACATACACACGTATAGAAGAATTAAGATTAATTGTACTAATAAATCATAGGAAAAAGTAGTAATCATAATGAAAAATAATGTTAATGATAATTAAATAATAAAATATGAGAGAATTGTAGTGCAAATGATAAATAGCTTAACGTAAAAAATAAAACACAAAAGGATAAAAAATGTTTAAAGTCATTAGCTGTCTGAGGGTACTTACTGTTTTTGGCCAATAAAATAAAAAAACCAAATAATGAATTAGAATTGGGGATAAAAATAACCTAAAGACGTGATAGAAACACGTAAAATCATTAATAGAATGATAAACGAAAGAATAACTGTTATAGAAAATTATTAGCTATCTGAGTATATATAGTTTTTGGCCATAAAATGTAAAAAAGAAAAAAAATTAGAATTGGAAATAAAAATAATCTAAAAGACGTGTTAGAAACATTGCAAACCGTGCAAAGATATGTAGCTATTAATCATGGTTAAAAATATAAATATCCATTTGCCGGAATATTTGTGTTACCATGTTGCTTCAGCTAGCTATAGATCCCATGTCCCTAACCTAACTAAAGCAAACGAAACGTTAAAGATACTTAACGTAACGTAACGTCTATGCAGTTATCATAAGTAATGTCATGAGTGATTTCCAATTTATCTAGATAATTTGGAAATCAATAGTGGCATTTGTTAGGACTATTTAACGAATGAAATTAAGCTGTTTACTCACAAATCATTGTTTAACTATAGTTATTTTAAAATATTTATATATTTAATGTAAACGGCGATGTTTGAAAACAAATCAGAAATGTGAGGTTATGTTCATTCACTGCTGCTTGATCATATTATTTATTGACAAATAAGATTGCTATATTGTAAGAGTGCATCCAAGTGGAGAAAAATAATGAAAACACATCAAACTATATATCATAATCAACATTACGGGTTATTCATTTATTGTTTTAGTAAACAACTCAGTAAAATCAAGGAATATTTTCATTATTTGCTATATTCAATGTATTTGTTGGAGAAAAATAATGCTTTGACCTGTTCAGAACATTAAAAAAAGGAGGAGCTTTCTTTATCACAAAAGCAGGAGCTGATAAAGAGAAATCGATAAAGAGCGAGGTGAAACACGACTGTCATTGGTTGTAAAACAACATTAATTGAAATGTGATTGGCCATTGACTAGCATTTGTGGCATGAGTTAAATAGTCATAAGTAATGTCATGAGCGATTTCCAAATCATCGTGGATTTCTCTAGACGATTTGTAAATCAAATGTGGCATTTGTTAGGACTATGTAACGAATAGAATAAAGTTGTTTACTCAAAAATCATTATTTAAATATAGTTACCAGTATTTTAAAATATGTGTATGCATAATGTAAACGGCGATGTTCGAAAGCAAATCAGAAATGTGAAGTTATGTACACTTAGCGACACAAAGAATGGGCCGACTCTTGATCTCGAATATTTCAAGTCCTAACGCGCGATTCACACAAGTAAACTAATAGCACAGTAGAGCTACAATACGTTTCCCTTCTTCCTTCAAGAGCATTCTTTCTAAACACAACAAGGAAGCGAAAGCTTAGCCCAGTGCCTTAGTGGCTCTGATTCGTATGCAAGAGGTTACACGTTCTATTCCCGGTGAGGTAAGTTTTTTTAATTCTTATAGTGCTTTCAATTTTATTCCGTATGCCCATTCTTAAAGAAAAAAGTACTAACTATTGGAAATATTACTATTATTATTATTATTATTATTTATTTATCTATTTATAAACAGGTTTGCAGTGTAATAAAACATCTTCCTATGTCCAAAGCTTTTTTAAATTTGTATCTTATTTTTCTTGAGTACATTTTGAGTTAATTTTGATCCCCAGGTAATTACATAATTTGATACATCTCATTATTATTATTATTATTATTATTATTATTATTATTATTATTATTATTATAGATTATGGATGATAATAATAATAATAATATTTTTTTATTATTGTCAATCATCTATGGGCTGTTATTATGCTGGACTTGACATATATCAACCAAATATTTTAATTGAAGGGTGAAACTTTTTCTTCGTTAATACGTAATAAGTAAATAAACTCATAAATATATGAAGCTATATTATATTTTATTACATATATTTATAGCATTATTATAAAAATGTAATACTGCACGCACAATTAAATTTATACCGGTAGCTAAATGGTGTTACAGAATTTACGAAGGCAGGAATATTACTTAAGATAGTGTAGAGTGGACGTAGATTATGTGACAGAAATAAAATGTTATAAGATGTATTTTATGAAAATACAAACGAATAACAAATATTGTCGGGTGATTCGAACCCTGACTTTCACATATATTTCGTGTTGTTGTAAGTAGTTTAACGATCTACACTACTCAAACACCGGACACTAGTTGCCATGTTTACCCTTTTATACTATGAACGAGAGTCGAGCTTTATTTAAAATGTCGCAATTTGAGTAACATTGCATTTGTCGAACACTTGTAAATATCTAGAAACAAGTCTCCTTCATTGTTCTTTAACTATTTAAGACGGTTTAAAACCAAATAGAGTGTATTTAAAACATTTAACAATGCGTTACCTCGTGAACCGCAGCTATGGCATTTCGAGCATGCGCAGTGGGCCATAATAGGAACTGCTTTTTGCAGCGGCTCATTCTTTTTGTTGCTAAGTGTACATTCACTGCAACTTGATCATATTATTTATTGCCAAATAAGATCGCAATATTGTGAGAATGCACTCTAGTGGAGAAATAATGAAACAAATCAAACTGTATTATAATCAACATTATAGGTTATTACCGGTAATTTATTTTTAGTAAACAACTCGGTAAAATCACGGAATCTGTTCTTTATTGCTTATATTCAATGTATTTGTTAGAGAAAAATAATGCTCTGATGCGTTCAGAATGTTAAGAGGAGCTTTCTTTATCACAAAAGCAGGCGCTGATAAAGTGAAATCGATAAACAGCAAGGTGAAACACGACTGTCATTGGTTGTAGAACAAAATTCATTGAAACGTGATTGGTCATGGACTGTCATTTGGGGAATGAGTTAAATAGTCCCTATAATTAATTAATCAGGTAGGTAACGATAACTGTTTAACTCATGCTCCAAATGGGAGTCAATGACCAATCACGTTTCGATGAATTTTGATTTGCAACCAACCACAGTCATATTTCATCTGGAATTTATCAAATAAGTCTATCATATTAAAGAAAGCTCCTCCTTTTTAACGATCTGAATAGGTCAGAGCATTATTTTGCAGTAGTTGACTCTTAAGAAATTCGGCTACCAGATTGTATATACAGTGCACGAATATAAACAGATACTGCTTGCGGGATATAATAGAGAAACATTCGTAGTAATTGATTATACCACAATAAAGAAACACTGTTTGCACTTTCTTAAACGTATTATTTCCCAGGATTTACGTTCCAGAAAAATATAATTTACGTCATAGGACATCATAAATTAACCAACAACCTATAACGTTTGTTATAAAACAGTTTCATGTGTTTCACTTTTTCTCCACTAGGGTGCATTCTTACAATACTGCAATCCTTTGACAATAAATTATATGATCTGGTTGCAGTGATGAAACAAATGAAGCACAAAAATCTCATTTGTTTTCAATCATCGCCGTATACATTAAATATATAAATATTTTAAAATAAATATTTAAATAATGATTTGTGAGTAAACAGCTAAATTTTATTCGTTAAATGACCTAAAAAATGCCACTCTTGATTTTCAAATTCTCTAGATAAAATGGAAATCGCTTGTGGCATTACTTATGATAATAATGAGTTTTTTTTTTCATAGAAAAGAACATTAATTAAGTTATAAGGATTTTCTTACCTCTAAGTAGCTTACAAAATCAGATTAAGTATCAACTAGGCTTATACTGTGTCATATTGATACAACTGAGTTTTTTGATACCCCAAATGAGAGTCAATGACCAATCACATTTCAATGATTTTTGATTTACAACCAATCACAGTTGTGTTTCGCCTCGAATTTATCAACTGAAGTTTATCATATTAAAGAAAGCTCCTCCTTTTTAACATTCTAAATAGGTCGTAGCATTATTTTGCAATGGCTAACCCTTTAAGAAATGCGGTTACCAGATTGTATATATATATATATATATATATATATATATATAGTGCATGAATGTCAGCAGACAGCGCATGAGGGAGAAAATATAAAAACATTTGTAGCAACAAATTATACCACAAAAGAAAGAAACCACTGTTTGCACTATCTTATGATAGCGCATGCGGGAGATAATATAAAAATATTTGTCGCAATTGATATATGCCACAAAAGAAAGAAACCACTGTTTGCACTTTCTTAAAGGAATTATTTTCCAGGAAATGACTTTACAGAAAAATATAATTGACATACTTACATCATAGGACATCAGAAATTAATACCTATAATGTTGGTTATAAATTTCTCCACTAGGGTGCATTCTTACAATATTGCGATCCTTTGGCAGTAAATAATATGATCTGGTTGCAGTGATGAACAAAAGAAACAAATGAAGTGTACCAATCGTTTCCCATTTGTTTTCAAACATCATCGTTTACATTAAATATATAAATATGTTAAAATGACTATAGTTAAATAATGATTTGTGAGTAAACAGCTTAATTTAATTCGTTAAATAGTCCTAACAAATGCCGCTGTTGATTTCCAATATCTCTAGATAAATTCAATCCTCACTTCGTGAGTCGATAATTTGAAAATCACACGTGGCATTACTTATGATAAATAGTAACTGTACGTATACAATATTGACAATACGTACTTATCTTCTTACTACATATAATTATCAAATATAGGATTTAACCCTTAAATTAGTAATGTATCCTGTAAGGTACATTAATTTAATACTAGCTAATAACCGGCATGCGCTGCTATGCCTAAATAAATGAAATTTAATGTATTTTTAGGTTTAGCTGAATAGGTAAATGTAAAATAATTACAAATTTATATCGTAAACATTTTTAGATACCCCATCCTGATTACCGGCGTTGTCCGGGAATCTACTCATCCTGATCTGCTTGGCATACATGAGCTGAAAGACGAAAATTAACGTGCTTTTTTGTTTAGATAAAAGGATTTTTTTATATAGTAATTATTTTAAATACCCCGTGCTGATTACCCGGCGTTGCTCGGGAATCTACTTACCCCAATAATTATTGAATTAGTACCGGTATATATGGTATTAATTTATATTTTATTTATTAAATTATTTTAAGGAATTAGGCAAAGGTTTATTCGCCTGTTTATCAAAAACATCGCTTCATGGTATAATATGAAGTATTGCCTAACAAGAGTTTATAATCTTTCACTAAACTGAACTAGAACATTTTTAGGAATAATAATTATCCCTTCAACATTTTGGCTTATTCCTTCACGAAATTTCATTCTATGAAATTCTACCTTAAGTTCCCTTCATAAAGAATTTAAAACACTAATAGGTTACAAAAATATTCTTGGCATCAATGAGCAGAAAGATGCAAATTACTGTGTTTTATGTTTAGTTGATTAAGTAAAAAAAAATTATATCGTAATTATTTTTAGATACCCCATGCTGATTACCGAGCGTTGCCCGGGATTCCACTTATCCCGATCATCGTGGCATAAATGAGCTGAAAGACAAAATTCGTTATTGTGAGTTATCATAAGTAATGCCACGAGTGATTTCCAAATTATCGATAAATTCACGACTCACGAAGTGAGGAGTGAATTTATCTAGAGAATTTGGAAATCAAGAGTGGCATTTGTTAGGACTATTTAACGAATAAAATAAAGCTGTTTACTCACAAATCATTATTTAACTACAGTTATTTAAAAATATTTTTATATTTAAAGTAAACGGTGATGTTTGAAAACTAATGAGAAACGATAGGTAGCCTACGCTTCTACTGCTTCTTTTGTTTATCACTGCAACCAGATCATACTATTTATTGCCAAAGGAACGCAATATTGTAAGAATGCTCTCTAGTGGAGAAAAAATGAAACACATCAATCTGTATATTAATTCATTTTGATGTCGTATACATTTAAGAAAGTGCAAACAGTGGTTTCTTTTTTGGTGGTATAATCAATTGCTACAAATGTTGACATGTAAGCACTATTATATACAATCTGGTAGCCGTATTTGTTATAGGCTCAGTCACTGCAAAATAACGGTCAGACCTGTTCAGAATATTAAAAAGGAGGAGCTTTGCTTAATATATGATAATCCTAACGTTGATAATTATTTCGTGAAACACGTCTCTGATTGGTTGTAATACAGAAATCATTGAAACGTGATTGGTCATTGACTCCCATTTGGGGCATGAGTTAAATAGTCCATAAAAGAATACCGGCCGTTCCTTGCTGCGCTTTTCCGGGAATCTACTTATCACAAAATCCTTGTCATTAATGAAACACAAAAAATGTTTATTATGAGCTATCCGTTAAATATAAACATTTTTGTAGAGTTTTTGAGCTATTCAATTCTGTGTACATTCATTTTGTGTATTTGTTATAGTTTAGGCAGCGTAAGCCATTTAAGCGTAAAAAAATCAATTTTTTTTTTATATTTTTCACTAAAGGGTGATTTTTAAGGGTGAAGGTGTTGAGTGTTACAACTCTCTTACTTACTTACTTACTTACTTACTTACTCACTGGCACTACGAACCCGTAGGTTCATGGCCGCGCGGACATAAGCTCTCCATACATCCCTATCCTGAGCCAATGCTTTCCAATCATCCCCTGTATAATCTACTTCCCTCAAATCATAGTTAATGTTGTTCTTCCACCTCATTCTTGGTCTACCAACAGGGCGTCTTCCCTCTGGCTTTCCTACAAGAAGTTTCCATGCACGTCTTTCATTCCCCATACGCGCAACATGTCCTGCCCATCGCAGTCTACGAGACTTAACTGTTCTTATTATATCTGGCTTCCTATAAAGACCATGTAGTTCATTGTTATGTAGTCTTCTCCATTCACCTGTCTGTTCATCTCTCTTTGGTCCAAAAATTTTCCTAAGAACTTTATTCTCAAATACTCGTAATCTCCTTTCCTCTCTTAAAGTAAGAGTCCATGTTTCGCACCCATATAATATAACTGGTAGAATAATAGTTTTATATATTTTCAGCTTAACGTTTTTTGAAAGGAGTTGGGACATCAAAAGTCTCTGCAATGCATTTCCAGAATTGAGCCTATGTTTAATTTCTTTGTGCATCTCATTCCTATTTGTGATTATTGTTTCTAGGTATTTGAATTCAGCCACTTCCTCAAAATGTCCCTCATTTGTCATTAGCTGTCCATTTCCATTATATACTGAATTTCTACGTGTGACCATATATTTAGTTTTACTGATATTTACTTCCAGTCCTAATTTCTTAATGTTACTCAATAGTGTGTGCGTGTTGGCCTTCAGTATCTCCTCGCTATCAGCCAGTAGTACTACATCATCATAAGTAATGCCACGAGTGATTTCCAAATTATCGATAAATTCACGACTCACGAAGTGAGGAGTGAATTTATCTAGAGAATTTGGAAATCAAGAGTGGCATTTGTTAGGACTATTTAACGAATAAAATAAAGCTGTTTACTCACAAATCATTATTTAACTACAGTTATTTAAAAATATTTTTATATTTAAAGTAAACGGGTGATGTTTGAAAACTAATGAGAAACGATAGGTAGCCTACGCTTCTACTGCTTCTTTTGTTTATCACTGCAAACCAGATCATACTATTTATTGCCAAAGGAACGCAATATTGTAAGAATGCTCTCTAGTGGAGAAAAAATGAAACACATCAATCTGTATATTAATTCATTTTTGATGTCGTATACATTTAAGAAAGTGCAAACAGTGGTTTCTTTTTTTGGTGGTATAATCAATTGCTACAAATGTTGACATGTAAGCACTATTATATACAATCTGGTAGCCGTATTTGTTATAGGCTCAGTCACTGCAAAATAACGGTCAGACCTGTTCAGAATATTAAAAAGGAGGAGCTTTGCTTAATATATGATAATCCTAACGTTGATAATTATTTCGTGAAACACGTCTCTGATTGGTTGTAATACAGAAATCATTGAAACGTGATTGGTCATTGACTCCCATTTGGGGCATGAGTTAAATAGTCAGCATAAACTAACAGCTTATTAATACCATTGAGTTGTAAGCCTTCCTCATTCTCTAAAGGAAGGCTTACAACTCAATGGTATTAATAAGCTGTTAGTTTATGCTGATGATGTAGTACTACTGGCTGATAGCGAGGAGATACTGAAGGCCAACACGCACACACTATTGAGTAACACTAAGAAATTAGGACTGGAAGTAAATATCAGTAAAACTAAATATATGGTCACACGTAGAAATTCAGTATATAATGGAAATGGACAGCTAATGACAAATGAGGGAAATTTTGAGGAAGTGGCTGAATTCAAATACCTAGGAACAATAATCACAAATAGGAATGAGATGCACAAAGAAATTAAACATAGGCTCAATTCTGGAAATGCATGCTATTATGCATTGCAGAGACTTTTGATGTCCCAACTCCTTTCAAAAAACGTTAAGCTGAAAATATATAAAACTATTACTCTACCAGTTATATTATATGGGTGCGAAACATGGACTCTTACTTTAAGGGAGGAAATGAGATTACGAGTATTTGAGAATAAAGTTCTTAGGAAAATGTTTGGACCAAAGAGAGATGAACAGACATATAGCCTATAATCTGTCCGGGAAACTCCTGAGCATTTTGCAGAAAGTATCATCACAGTCGGATGAACGGTATGACAGCGCATAAAATACGAATAAACAGACATTAATGTTTATATATTAGATTGTTTTTAAAGCAAGAGAAAAACAAAGGAGCCGAAATTACCTAAATATGTATCGAATTACACAATAATGTAAATATTAAACATTTTTACATGATTTTGTTTTCACTGCGGTCCGAAACAGTTAAATAATTCGCAGGACAAATTATTGTTTCGCCAATTTAAGGGTTACTAATGATAACAGCTGAAATTATGGAAGTAACAGCAAATACATCGCTTGGTACATTTGCGAAATTAGCTTTTAAGCGATAATGTCTTTTGTAACTATATGTGGAAACAAGTCACTCAGAGAAATAGAAGTGTAGAGTTCACGAAACAGATGCAGAAAGAAACGATAATGTCAGTCACACAATGAATATGCAACAGTCTGCAACGATAAGGCCGCCACCTACAGACGTTTCTAGTTACTACCGTTTCCGTATTGTACTCGTTGACATTTCTAAAGAAATTCCTCTTGTTGAAATGTGGAAGAAAACATGTCTATTCCCCATGTTTGTGTGTTGGCAATGTGTGTGACTTTTACCAACATATCTCAGTACATTGTGGAATCTTATTTCCATTTTAGATCTACGGTTGTCGTTTTCGTTACTAACTCGAGTCAATTCTCTCAGTATGGTTGCATGTTTAGGATTAAAAATTATTTTCATTCTACTTATTACAAAGTAGAATAAAAAAATACCTGGTAGGTGCCGTGGTCCTCAAATAAAGAGTTTTTCAGGTTTAGAAAATAGTATTGCTCTTGTGGGAACGCTGTTGTCACTTGATGCCGTAGACTGAGTGACAGAGATGGAAAAATAATTATCACCAAGTTCCTTTGATAGAGGAAGGATGGTGAAATGGCATCTCGGCCACCCGCTATTCCTGTAATTGAGTTCACCCCCTAACTTTATTAAATATGTGGGTGATAATTATAGTGCCAAAATGGTATTTTTTCCATAAATCGGGCACCCACTTTCTTGGTAAATTAATTGGTGAAACTAATTTACTTCATTATTTATTTCAAATTAATTAACTAATTAATATCACATAAAATTACATTTTTAGTATCAAGAATTGCTCCATAAGAAAAATTGTATTTTCTAGACGTAAAAACCCCTATAAGGTTTTTTTTTTTTACTTTTAAGAACTGAAGATATTTCGGAAACCAGTTTCCATCATCAGCAGAAGAATGTCCAATATTATAACTGGGTGTTGTATTGCAACGCTTTTGACATCAGCGACCTTCTACTGGCGTCGGTAGGTGCTGACTGTTATTCTGTAATTTCCTATAGAGGGTTGTATAAGTTGGGTGTTCTCATTTAAATTAAATAGTTGTTTATTTCTTTAAAACATTAACGTTATTCTTCTAAGTTTACCTTCGTTGGATTTTCTTCTTTGTGAATGATATTGTTACGCGTCGTATAGTTACGTTTAAATTACGCAGGCAAGGCGGGAATATTGGTCTCGCATTGGTTGGAATGAATTTGCGAGTCTTCAATCAGGATTCAAAAGACCTGCCTCACTCGCAGATATTTCTCTGCTGTCTATCTAGATAGTTCTACCAACATCTCCCTCCCCTTTCGGGAAAGATCCTTGGCCAGATACTTATATGGTTCGAAGTATCTCGAACCTAAGCCTAGAAAGTTATTCGCTTCCACAAAAAGAGCAAAGGTGAGACACCAGGCTAATATACGTCCCGACAGTAATAGCATTATCATGTATTGTGTACGAGAAATTGTGGTGAAAAGATTAATCAGTGACTGTGAAAATAATTGTGACTGAGATAATCTTTGAACTAAGATTAATTATAAGTGAAAATTGTGATTGAAAAGTTTACTGATAATTTGTGAAAAGAAATAGTGGTGTGTGTGTTCATTTACAACGAAATAAAGTGTGTGTGTGTGTGTGTTACGCATACGCTATCTAGTGACGTTTACTTGCACTGCTATAAAACGAGTCGTCTGCTGGCAAAAATGTTATGCTACACTTAATCCAGCGATGCTACTTCGTCTCCAGTTGGTTTTCACGTTATGCTGTGTCTAGTTAAATGTGTGTGTATGAGCAGGCAAAACAAGGAGCTTGCGTCGCGTGTGCAGTGATCTGCGTGCGCATCTTCTGGTCTTGAGTGTCATGCTAGATCCGTTCGCCACGTTACTGCTGAATTGAGTTTGATTATTTCAGTGTTATATATTGGCCATCCAGAGCCATAAACGAGTGCAAGTTACACTAAAGTGATTGATAAATAAGTACAAATGTTAGTGACAAGAATGGAAAAAAGAACAAGAAAAATATTGAACACTTAAATAATGAGGATATCACACTTACATTAATCATGTGTCTATATTCATGTAATTCCAGGTTATGTATTGTTCTAAAGTCAATATCAATGTAACGTTATTGTAGCGGTTAACTCATAAAGACAATAAATTATTACATTTCCTTTTATACAGCCCACGCAAATATTATTATTTGTCAATATTGTAAAATTCATATCAAATTCCGTTGAGGTGAACTCGTGTGATGAAAGTTAAAAATTAAATTGTACCTGTTGGTAGGTGCCGTCGTCCTCAACTTTGTTAAAATATGTATATAAAATTAACAGGAGAGCTTTCGGAAGTTATCTTCCATCTTCTGCAGGTTCAGCTTCTGCTACTCGTTGTTGTGTATGGTGATGTATACTCCTAACTGTTTGTAGTAGCAACTGACTTGTTTTTTACGATCTCGTATAATGGGTTTGACTGGGGTGCGTTCTCATTAAGAAATGAGGTGTTGTTTGTTTTCTTTATAATTTCAAGGTCTTCAAAACATTCCAACTAGGATAAATATATTTGAAGACCTTGAAATTATAAAGGAAACAACAACACCTCACTTCTTAATGAGAACGCACCCCAGTCAAACCCATCATTATACGAGATCGTCAAAAACAAGTCAGTTGCTACTACAAACAGTTGGAGTATACATCACCATACACAACAACAACAACGAGTAGCAGAAGCTCAACCTGCAGAAGATGGAAGATAACTTCCGAAAGCGCTCAGTTAATTTTATATACACATTTGAACAAAGTTGAGGACGACGGCACCTACCAACATGCACAATTTAATTTTTAACTTTCAACATATTATTTGTACCTGAGAGAAAACGCAAGTAAACACGTGTGGTGTTAAAGTTTACTTGCTTAGTGTAGTTCCACACAACGTATGCAAACGGCAAAATCAAAGGTCGTAACAGCATGGGTGTGTGTTCATTTACGCCGAAATAACGTAAAGGAAAATCCTTCTATCGTAGTGACTAGTAAAGAGTGTTTTCTAATGTATTCATGTGGTGGCCGGCGCTGATGAATTGTTTGGCGCAAGTATATATTCCTTCTGCAATGTTAATCATGAGATATTTTATAACGTACTCCATTGTTGCATATTTTTCCCAGTGGTAGAATTCACTATCAGTCACATGTTTATAGTACCCAGACCTGTCTTTACTTAAAGTTTTCTGTTCTCCTTGCATAAGTTCTTGCAGTTTTATCAGTGACATGTATTTGATGTATTTGTGATCTTACATACGTCTTAACATTATTTCAACTTATAGGGCTTAGGTCACACATATTTGGTGGTGAACTGACGAAAGTGTGACCCATGATATGCAAATATCGTATCTATTTGGTACATTACTTGCTCGCGACAAATTTGTTCTATTAACGAAACAAGTGAACGTCCTCATATTTTCTTCGCATGACACTCCATACCTTCGCATATAGTCAGCATTCATTTTTTTACTGTTGATTTGCTAGATGCTTTATCTAATTGTTTCCCACGATAGGGCGCATTGTTCTGGAGTTCAAAAGATGGTAATAACTATTTCGTCCGTTTTTTTCGAAATTGTTAGAGTTCATCTGCCCATGGTAATAGCTTATTGCGGCTCCTGCCTTGAATACATCAACAAAGCTATTAGACCCATCCACATGGTAAACAGTGAGTCTGTTGGACGCATTCACGGTGCTCAAATCTCCCATGATATGCTGCTAGGAATTGGGAAACCTAAAAATTGGTGTCAACCCATATCTTATTCAGGTACAAAATATGTCTGCCATATTCCATAAACTTCCTTTATTGTCTGCAACTCAAATTCAGGATGATTCTTTTCAATGAACTCTTCTTCCGTCTGAATCCCTAGTAATGTTGTGAGCTTCCATTTGAAATTTATTCTGCATTTTAACACAGGCAACAATTTCTTACAACTTGAGAGCTACTCTTTTATTCAAATAAATAATCCTCAATTATATATTTTATCACATTCCTGTCAAAGAAGTTTACAATTGCGTTTCGGTAATCTGGACGTTTCGTTCTTGTCCCGGGTGGGCGGTGTGACAAAACACTTTCTTCTTTGCAATATGTCATTTTTTTTTCTTGTACGCTCTACCATCCTTATAGATACATTAATACTTTTCGGTCCTTGCTGTGGATTTCATTAGAGAAATGCTAAGGCACAACCGTTTTTTACTTCATCACAATGTTTAATTACACTAGAAAAATATTTATTTCTACGCTGTGGATTGTAAATAATTTTCTTTCTTTTCGACATACTTAAGATAAATGGACACAATACTGCTATGTAAGGCTAAAGTACTGTTACACATTAATAAAAACCCCACTATCCTTATTATCACAAAATTAATACTAAAATTTCTATAATAATCAATTATTAAAGTTCTACCACTATACTTTACAGATTTGGGGTATATTGAAACTATTCGTCCTGTTGAAACTAATAAAACACATGAAAAACGTCACTTTCGAAACCTGCAAACACACCCAGACTCGTGCAGTATTTTTTTGTGAACAGTGCTGTGCGCATGCGCAAATATATACAACTCTCTACGTACGGCAGCTGACTCTCTTGGCGTGACAACAGTACCTTCGATGTTTGCTTTATTGTTGTAATTGAAGACAGCTATACTTACTGATGTAACGAAACTGCCCGATGACACGAACATTCCTATAAATTGGCAACATTGTTTTTAACCATTATTCTTAGCTATCGTTACAGGACCCATAAAGTATTTATCACAAATTTTGTTTATTTTTACTTCCAATTTTAATTATTATTTTTCGTAATTTGATCTCAAGAAATTATATATAATTTCCCTCTCATTCTACATCAGTATTTTGTTTCTTTTTATGTTTTTAACTACGGTAATGCCTAATTTTCACACAAAATCCTACATTACTCTGCAATAAGTTACCACAGACCTTGGGTTCGTTACATTTAAATCTCTTAACCAGGATCTCTAAACATCCTCTGAAAGTTCCTCGGTAGAGTAGTGTTCCACCATGTGTATTATATTCCACGAAACATACATACAAGCACTTCAGGATGACATAAACTGTTATTAATAATCTCCTTTTAGGAGAATAGTCGAGCGTGCATTCTAAAGAGCGCATTTTCTGACGCATCATCATCATCATCATCTGCATTCATGGATTAGGTCTGTTGACCCGTTCCGACTTCAGCCCATCTCTTTCTGGGTCTGCCCACATCTCGGGTGCCTTTAGGTTTGTATTTTGTTATTTGTTTTGGATATCTACACTGCTCAAAACAATTAGAGGAACACTATGAAATATGCAAATATTTTTTCATTGGATAAAGGTACAAACATGAAATTAATAAAGTACATTATTTGTGGTTATTTATTTATTTATTTATTTATTGCTCATGTCAGTAAAAACAAATGAATAACGCTGACAATTAACTTTTCAAATAATTCCGCTATGTAAGCAATTGAATCTTGTGCTTATTTTTCAAAGGTAAACACTCGTTATATAGAGTTAGTATCGTGTATGGCCTCCACGACATTCGATGACACTTTGGCACCTTCGTGGCATGCTCCCAATAAGATTCTGGATTTTCTCTTGCGGGATATTCTCCCATTCCTCCTTCAGAGCATCTCCAAGTTGCTGCAGAGTTTATGGAGCTTGATGTCGGTTCCCGACCTTCCTGTCTAGAAGATCCCACAAGTGTTCAATAGGGTTGAGGTCTGGACTGACCGCTGGCCACTCCATTACCTCAATTTCATTCCTCCTCAGGAAATCCCTGGTGACAGCCGCAGAATGTGCCCTGGCATTATCCTGCATAAACAGAAATCCAGGGCCTACTCCAATGGCAGCAGGTACTACATGCTCTTCCAGAACGTGTTCGATACACCGGACAGCATTCAGTTGCTGGGGAACAAGTACAAGGTCCGTACGATTGTTGTACATAACTCCGGCCCACACCATTATGGAACCTCCTCCGAATCTATCAATTTCCTGTACAGCCTCTGCAGAAAATCTTTCTCCTGGCCGTCCCCACACCCTCAATCGACCATCACAACGTGTAAGACGATACCTGGATTCGTCCGAGAAGAGCACAGACTCCCACAGGTTCAGGTTCCAATCACCATGGTTTTCAGCATACGTACGTCTTGCAGCCTTATGCCCTTTTGTTAAGGGTGGTTTTTTAACGGGCCTTTTTGGACGAATATTCTCTTTCCTTAATCTGTTCCTTATGGTTTGGTCTGAAACCCGGATTCCGGAAGCCATATGAAGGTCATTCTGCAGGCCTTTTGCAGTTTTTGTACGCTGTCGAAGAGCAGAAAGAACAACGTATCTGTCATCCAGGGGGCTTGTTTTAAATTTACGGCCCTGGCCACGTATTCTACAACACTGGCCTGTCTCTCTGTGCCTGTTGCGTAACCTGGACACCACGGAAGGAGAAACCCCAAGCTCTCTAGCCACTTGTCGCAGAGATTGACCTTGTCGTAAAAGATGTAGAGCATGATACACTTCAAACTCATTTAAATGCCTCATTTTGTCAGAGACTTCAATAAACAAGGCAATAATCAACATTCGTCACTATAGCAACATCAGGAACCTTACCAATTAGAAGTGGCCAGTGCCTTCCAAAATAAAAAAAATGTCTCTATATTTGTTATTTGAGGTAATTTCTCTGTATTTAGGCCATGGATCTTTAAAATTTGTATCCAATGATAAAATTAATAATTCAATTTACATATTGTCCAACTTTCAGCATCACAGTTTTAAAAAACAATTACTTATTTAATTTATTACAAGTGTTCCTCTAATTGTTTTGAGCAGTGTATCTTCATTCATTCTGTCTATGTGTTGCTTCCATTTTTGTCTATATGTATCTATTTTATCAGTTATTGCAAATATTTCAAGTTCCTGTCTTATTTCTGTGTTCTTGGTTCTGTCTTCCTTAGTGCACCCTTTAACAGATCTCAAAAATTTAATTTTTGCCGCCGTTATCCAACTTAGATCTTGTTTTTTATGTATCCAGGCTTCTGATCCATAGAGCAGTACTGGTACTGCCAATGTTTTATAAAATTTCAATTGGGTCTCTCTTGTTGTTTTATTATTTAGTGATCGTTTTATCGTACCACATATTCCCTGGAATTTTGCTATTTTATTAGTTATATCATTATCATAATTAAATGAAATGTCACATCCTAGATAATTGAGATGGTTCACCTGTTCTATAATTTTGTTTCCTATTACTATTTTGGATCTGATTTGATTTTTCCCTTGGAATGCCATTACCTTAGTTTTTTCTACGGATATTTTGAGATTATATTGTTCACATATATTATGTAATTTAAAAATATTCCTTTGAAGCTCGTCTTCCGTATTTGCTATTATTACCTGGTCATCAGCATATAATAATGTTTTCAAGTAGTGTGTTTTATCTAATTTTATTCGTTTATTTTTTCTTCGTTCCATTTTTTTATTATATCATTGATATATAGGTTAAAAAAAGTGGAGAGATACCGCATCCTTGTTTAACTCCTTGATTAGTATGAATTTTATCTTTACTTACTTCATTTCTAGTTTTTATAACAAAATTTGTGTTCCAGTACAAACTCTTTATAGCTGCTGTTAAGTGATTCATATGATAAATTATCTTTGCCTTTTTAATCAAGCCCTTTAACTGAATTGAATTCAAACATTGATAAATTTAGTATGGCTAAAATATCGGAATCTATTATCTTACTGTAGATAGCATTAAATGAAAGGAAAAACTTTCAATTCCTCGAAACTGTTTTGTTTATATAATCTATAAAAAACAGTATTTCGAAGCCTGTGGCTCTGTTTGCGCAATATCAGGTTACGTTCATTTTCCCTCTTATGCAAACGAAAACAATATTTATTTGAGATCTCGTTATAAAATATTGATTAAGTGAAAACAAACGAATGTTTGCATTTTATTTGTCATTTTGACGTACCGTTTGAGATATATAGTTATAACATCGATAAAGCGTCACTGCTATAAAGTAAAATAATATTCTCTTTAATTTGCTTACTTGTGATAGGAGCTACCAGATGACAATGGAGACTGAGTTCTCGCTACATCTCGTATTAATAAGAGAGTATATAATAAGAAAAATGAATTAATGTAGTAAAATTGCTCGGTAGCGTAATTGGTAGCGCACTAGGATATCATTCAGAGGTCCAGATTCAAGTTCCGTCCGAGCATTTATTTTTCTTATCATATATATATATATATATATATTATATATATATATATATATACATATCCGTCCATAGTAATTCTACCCAAAGGCAGGTTCTTCACTGCAATCATAACATTTTCATGCTATGCTTGCAGCTTTACTAGGGAATTGTAGGTGTGGTAGCTTCCCGTTGCTTTCCACACCAGTGAAGGATGATCGTGATAATGATAAGGATGATGATGGCCATATGAGTTCGAGAACCGTTTGGGCCTTAAAGTTTTCCTGACATTTGTCTTACAGGTGAGGAAAAACCCCAATAAAAACCTCACCTAGAGAAACTGCCCCGACCGGGGATGGAACACGGGCCCGCTGCGTGACAAGGCAGCACGCTACCTCAAGACCACAACAGTGGACATATATATATATATATATATATATATATATATATATATATAGTATAAATTAATCTATGTATGTGTCTATGTGTGTGGTGGCATAAGTCTGGAACGCCTGGAATAATTTAACCATATTTGATAGACATATAAATTATTATCCGATAATGTGGATGTGAATGGTAAGATACCCCTATAACATCTACGAAGGTAAGAGAGGGTTGAAATGGAAAAATTATCAAAATCGAAATATATATATATATATATCCATCCATCCATCCATACTGATTCTGCCCGAGGGCAGGTCTTTCGCTGTAAGCATAGCATTTTCATGCTATGCTTTGCAACTTTACTAGGGAATCGTAGGTGTGGTAGCTTCCCGTTGCTTTCCACACCGTTGAAGGATGATGATGATAATGTTAAGGATAATGATGATGATGATGATAATGACCATATGATTTCGGGGACCGTTTGGGCCTTAAAGGTTTCCTGACATTTGTCTTACAGGTGAGGAAAAACCCCGATAAAAACCTCACCCAGAAAAACTGCCCCGACCGGGGATCGAACCCGGGCCCGCTGCATGACAAGGCAGCACGCTACCTCGAGACTATATATATAGGCCTATATCGTTGTTGCAACATAATTCTAGAACATCTGGAGTAATTTCAAAAACTCGATACGCATATAAATTACAATCTACAAAATGTCTATATGGGTATGAAACCCCAAGCACAGCTTTAAAGTTTGTTTCATCTAGGTTCTCCCTTTGCTTCGCGATTTTTAATTAATGTTAGTATATTGGAATTGTCCACCGCTGTGGTCTCGAGGTAGCGTGCTGCCTTGTCACGCAGCGGGCCCGGGTTCGATCCCCGGTCGGAGCTGTTTTTCTGGGTGAGGTTTTATTCTGGGTTTTTCCTCACCTGTAAGACAAATGTCAGCAAAACTTTAAGGCCCAAACGGTCCCCGAAATCATATGGCCATCATCATCATCATCCGTTATCATTATCATCATCATCACCATCCTTCACCGGTGTGGAAAGCAACGGGAAGCTATCACACCTACAATTCCCTAGTAAAGCTGCAAGCATAGCATGGAAATGCTATGTTTGCAGTGAAAGACCTGCCCTCGGACAGAATTACTATGGATGGATGGATGATGGAATTATATAGCTATATTCAGCTTTGGTTATAATCTTTATAACTGAAGAAAGTACTGTATCTGCCAGTGGATTGATGTTTATGGCAGCAGATTTATTAGTAATCCACTTATGACGTTAACTGAGCAATATGAGCGACGATATCGATGTTAGATCCGACGGACGGCATAAGATATAGATCCGACACATTCACGTCACAGAATGAAAACTGAAATGAAATATAATAATCGAGATTAATAACGAAACCATAGTTTATGAGGTCGTTAAGCTGATTGGTGACAGCTTCATTAGCGTTTAAGCCCACGTTTAACCACTAGCAACCCTCAGGAAGAGAGGTCGGGAAGGGGTACAAAAAATATTGTTTCCAAATTGACGGAGCATAGTGTCGAATCCACGTTTTTGCGATCTCAAAGCTGATTGATGCCAAGAAGAGTAGAACTATCCGATACTCTAATAACGGCTGCGAATCAGCTAGTATTATTACCCTTTTCTGTTTAACTATAATCATTGTAGTGTGTGAAACACACGATGAATTTATTATTTTAAATATTATAAGAAAAATGAATTAAAATTATTTTAAATGTAAAATGCTTACTGAATTAACTATTTTTTCTTTATCTTTGTAGGTAGGCCTACTTTTATATGGTTCAAACCATACGGGTCTTAGGCCTATAGGGACATCGTCCGTCAAGAGCAAATTTTGGATTTTTAATGGAAACACAATTTTTGATCATATAAGGACATTTGCGATATCCTCGGATTAGTGATCAACTCAATGCCACGGCCATCTCTAAGACAACGCTAACGTTTAAGACAGATACACCATTCATTAGCACACGCTTACTGAACAAGGCGAAAATTATATGGATGATTATGATTGCCAAATGGTCCGTGGACTATTTGAGCCTTAACGTTTCCTGACATTTGTCTTACAGAAAAAAATATTGTTAGTGCCAAGCACTTACTCCATCCGTGGAAGATGATGGTTGTAATTTGTAAGCCTCTTTAAATATCTTTGCTATTTAATGTACAGTTTATTATCTCCATGCGAATTTACTTTCATTTGTTTATGTCTTATAAATTACAAATTCCTTGTCAAGGCCTGTCCACATTTCAATTTATGATTGGCTGGTCTTCTATTGTTAACAAATAATTCTAAATTTGTATTGTTGTTAATATAAAGTCTAGAAGGCATCTTGAATTGCAAGATGGGAAATTGGGAATGAATACTGGTTCCTAGTAGTGGCATTTCATGTGGAAATGCTATTAATTTTTGGGCATCGAGAAGGTTTCTTGTGTTGTTAAATATACTAAACCCTATTGGAAAGTTTAGTGTGTAAAGCAGTGTGGAGTAGCTTATAATATTATATCCTGGAATATGAGTGCTTCGATGTTTGTTCGGCAGAAATTATTCGGGAATATTTTATGAAAGAAATTCTCTGTTTATGATACGAAAAATTATATTTTTTTGAAAGTGAAGTGTTTATTTAATAAATTACATTACTTTTTTGGAAAGTGTGTTCGTAACTTATTATAGCCCATGTGTCTAATTTCATTACACCATTCATTTGCTGCAAGAGATCAGAGGATTAATGAAATTGTCATCAAGTGTTCACCATTCCTGGTGAAAGCTGGAAGACCGATTCTTGTAGAAGAACTGGGGTGTGCTGGTCTTCAGGGATAAATTGTGAGTAAATGACACCTTGTATTTGTAGTGGCCACATTTTCTATCTTATGGATAGATCAAAGAAGACGTAAAAAAAACACTAAACAACTATAAGGGCAATTTGAGTAAATAAAAATAGACGAGAATCAGAGAGAGAGAGAGAGAGAGAGAGAGAGGTGGGGGTTAGTACGGAGTATTACCTATTAGTTAATAAGATATGGGAAAATATTTACTTTAACTTACCTGATATATATTGAAAGTCCTATAGAACAACAGTGCGCATGCGCCAGAGATTATAGAGCTAGCGATAACCCACAATCGAACGACATACGATTATCGTTTTTTACACGCTTT
The DNA here is from genome assembly GCA_030220185.1 of Diploptera punctata. Lineage (NCBI taxonomy): Eukaryota > Metazoa > Arthropoda > Insecta > Blattodea > Blaberidae > Diploptera > Diploptera punctata. The sequence goes on from JASPKZ010008886.1 coordinate 1,048,799, forward strand.
ATATTAGCTTGACATGTATCTGTCTATGTAACGAAATCTTTCGACACGATTTTCACCCACTTAAAAACATGGGATAGACTTGAAACTATGTATTTTTGTAAAGGACCAACAACAATGTAATAATTTCATAAATTGTTTCTACCATCATTCATCAGGACATCAAAAAAAATAAAGACCGATATAATAGGTTGCAGATTTATCGACTTCTTACTCCATTGTTGTATAGGTCGCTGGTTCAAATCCGGCCCGGTGGATTTGTTTTAGAAGAGTATTACTTTTAGGTCATACTACAATAGTATCGAATTAAAAGATATTTACATGTTTATCTTATTCTGTAAAATATTAATGACAATTTTGTAAACTTACCACATTGTAATTTATCCAAAAAAATATGAGAAGGGTACGATTAACTGTATCTATCTATATTAAAATATTCAAAAATATTATAACAATGTTAGATAATAATAATTAAAATGTATAGGCCTATACACACACACAATTATATCCGTGCCTAGACACTAAAAATATCGTAAACAATTAAATTTTCATAGGATTCCAGTTTATAACAATCAATTAAACTAAACATTTAAAAAAATAAATAATAGTTTCAAAAAACTAAAACAACATGCTTTATTAGAAAACCAAACTAAAAAATAAATAATAGTTTAAAAAACTAAACAACATGCTTTATTAGAAAACCGAACTAAAAAATAAAAAAAAATTAAAGTTCGAACACGCTTGGGATAGAATTAAAGTGGTCGCCAAAAAATCATCTCAACACATCTAGAATAAAACTAGAGTTATCTACAAAATAAAATAATTTTACCATCAAAAGCGTGGAGTGCTTTTTACGATTTTTTACGTTTTCTTCTTAGTGGCTTTACTTTTACCAATATCTGTTTATTATTAAATATATTAATTTATATAGAGCACCCCACGCTTTTGATGGTAAAAATATTTTTTTTTGTAGATAACTCTAGTTTTATTGTAGAAATGTCGGAGATGATTTTTTTGTTGATCACTTTAATTTTATCCCAAGCGTGTAGGGAAATTAAAATTGTTTCCTTTCTTAGTTCGGTTTTCTAATAAAGCGTGATGTTTTAGTTTTTTTAAACTAACTCATACTTAACCTAATTCAGTTACTCTAACCTAGGATGGATCCCATGAAACCGCCCGTTTTTAATTTACGAGATTCTGTAACACACTTCACAAACGTGCGTTGTACATTATTTTTTGCGCGATGGTGTTCTCAATATAATATCTTTGTTGGAAATATTTGCGTTCATTATAAACTATTGCCTGATGTTAGCAGTCTGGCCAATGTAGAAATGCTAAATTCCGAAAATAATTGTTGATATTACAGCAGGCCATGATATCAGTTTCCCATAAAATGGCTGCAAGTATGAATGGTTGTAATCAAAACGACGAAATTGAAGAAGCGTGGAAAGTTGGGTGTGCTTCTTTAGTGCCAGAGAACTCTATATTAATGGGTGTGCTTCTTTAGTGCCAGAGAACTCTAAATTAAGATCATACATTTCATTCAGAATGTGGCAGGAGGAGAAAAATTGTAGTGAACGTGAAAAAAGTATGGTTGCTTGTTTCGTGCTTAGGAGTGAAACATTAAAGTCTCCAGCAAGTTTGTGGTCAGAATATTCAATGCTGATGACGATGATAAATTCAAAATAAGGTATCAATATTGCAGATTTTGTTACATTAGTTAGCTTCCTCAAAAAAAAGAATATTGGACATAAAGCTAAATGTCTAAAAGTTTTCAGTAGAATTTTGTTAAGTCAATTTTCAATACTGTTTCAAATAAAGTTCAGTTCATTTATTTCATATAATGTACATTAACACTACATTTTAGATATATTTTAGTATATATATATATATATATATATATATATAAAGGGCAGTGGTTTTACTTCTCGCACGTGGGCTGTAATATGTAATATTACAGTATAGTTATTTAGGTCGGCAACCCCGAATTGTAGGAAGTTGAACTTTCAATCATGGTCCTATTGCTTTTAAGTATGACAAAACGCACTATCGAACAAAAACGTATATTTATTAGAGAAAGAAAGAAAAAGTCGTTTTCCAATGTAACAATCAACATTGCCTTCTTCGAAAACGTGATTATACGGTATTACTATGTTTATTTTTCGAAGTAGAAGTGAGCTTAGGTTTACGCAATTTTTCTCTTTTACTAAGTATACTTTACTTACAGAATTATGTTATGTGCAGTTACTGTCTGCTAGAACAAGGCTCTAAGGAAGAATTATTAATTGGACAGAGGTCTTATGTTTCAATTAGTTTGGCATCGTTTCGCCATACTTGTCTTCTATCTTCGCTGTAACGTAAAATTTATTTCCGATCTGTGCTCTGGAGTATATCCAGAGTTTCCATGTAACTCAACGTTTTGTGGATTTATAGGTTAAATTAACCCGTCGTTAAATTTATTGGTATATACATTGGTAATGGTTCCTTTAGATAAATAAGTTTTATTTAATTAATATTTTTATAAAACAATCGGCCGCGGTGGACTAGTGGTTATGCTCCTTGCCTCTGGCCCCGAGGGTCGCGGGTTCAAACCCGGCCGGGGTCGATGGATTTTTTTAGGACGGACAAATCCAAGGAGCGAGTCCTCCGGGAGAGACTTTAAGCCGTGGGTACCGAGTTTGAAGATTTTCAGGCTCATGAAAAATCCTTAAGCCTGAATGAAAAGGCCTCTAAGCGAAATTTACCGAATTTTCCAGTCCTAGTACTACCTTGGTTTCCTAGATGTCAGTATGAGGCGGAACGCTGACCACGGACCACTCAAAAATGACATCTATACGAAAACAAGTGTAACTAAATCAGTATGGTTCAATTTCTTCCCTGTAGTGGGAGAGCGCCTAAATCTCTGTAAAGGGAAAACATGGGCTTCTTCTTCTTCTTCATAAAACAAATTATGATATTCGACATACTTTGTATGAATGTGTGCATGTGTGTGTGTGTCTTGTGCTTCGGTTTATGTTGTATTGTCTCGAAGACGGCCTTGACATTGAGTTAATCACTCGTACAGGAAGACCCTCCATGTCCTTGTTTTGTCAAAAAGTACGTGTGTGATCCATAGTTAAAACCCTCTCCCGACAGGCTGTGCCAATATAAGGTCCGGGTGGGATGTGATATCTAAAAGTACCTATAAGATGAGAGATTAAACTGAGTTAATGGAATAATAAAATTAAACAAGATAACTAAATCCTAGATTAACTTTTTTTTTTCAGAATTGTAAAACAATGCAAAATATACCAGGTGAGTTGGCTCAAAAGGTTGAGAGATTCGTATTCGGGACATCCCGGGTTATAACTTCGATGCCGCCCAACAAGTCGTCAAACCAAATACTGAGCTCTATTTTCATACTAGGAATCATTTTATCATTTTATAATTTCACAATACCATTACAAGTAAATAGGCTACATAAACAGAGAAGTTATTCGAACAGTTAGATAAGATTTGGGACAAAATAGGGTTGGATGAATGTGGGGGATTATCACAGGATGTGGGTTTAATACAAGGATTTATTATAAGGAATCCTCGGAATGTGAGAATTTTATGCTCGCGGTCTAGTCAGGTTGGGTTCGGTGAGCGCTCAGGAAACTAATCTCAGGGAATAACGCAAGGGAGATTATCGTGATACGTTAATATGAAATCACTGGAGGCTGCCGTGGAGTTAACACAGTTGACTACTTTATTTTCCTAGGTATATACACTGGTCGGCCGTCCGACTGCTTTCTAGAGCCCCAAAGCACAATGTAGGAGATGATCTAGCAATGTGCCCTGTTTGAAGTAAGGCTAACAACTAACTGATCTATTAGCTGACGAGCAAGTGTGCCCTGTTAGATGTAGGGCTAGCTAACAACTCTGATCTATTAGGCTGAGGGCCAGCGACTAACTGATGTGCGATTCTCTTCGCGACTAATTTATTTGGGTATTAGGTATTTTGTGATCCCGCCCACACGTGCTTTGGACCTCCTTACAAATTAACCAATTTTACAAGTTTTAGGGCTGATTTACGCCCATTCTCCATTACTGAGGGATGTTCAAACCTTTCATATATTTTTCTTATGTTGGTAGAATAATTATATTTATTTTCGTATAACGACTTGCTAATGTCACGTCTCCGATAAAGACGTCACCTGTCATGTCAATATCCTATTGTGTGAAATGTCACCTGTTAGCTTGGGGATTTATGTCGAGTTTGACAGGTACCTACCTTGCCGAGTCTTTTGTTACAAAGGGACAGTTCAGATTCTTTTCCCCATTGTATTCGACACGCTGCCACTGGAAAACCCCTGAATTATACATGCGTTTCCTGAGTAATAACTTTATGATATAGCTTAATTTATTAAGCTATATATCAAAATTGTATATTGTTCTAGTTATCAATTTATTTCTATGTCTATTATACTAAAAATTGTTCCCTGATTATTTTGAATATAAACTCGGTATAATTTGGATTGTTATTACTCTTTTTATATTTTGGCCTATGTTATATTTGATTAGGATACCTTTTTATTATTAGATACTAGGAAACAATGCCTAGGCCTAATATCGGTACAGATTACACCAGGGCCGGCCAAACTTTTTAATGGGCCGGAACAATAACTGATTGTGCAATTGATCGCGGGCCGGAACAACTTCTTGGCAACAGCAATCAGACACTTTTTCACAAATTCACCATCAGGTTTTCCGTTTTCAGCAATTGGTTTCGAAACTTCATAACTCGCTTCAGTAACATTTCTTTGTCTTACACCACCACCCTGAATTAATAACTGCTGTTGTGCCGTAACATAAGAAAGGAGCTCGTTCGCTTTTTCAGTACGCTCATCTCCATTAAATTTATGAAAATGGCTATGTTTTATTTGGTAATGTCTTTTAATGTTATATTCTTTCACAACTGCAATAACATCGTTACAAATAACACATAACACTTTGTTTCCGTGCTCCTTCACGAAGTACTTGCTGGTTCAGGATTAGTTAAACTCCCTACACTCGGAATCAACTTTGCGTTTTTTTGAAAGTATTTTCTCGCTTTAACACTATTTTTACAACTAGTCCGTGCGCAGGCTACTGTTTAATTGACAATATAACAAGCGAAACAATTAATGTTCAAAGTTTGGAGTGGGGAAGAAAACGGTAAATAAGGGATGAATCATCTCTATTACTTTGTCAAGAGAAGCGGTGACACCTCAAATCCATATTCCAGAGAGATGAATTTCACACAGGGATTCCCAAACTAGATGTTAATTTTAAAATCTAAATTAAAAATATAAAATTAATTTGTTCATTTCAGTCCTTACGCGGGCCATACGAAAAGCCATGGTGGGCCGGATGTGGCCCGCGGGCCGTACTTTGGACGGCTCTGGATTACACAATACAGAAATGTAATGGATGGACCACATCAATAGAAAGGATAACAACAGATTCTTCACTACAGACTGCTAGGACAAAGAAATGTTGGAAGACCCAGTAAAAAAATAGACCGTCCAATTCTAATATGAGATTGGGATTGACTTTAAGGTCTAATCGTTGATGATGATGATGATGATGATGATGATGATGAAACGTTATGACATTACGTGGTAAAAGTCTATACATATGAACGAAAGAAATCATAACTGTAGGGTTATCCATTAATGTTTTAACTGTGTAGTGGCATGTTTAATTGATACTATAACTGTGCTATCGACAAAATTAAATAAATAAATAAATAAATAAATAAAATGTGTTTAAAAAAATCTTTCGACCTTTGAGAACACTGTATCAACTAATATTAAACATACCCGCTTACCATTTTTGTGTGACGCCATTTTTGAAAGATGCTGCAGTTGGAATCCAGACTTTCTAGTCCCAGTAGTCCACTTTTCCATAAAAATGTAGTATATTGAAAATGTTCTAGTGCTCCCATCACAACAAGAATTCACATACAACTTGATAAATGGACATTTTCTTTTAAATAACATTACAATATCCATAATAAATCTTAGCTCTCTGAGTATATTTTTTAATCAGAAATTTAATTGAAAATAGAAAAAAAACATGATTAATAATGTATTATGAATGTTTTGTTGAATATATTATTGCTTTCTCAACGTTAAACATTTTGAAATATTTAAAAGAGTATGGCATAAGAATAATATTGTCCTTATTGTTCTAACTTTGCTCCTGGAGCGCTTAAAATTAAATATATTTTTTTACGCGATAGTGCGTTTTGTCGTATTTACAGCAATGGCGACCATGGTTGACAGTTCAACTTCCTACATTTCGAGGTTGCCAACCTAAATAACTATACTATAATATTACATTTACACCCACGTGCGGGAAGTTAAACCACTGCCTTCTATGTATACTACGTACAACATATGTACAAAAATATCCAAAAGTTAGTGTTAATATTCATTATACGAAACAAATCACTGCACTTTAAGTGAACTTTAACTTTATTTGAAACAATATAAAACAACAAATACGTACTTGCGGCCATATTATCAATAATTGTTCTCGAAGCCTCCTGTTGTCTCAACTAATAAACATTGCGCACACTGTTAACGTTAGTCAATTGTTTATAACGAAAGCAAGTATTTTCAACAAAGATGTTCTTGCGACAAGAGTCGCTCTCTCTCTGTCGGTATAGCAGACACCTGCCGTCGGTCATTACGCTAATGATGTAGTTCATCTGACTTCCGATTGTAGGCACCTGAATACAGTAACGCTGAGTTGTGTTGGTAGCATTTTTGTTGTATACTGTTGCCAACGTCTGCGTATTGTGCTCAGGTCTGGCAGATGACTACAATAGTGATGGGTAATTCGAGAGTGAGTCGTTTAAAAAGAACGCTTCACTACTGTGAAGTGTCAAAAAGTTACTCACTTTTAGTGAACTGCCAGTTCAGAGTTCACTACTGCTACTTAAAATTAAAATTTACTTTTTATTTCAAGCTCTAGATGTCTCACTCCAAATCAACTTTCGCTCATTCGTTGATTACTCTACATTCTCCGCCCATCGACCTTGCATGTCCCCGCCTCTTTCCTACGTCATCCATATCGTTCGTACCGCAGTGAGTGTCTGAGTGGAACGAACTACCTTGGAAGAACGAAGTGGTATAAAAGCACAGAGTACCAGAGAAGAAAGTAGGCAAGTTGCGCGTACATGCCACAGGCGGCGCTAGTGTAATACAACTAACGACACCTAAATTTTTTCGGTTCTTTTTTTGGTACTAATATGAAATTCAGCACCGCCTGGTGGTAAAATTATGAATTATAATTATATAACGCCATCTGGTGAATAATCATGGAATTTAACTTTTATAGGAATAAATAACGTATTAATTAATCTTAAATTGTGGAATTATGTATACCCGGTCTCCTCAGACCTACAGATTTTCTTTAATTTTAACAGAAAGGAAGAATGGAAATAAAAAAAACACGTTAATTTATTTTCGTTTATTAAAATTTTAAAACGTGCATTATGAGCTCTTTTAATAAATATGTACAATTGATCTACCCCCTTATTCTCACATACATATTTTATACAATATTTATTAAATAACCTTAGCCATGTCGTACATCTGTCCATTATAAAGTCACATTTTTAAAATGTTTATTAGAAATGGCTGTACACTAACATCACTCTTCCTAACCTAACAAATCTTAGAATTTTATCACTTCTAGTAGGTTTATCTTTGAAAATAGATTCACATTAAAATGTAAACAAGCTTGAATTTACTTACAAATTAGAGTAAAATAAAATCTAAGTAATGATTTTAACTTTCGATAATTTACAGTACCGTCTACATAGAACGAAAGGATAGCAGTTAAAAATTTAAATTTACAAAATGGCTAACTTCCCATAATCCCGAGTGAACACCGTTAAACACGCCGTGAACGACGCCGTGTGCCTTGCATTTGTTTTATTTAGTTACATATTCTGTTACTACGAAACAGCGCTACCACTGTAGTTTGCTCATTGTAGTTCATCGTAAACGACCGAAATTTTTTAGATGTCACTGTACTCAGTTTCCCCTCTATTCGAAGTTTCTCTATGGTATAAAAGAACCAACTATCTTAGAAGAGGGAAGTTACATAGAAGAACGAACTACCTTGGAAGAACGAAGTGGTATAAAAGAACGAACTATCTTAGAAGAGTGAAGTGTTTTAGATGAAGGAAGTGGTATCAAAGAACGAACTACCTTGGAAGAGTGAAGTGTATTAGAGGAACGAACTATCTTGACAGAGTGAACTGGCTTTAAACATTCAGTTGTACTTCAAACTCTCAACATTCGACACGCTCATTCATTCAGTACATGTACATTACGGCACCTTCCCACCTCTTGCTTACGTCATCACTCATACGCAGCATTACTCAGGGATTACTCATTTTGATCTACGGCATTACTAACGCTACAAATCTAATGTAGTCTAATATTACAATAACTTTACAATTTACTTACTGGAATTCCGAATGTATTTAATAAAAATCAATTTTATCCAAGTTTTAAACAACATAATTTATTGGGTTTACAAAAAGCTGTTGCAAAATTTAGTAAAAATCTTACCTTGCTAAACATTTAGAGCGAATATACCGTGCACGTTTAAAAGCATCCCGCCCCCTGAATTAAACTGTATTTAGAACAAAAGTTACACTTTGCTTTACCATCGCCTAAATCGGCGAAGAAACCCCAAATTTCACTACTTTTTCTTGATCGCGAATTAGAAGCCATTCTGTAAAAGTGAACACACAAGACTAAATTCTGTTGGCCTACCCAGTATTCACCCTCTTTATATTTTTAGTTTAGGGGTTGTAAAGATTAAGATCAAGTAATTGCCAGTTGTACGATTTTGCATATTTCTTTCTTTTTGAAGAACTATTATGCAAATAATATGAGTAAATAATAATATATAAATAAAATAAAATATATCTTCCTTAAAAGTTTTAAAATACTCCACACTCTTTTTTCAAATTATAGAGTTACGATTTTGTTTTTTTATTAACATTTACAACTTGAAATAAAATATCTAAACAATGAAAATCTGTATATAAATACAATTATGCAAATAATACAGTTATAACAGAAATAAAAAGCAGGTATAAATAATTATAAAATAAATAAAAGTACGGTAGCACTCATATTACAATTTTTCATACTCAAATAAATTAAAATAGAATTTACAGAACTATTTACGTTTATTTTTAAAATTCACAGCTACCATGTGGTTGGTTAACATCAAGTCACCCCATGCTCGTGCCTTCGTGCTTCCCCCTCCAGCCCATATTGTTTTTCTTTTTTCTTTTTTTTTTCGAGTGAACGAACTATTTCTCGAAATGAACTAGTTGGGCACAACGCTAATGTCCAGCCTTAGAAAACGCTCTTTATTAACCATTAGAAGTTTTTTTTTACTGCAGACAGGTGCCAAGGCGGCTTTTACTTACAAATAGTGATTGAAACCAAATGGACAAATAAATAACAAAACGAACCTTAAGTTCATTGTTAAAAGCTGTTGTATTTCACGTGCTGATATGTACTTCGATAAATGCCTCAATCGCCACGATCGGTATATTATTGTTCTTGTTATTTCTTCATGAAAATTGATCCGTCTACGGAAATAAGTCTTATTTTTAGAAGGCAAATTGTTAATGGTACGGCTGAATATCAATCTAAATTGCAAGATCTTTTAAAAGGCGCAAAACAGGAAAAAATTACTAAGTTTTTTAAGCCCTTCCCTAAAACTGGCAATTGTTCAAAATCTCTCAATAAATTAATTTTATTTTTTATCATTTTATTGTATTTTGGAACCTTGGAACTTATCACCATACAAATTATCATTCCATATTTGCGGAACATATCCCCGCGAATAAGGAGCTTTTATTGTGCTCACTCTCTTTGTATTTTTAGTTTAGGGATTGTAAAGATTTAACATCAAGTAATTGTCAATAGTACGATTTTGTATCTTTGTATTTAAAGAAATATTATGCATATAATACAGTTATAACAAAAATAAAAACAAGGAGGTATAAATAATTATAAAATAAACAAAAACATGGTAGCGTAGTTATAACAAAAATAAAAACAAGGAAGTATAAATAATTATAAAATAAACAAAAATATGGTAGAAGTCTTGTTAGAATTGTTCATACTCAAATAAATTTGAACAGAATTTACATTAATTTGGTTGGTATTATTTATGTTTATCTTTAAATAAAATTTACAGCTACCATAGGTTAACGTCAAGTCACACAGATTCGTCTCTTCCTGGAGAATCCGTGCAGGTTTTGAATGGACATAGCTATGCCATCTGTTGGTGATACGGCAAAGTTTTTTCAATATGCAGAAATGAAAGATTTTTTTTTTTTTTTTTTTTTTTTTTTTTTTTTTTTTTTTTTTTTTTTTTTTTTTTTTTTTTTGCTTGGCGAACGAATGAAGAAGGGCTTCGCTAAATTTTGTGAAGGAACTAGTTCAATTGAATGGTTCACAAAAGTGAGTGCGAGTGAACGAACTACTTTTCCAAATGAACTGGTTGGGCACAACGCTAGACTACAACACTTTTTCTCAGTGTGTGTTGGGCTCTCGCAGTGTGCGTTAGGCACTCTCATCATGGACGGTAGTTCTTACTAAGTAATTGTATAGAGATTCGTGGGAGGTGGATCTCCCCTAGCTTACAACTGGCTATTGACGAATTCTCCATCTTTACTTTTGGTTGATCGCCATCGAAGGTGATAATTGAACTTTGTGAGTTTTGGAATTCCTCAAACGTACGTGGTTATTGAGGGCAACGTGCTGCCTGTTCCGAAGTTAATACACTTCGAGACCCCTCTAGTCCTAGGAACGGACTTCATTTGGTCCTGCTTTAATTGTATCTACGTAGTAAGTTAGCGCAAAATAAACTTGATTTTCACCGATTACATGTGTTGTAATAACTAAATTTACCTTTATAAAAATCCAGCACCCCAGAGGAATATTAGGAAAAGGATTCAAAAGTAGACCGTGTTGGCACACAACAGATGTTATTATTTTACTATTATTTATTATTTTGAAAACACCATCGCGCAAAAAATAATGTACAACGCACGTTTGTGAAGTGTTTTACAGAATCTCGGAAATTAAAAACCGAGCCATAGCGAGGTTTTAAATATTTTTCTTCGATTCTGTAAAAAAACACTTCCAACCTCGCATTGTAATATACTATTACACACACATATGGAATACGCATATGCATATAATGATTATAATGTAATATAGTACAAATATTCTCTCAGGAATGAACAGTCCATTTTTTTTTTCGAAGTAAGCACGGAATCGTCATACGCTGTTGTCTAGTAGTTATCTTACTCCTACTTGCCTCCAGTCCCGAGGGTCGCAGCTTCAGTCGAACTGAATCGATGATTTTTCTTAGGATTGAAAAATTCAAATTATGTCCTCCGGGAGAGATTTTAATGCGTGGGTCTATATTCTGAAGGTTTTCAGTCCCGTAAAAGATCCATAAGCTTGAATAAAGAATCATCTAAGCAACATTTAATACCTTCTTTATCCTACTAATACAGTGAATCCATTTTAAGAGGAAACCTCTACGTGTAGGCCTATTTTTTAATAATAATCTAAATTATTTGAGTTGTTTGTATTTTCTAAATTCTGTCTTCATTTGCCGGTAGTAACGGAACACGCCGGTGCTTGCACAATAGCGAGCGAAGTGAGAGCCGCTGCAACGCTGTAGAAAAGGATTCCCTGTACCTCAGATGCCCTCTAGATGTCTCATTGGGACAGTATGTTGACCGCATACCATTCATGACGTCTGCAGGAAATAAGCTTAACTAAATTAAATTGGTCTAGTAACTTCTAATGAATTAGAGGCTAAGACCCAACGCCATTGTAAATGTCGACTAATAATAATAAAACGTTGTATTGCTAGATTACGGAATAATTCATTATCATCATCACTCCAGGGATTAGGCAATTGCCCGTTCCGACTTCATAAAGCATCAGCCCAACGTCTTCTAGGTCTTCCAACATCACGTCTTCCTCTTGGAATAATTAAATTTGAAATTATCATAATACAAAGTGTTTCTAAAGTCACTATCCATTTCAGTGAAGGAAAGCAATGGTTGTAAAATCAATGTTATTCTGAAGTTTTACGTATATTATACCACCTTTCTATGTGGCCGCCATCAAGGTGAAAACACATATTCCGTCTTTCAACTGTGAAAATAACTACAGACTGTAACATTTAAACCGTCAAAAAGACTGCTGCTTCTGTGATAAGATTCCGTAAATCAAGCAGACGTGATAAATTTATTTTCGTAGAGTGAAACGTAAAATTTTCCACACTGTATTGCGAGGGGCACTCAACTCCCTACTGCGGCGTCGAGTTGATGTGTTCGGACTATCACTTGCAGTTTGAACCTGCTGCACTGTTTCTCCTGATACGCGTGGTCGTCTATGACGTGCCTCATTATATACTGAGGTACGTGTAAATTTGTATATAAGCAGACGAATGTGTGCTGATTTACGGAATTTATGGGTAAATTCAGTTCCGGCGTTTTCATATGACAATCGGCGTACCCGTGCACAAACAGTGGCTAAATATGTTATACTAAGCTAACAGTGTATGCAAAGGAAAAAAAAAATATATAGTAGTGTTTTCGTGGAAATGGATAGTTACTTTAGAGAGACTCTGTATTTTCATGAACAAAAAGATGCTATTTTTTTACACAGAGTGTACTGTTTTTATTATGGTTACACATAGAAATACATTTTATAATGGAAATGGATAGCTAAAGACAAATGAGGGAAATTTAGAGGAAGTGGCTGTATTCTAATACCTTGGAACAATAATCACAAATAGGAATGAGATGCACAAAGAAATTAAACATAGGCTCAATTCTGGGAATGTGTGCTATTATACATTACAGAGACTCTTGACTCCCAACTCCTTTCAAAAAACGTTAAGCTGAAAATATATAAAACTATTAATCTACCAGTTATATTATATGGGTGCGAAACATGGACTCTTACTTTAAGGGAGGAAAGGAGAATACGAGTATTTGAGATTAAAGTTCTAAGGATAATTTTTGGACCAAAGAGAGATGAACAGATAGGTGAATGGAGAATACTACTTAACAGTGAACTACATGTCTTTGTAGGAAGCCAGATACAATAAGAACAGTTAAGTCTCGTAGACTACGATGGGGCACGACATGTGGCACGAATCGGGAATGAAAGACTTGCATGGTAGCTTCTTGATAGAAAATTAGAAGGAAAACGTCCAGTTGTTAGACCAAGAATGAGGTGGGAGACTAACATTAACTATGATTTAAGGGAAATAGATTATACAGGGAATAATCGGAAGTCAGCAGAGGATAGGGATGTGTGGAGAGCTTATGTCCGCGTGGCCATGAACCTGCGGGTTCGATAGTGCCAGTGCGTTAGTTAGCTAACTTTTCGACTTTATGTACAATAATTTAGAAGCATGCGGAAATAATAATTCATGTTAGTAATTATTCCAAACTTGAAAGTAGTGACGTAATGTGGTGCAGATTCAGAGGGGTTTATGTTGACAATGGTTTCGGTTCATTACAGAAATGACAATGCGCAGGATTTGTTTAGGATTTTGTTCCTACGTGAGTTTTGCCATTTCACATGAAATAAGCGATAGAACTATTTGCAAAAAAGCTTCCATTGCTAAACCCTCTCATTAATCCACTTCTCTGTGAACCATTCAACCTGCAAATGTTTTATAAAAGGCAGTGAAGTAGTGACGTGGATTAATCAGGTGGATGAAAGCACTTTATTATTTATAACTCCGACAATAAAATTTCGCCGTCTGTACAGTTTTTACCTGTAGAAGCAGTTATTTTAATCTCTCCTTTCTTCCTTGAAATTTTGTAGCTACAAGTTCAGTAAAAACACGAGTATTGATAGAAAAACATATTAGTCATTTATTTATTTATTTATTTAAAAAGAGAGAGTATTGTGTTTTAGACAATGTTTCTTCGCTTTGAAGGAATATAGCCTATAGTTGATTAAAGGAATTCGTAAATATGCGTTTATATTGGTAATTAAAAGCATATATAACAAAATGTTTGATTTTAACATCACGAAGGTAAAAAATGCTATATTAACTGCTAATTTCATTAGTTACTTATTCCCTCCGATGATATATTTAACTTAATATCTTATAGGCTTTTTATACAGGGTGTCCACATAGTCCTGCTACCAACACATTGTAACTTAGCTCGTAAACTGTTTGAGATAGAGACATGCTGTTTTTTGCTATGTATTCTACATATCTCGAAGATATGTTTACATTTGTTGCAGTTTGTGATTTAAACGACAATGACGATATCAAAAGGAAAAGGCCTAATGTGTTTGGTAAATCACCAGTGACAGTTCAGCGAAATTCCCGCAGGCAATATGGAAAAGATCCTTCATCCAAATCATCCATAATCAGTCCGAGCGACTGGCAGTGTAGTCGACTTGCCACTGAGTGGACGACCTGGTGTGAGCCAAGAAACTATCGACAATGTGCAACTTGCATTTCAACTCAGACCTCAAAAATCGGTTCTTCGTGCTTCGCGGAAACTGCATTTACTAAAATAAACCATTCATAAAGTCCTCCATAAGCGGATACATCTTCTGGCCTATGAAGTGAAAATTACGCAAGCTTTGCTGCCAACTGACTTCCCTCAACATGCTGAATTTGCTGATTCCAAGCTGGACGCAATTGACGAATAAAATGAGTACCTTAACAGGGTGATGTTCTCTAATGAAGCGACTTTCTTTGTGTCTGGACATATTAACTGCTATAACGATCGGATATGGTGGTACTGGTGATTTACCGGACTCAGCATCTCACTAACCATAATGAGCCTTTTCCTGTGGTGTCGTCATTGTCGTTTAAATCACAATCTGCAACAAATGTAAAACAATCTTTGAGAGGTGTAGAATTCGTTGCAAAAAAACCGCATGCCTCTATCTCAAATGGTTTACGGGCTAATTTACATTGTTTTGGTAGCAGGACTTTGTGGACATCCTAAATCCCGCCATTAACGCTGGTGTGGCGGTATTATTACAATTAGATTGGTCATCCACGTCGGGTAGAAAAAGACGATAAGTCATAATATACTGCTCAAAAAATTAGGGGATATTGTAGAATAACCTATTAAGACTGTTTTTGGGAACAGTATTAGATGCAATCACTTTCTATTACTCCAAAAGAATGTAAACAAGAGTTTGAAGTCATTACGTAACCTCTGTACCACACCAGATGTCAAAGAGATCCTGATTAGGAATATGGCAAACAAACAAAGCAACATTAACATGGGTGAAAATGTTTCTTTAGTATGGTGTATGGTCTCCTCGAACGGCCAGCACTACCTCTCACCTGTGTGGAATTGATGCAATGAGGTTAGCAATGAGTTCTTGGGGGATACGTGGCCACTCTTCCATAAGAGCAATGTGCAGCTCTGGAACAGTTGTGGGAGGTGCTGGTCTGCCTGCAATGCGCCTGCCTAATGCATCCCAAACATGCTCAATCGGATTTAAGTCCGGGGAGGAAGCTGGCCATTGCATACGCTCGATACCCTCCACTTCCAGCATGTCGTCCATCAAGCCAGCTCTGTGGCGTCGTGCATTATCGTCCATAAAAAGAATAGAATCACCAGCATAAGGCAGGACAAAAGGTCGGCGAATCTCATCTCTACACCTTACCGCAGTCAAAGTACCACCTTGGATGACGCAGAGGTCCGTACGTCCACCACTACTGACTCCTGCCCACACCATCAATCCACCGCCACCATATGGCGATCTTTCACGTACAAAAGCTGGATTGTTTCGTGTCCCTTTTTCTCTCCAGATGAATACACGCCGACTATCACATTCCACGTTGAATCGCGACTCATCAGAAAAAAGAACTGATCTCCATTCAGCATGCCTCCACCCACGATGTTCCTCCGCCCAGTTTCTGCGATCTCACGGTGTTGTGGAATTAACCTGGTACACACCATGGGCCTACGGGCATAGAGACCACTTCCATGCAGTCGATTAGGGACAGTTTGAGTTGACACCCTGCGTCCTGTTGCTGTTTGAAGTGTATTTCGCAGTTGAGTTGCATTCTGCTGTCTATTCCGACGGGCTGTTAACAAGAGGTAACGGTCATCCCTTGCTGTTGTTGCCCTTGTCGACCTTGTCCGGCTCTTCTGTGAACAGTATGTTCTTTGAAAATGATTCCAAAGTCTGGAAATCACGCTTTGAGACACCCCAATGGCTTGTGCCACCTCTTGTTGTGTCTGTCCAGCCTCCATCCTTCCTATGGCCCTCCAAGCCATTGGTTCAGGTAAATCACATTGTCGAGACATCACTGTCCCTAAGGCAAGTCATTCACTAACTGAAAACTGGACTGGATTTAAAAACAGCAACAAAACATTCACCCCCACACCACCCTTTCACATCAACAGTACAGACACTGCCCTCTGGTGTGGTACCGACGTTACGTAATAACTTCAAACTCTTATTTATATTATCTTGGAGTAATAGAAAGTGATTGCATCTAATACTATTCCAAAAAACATAGTCTTAATAGGTTATTCTACAATATCCCCTAATTTTTTTGAGCAGTGTATATGAGATGCCTTGGTCGAAAAAGTAACTATCTTTCGTTATGAAAATACAAAAGTTAATTTGTACCAATATAGTCTACTTTTCCAGAGATAAAACAGTCCGCCATTTCTGGTGGGTTTAACAATTTCCGTTCTTGAATTATAAATAAATATCCCCAACTCGTGTCGAAATCAGGGCCGGGTCGAAGGATGAGATGAAGCCCTCTATATTTAGAGGTCTGTAAATGACAATGGTGCCATCCGACCACGCCTGACGCACATCACGGGGTCGGATGAACGAAATGAAACGAAGTGGATGAGATGAGTATGGAGAAATGGTGGAATGAAATTATGGTAGGGGAAAACGGGAGAAAACCTGCGAAAATCCTGCCTAAGCTCCGTTTCGTCCACCACGAAACCCACATGGAGTGACCACGACTCGATCTAGGCACCCCAGCGGTGAGAGACGAGCGTCTAACCGCTTGCGCCACGAAGCCGCCCCATTCCTGAATTATGTAATCTAAATAAATAATAAAATATAATTGCTAGAGACCACATTCTTGTTAATATTTATTATGTATTTATTCCCTGTAATTCCTAAATGGAACATAGGTCAGCAGTAAGTTCCTTCAGCGTACGCTGCTTCCAGCCAGCCGTTTCGCTTTTTTTTTCCAGCTTTTTCCCTCTTTCCTTTGCTTTCTCCTCTACTGATCGCTTCCAAGTTCTGCTAAGTTACTCCTTCTCTCTTACTCCTTGCGGATATCAATGTAGTGCAGTCTTCTCGATTGCTCCGTCTGGTTTTCTCAATGTGTGGCCTATTCAGTTCCACTTTCTTTGTATTATTTCGTGACATATTGGAGACGGGTTGGTTTTTCTCCACAGTTCATTTGATGTCATTTCTGGCCATCTTATATTTAAAATATGCCTCAGACATCAGTTTACAAAGGTCTGCAACGTTTAATTTGTTGCTTATGTAACTTTCCATAGAGGAGGATTTCAACATTCTTGTTGAAGTCCTTGATTTATTTCAAAAACGTTCTGTGCTTTTATCTGTTCCATTTTAATTTCCATCAGTAATTTAAATACTCACAACAGGAATGAGGTGCAGAATGAAATTACACATATTCTCAACTTTGGAAACGCATGATATTTTATTATATTACATGGACTCTTATCGCTGCAAACTGGATACAATAAGAATAGTTGTGTGGTATACTGCGTTAAGTTTCGCATATGACATGAATGGTGAATTAAAAAAAAACACAAGAAAAGCCCCAGAAATCATACCAACAATGACATGGGAGAATAATATTTATTTAATGTTCCATTTTGTGCACGAATCTCTCATTAACTCATAGCTCATACTTTTCTCAATAACTGAATAATATATTTTCTACAGCGTTTACTTAATACAGGATTCCCACAAATGCTCTTTCGGGTTTCAAACACGTGAAACTTGCGTTTAAATAAACTTACAAACATTAAACTAGTACTAATGGAAAGAGACACTCAAAAAGGTTTGGTTACAGTACCTTACAGATGTTCAATGTGAGCTCCGTTGGTAACACGACAGACATCAAGTCTGTAGTCCATTTCCGCCCAGGAACGTTGTAGCATATCATGGTCAACTATTTCGATGACTGCAGTGATGCGCCCTCTTAGATCAAAGATGGTCTGTGAAAGAGGTGGCTTGTACACACTATCTTTGACATAAGCCCACAAAAAGAAGTCAAGGGGTGTGAGGTCTGGCGAACGCTAAGGCCAAGGAAGACGTTTTTCATCGCCATTACCATCTATCCTCTATACCAGCCATTTTTTTCAACAATACGCAATGTTGTATGTAATTATGCATCATTGTTATGATACCGCCAACTGTGATACTATAACCAAAACGTTTTGAGTATCTTTTCTCATTAGTACTATTTTCATGTTTGTAAGCTTATTTAAACGCACGTTACACGTGTTCGAAACCCGAAAGAGCATTTGTGGGAACCCTGTATATAAATTGTCAATATTTTTGCAGCATTTCTTCAATAAATCAGTAATAAGTTTTTCATAATTTAATCAATAACTCAGTGCTGTAAATATAGGTTGAATAATCCAATGTCTAATTTGACAAACATTTACTCAATATCCTAGTCCTTTATTTTTAATCATTTGTTCAGTAAATCAGTTATATATATATATATATATTGTGCACGTGTTCGAAAAATCGCATCACATTTTTATAGTCGTTTGCTTAGTACTCTGTCTCCTCGTTGGCTGGGGTGGTAGCAAACCTGCTTCCTGACTTATCAATAATTTACTCTATAAATGAAATATATGTCTTACGCAGTGTTTACTCAGTATCTGTTTGCTGGGCTTAAAAATCATTTTCGGGTCTAGGACAGCAGGTAGAAGCCATTTTTTCATAACTGGATAATGCACCATACACCAGAATTAAATTACAAATTCCAGGGCATTACATATATCAAGAATGTATGTGATGCTGTTGATAGCGATCAGTCGTCGAATGGGGACGTTAATCCTGGGGGTCCTCATTGGGTTTTTCGGCAGGAATATGCAAGGTGTCGCAACATGTTTCATCCTTTTCTTTTTAATGTTATCATCATCCCTCACATAAAACAGTTAACATATTACAAACATTTAAATACTCGCCCATTCTACATTCACTTCTTTACCCGTTATAAATTCCCATTCGCCCACGTAAAGTGGTCTACCGAGTGATGTGTAAATTGAAAATGCTTCATATTCATATCATCTATCCGGCTATTGCATAACCCAAAGCACGATGAGTCCAGTAGGTGGCATTGGCAAACATAATATTTATTTTTTCATAAATGTTATTAAGTCAGTTGTCTAATCATTTACTGAATCACCCAATTATTATTTGTATAATTTGGTCAGTTACTTATTTCATTCATATTACTAATAGCAATGAAAGAGAAAATTTAATATTGGAAGAATGAATCCAAATAAAGCAAGTGAAACAAACTAAATATTTGGCAATAATTATGGATAACATTGAAGGTATAGGCAAAGAGAACATAAAACATAGAATTGAATTGAGTAGCAAAATAATATCATCGTTAAATTCCATATGGTGGGATAAGCATATTTGGGAAGACACAAAAAAATATATTGGTAAAACATTGGTGGAATCTGTTGCAATGTATGGAAGTGAGGTATGGACACTCAATAAGTACTACAAGAATATACTAATAGCTCTAGAAATGGATTATTTATGCAGAAGTGCCAGAAAGTCTAAATTAGAGCATGTCACAAATAAGGAAATTAGAAACATAATGAAAGCAGAAGAAGGCATAATTGAAAGAATTGAGGAGAAGGAATTAAAGTGGTTAGGACATGTTTTAAGAATGGAAGATGAGCGATGGCCGAAGCAACTATATGAATGGCATACGATCAGAAAGAAGAAAAGAGGGAGACCAAAGTTAACATGGAAGGAAAACATGAAGACAGTAATGCAAGCTAGAGGGCTAAGCATCGAAGATGCCCAAGACCATAGGCTTTGGAGGTTTGGCACGTAAATACGGCAGCAGCTGTAAAAACCCGAAGATAGTTAGATAGATACTTATTTCCCCTTTTCAGGATATTTCGTTCAATAACCAAATGTGTAATGAACTTCTTTGAAGAACAAAAGGCTGCACTAGATTGGATAGGATAAAGAATGTAGATATAAGAACAGAGTTAAATATATATCTGCTGAATGAAAAAATCAAAGAATCAGAGGTAATTATTTAGACATATAGAAAGAATGAGTGTAACAAGATTACCAAAAGCAGTATTTAACTACAAGCCAACAGGATCAAGGCATGTAGGAATGCCAGTGAAAAGATGGACAGAACGTCTGTGAGACGGAACGGACTGTTTACCTAGCCCGTAAAGTGAAGAAGAAGAAGAAGACGAAATGCATAATCTCTGCTTAATTTTCTTAATCAATCAATACTCTATTACCCTAACATGATTGTTTTTTTTTTGTCGTTGTGATGTGCATCCCTGTCTCCCGAAGTTACGTGTAATTCAGTTGTACGGAGCGATGATTATTCTGGTTGATAGAATTTTACCCAGATGCCGAGGAAGCAGGTTTAACACTTTATATTGTTCGGATGACTGACTGTCAAGGTGGTATTTCAATCCCACACACCTTTTCAAAAGACTTTATATATTCCTGGAAAAGTGTAAGAATGAAACGATTTTGGAATTCATATTTGGCAGTTATTTATTGAATTTAAAAAGAAAATTCAACTTGATATTTTTTATAAAGATCTTTCTAGTGCAAGACATTTCGTGTATTTGTATTTTCTGTTTCTTTCTGTTACTTAGAAAATTATATACAGAGTGTGCTTTTAGGATCAAAATTTTACAGGTGATAGATAATGTTATGCTTAGTATTTTGATATAACAAACTAATAATAATAATAATAATAATAATAATAATAATAATAATAAGTGATAATACTAATAATAATAAGTGATAATACTAATAATAATAATAATAATAATAATAATAAGTGATAATACTAATAATAATAATAAAATAATAATAATAATAATAATAATAATAATAATAATAATAAGTGATAATACTAATAATAATAATAATAAGTGATAATACTAATAATAATACTAACAATAGTAATAGTAATAATAATAATAATAATAATAATAATAGTAATAATAATAATAATAATAATAATAATGTTTTATTTAAGCTGGCAGCGTTAAGGGCATAAACCCTTCTCTTCCACTCAACCAGCGAATAGCAAAATCATACAGAAATGAAAAAAAATACTCTATGGTGTGACAGATCTAGAAGCCCTTGGTCTGCACTTACTAAAATTTTAATATATCGTTATAATATAGACTAAACAAAGCACAATGCGGATGTGATCTAATATTATATAGCGCTAAGAAAACATGGAATAGAAATAAAATAAAATAAAATAAAATAAGAAAGCTTCCTAGATGAATACTATTGGTCGGAAATAGATATTTTAGGGCCCCATAAGATCTTGTACTTAAAAGACACTGGGTCGTTCAAATCATAGTAAGCTGAAATGAGTGCTAAATAATAAACGTTCCTATATTAAACAGTTTTCGGACACTTTTGAAATCCAGAATGGGTTGAAGCAAGGAGATGCACTATCTCCTCTACTATTTAATTTTATACTAGAGCATGCCATTACATCTTTAGAGAATGAGGAAGGCTTACAACTCAATGGTATTAATAAGCTGTTAGTTTATGCTGATGATGTAGTACTACTGGCCGATAGCGAGGAGATACTAAAGGCCAACACGCACACAGTATTGAGTAACACTAAGAAATTAGGACTGGAAATAAATATCAGTAAAACTAAATAAATGGTCACACGTAGAAATTCAGTATATAATGGAAATGGACAGCTAATGACAAATGAGGGAAATTTTGAGGAAGTGGCTGAATTCAAATACCTAGGAACAATAATCACAAATAGGAATGAGATGCAAAAAGAAATTAAACATAGGCTCAATTCTGGAAATGCGTGCTATTATGCATTGCAAAGACTTTTGATGTCCCAACTCCTTTCAAAAAACGTTAAGCTGAAAATATATAAAACTATTATTCTACCAGTTATATTATATGGGTGCGAAACCTGGACTCTTACTTTAAGGGAGGAAAGGAGATTACGAGTATTTGAGAATAAAGTTCTTAGGAAAATTTTTGGACCAAAGAGAGATGAACAGACAGGTGAATGGAGAAGACTACATAACAGTTTTCTACATTGACTTTAAAGGAAGCCAGATATAATAAGAACAGTTAAGTCTCATAGACTGCGATGGGCAGGGCATGTTGCGCGTATGGGGAATGAAAGACGTGCGTGGAAGCTTCTTGTAGAAAAGCCAGAGGGAAAACGCCCAGTTGGTAGACCAAGAATGAGGTGGGAGAACAACATTAACTATGATTTGAGGGAAGTAGATTATACAGGGAATGATTGGAAAGCATTAGCTCAGGATAGGGATGTATGGAGAGCTTATGTCCGCGCGGCCATGAACCTTCGGGTTCGATAGTGCCAGTGAGTTAGTTAGTTAGTTAGTTAGTTCCTATATTAAACGTTCAGGTGATGGTGTTGGATCGTAGGCCTATATCACCTCAGTTCACCTGCTGACGAAATACACTATTTACAAACATATTTGTGAAGATTGCTGATTGACTAGTAGTATTATATTTCCCACTATGGGCACAAACACCATGACCAATTATTTAACTCAGAGTTCAGTTTTCTTCCAATGGATTTTGGGTCTGTGTTATGTACCCAATTTCCTAAAACATGCATTATTTACCAATGAAGCTACTCTTTGAATAAGTAAAATATCTTGTGTCGCTTCAGATGTCAATCTATGACCGTTGCACCAGTCCTCGTAGACTAGTGGTTAATAAGCTCGTTTCTAATTCGAGGTTCGCGGTCCAAACCCGGCAGATAGAGTGGAATTTAAAATACGTAAAATATTAAGTGATTCGTTCCGACGAGATGTACATTCCCGTGTCCAGTGTCGTTGGTTTACGCCCTTAAATAATTTAAAACCTGAAAGTAAATTCCTTTGATGTAAATTTGGCGGTTATTGTACGCTCAGCTTTGACCAACGACGCTATTCCTGGCCTGTTAAATACAGTCATTAAATAAAATAATATGTGATAACTAATTTCCCACATTAAATACTGAAGACATTGTATTATGTTTATTAAAAGACAACAAAATAATAGTTTATAGTTCAAACTAAAGATGCATTCAATTAAAACTGTCAACATTTTTTAACGTCTAAAGTATTTCACAATTTCAATAGATTTATACATGACTACGATATGTAGCAAGAAAGATGTTAAGCCTATTTTCCATCTCATGTTGTCAACACACCTGATCCTTAATGACAGTAAATGCACATGCATCTTAGATTGTTGACCCTGGCGGCCAGTCGATTGTCTTGAATTCTCTATCAATCGATTCTACGGATTTATTTCCTTTGGACACTTACGCGTGCCTACAACGTGAAAATAATCACCCTGACTGTGGTTCCAAGAGAATGCAGTTCAACGGAAAACATACATTTCAAAATCTGCATTACCAGATCAAGATTTTTTTTTCTTTTTGACATACATTTCCAGTTGTAACGATTTGCTTTATTGATGTTTTAAGGAGGACAAAATGAATTTCAAATTAGAATATACATAAATATTGAGAGAAATGTAATTCCTATTATATTATTTATTTTGGATTAGATTACTATTTCTTAAATACGATGATTAATAATAATAATTATTGTTATTATTATTACAATTATTATGATTATAATAATAATTATTATTATTATATTTATTATTATTATAATTATTATTATTATTATACTTATAATAATTATTAAAATTATTATTATTATACTTATTATTAAAATTATTATTATTATTATAGTTATTATTAAAATTATTATTATTATACTTATTGTTATAATATTAATAATATTATTAATAATAATAATTCTTATTATATATTAGTGTTATAATAATATGATATTTATTATTATTCTTAGTGTTCTTATAATTATTATTGTTTCTTATAATTCTTATTGTTTATTATACTTGTTATTGTTATTATAATTGTTATTGTTATTATAATTGTTATTGTTATTATACTTATTATAATTGTTATTGTTATTATAATTGCTACTGTTATTATAATTGTTATTGTATATTATAATTGTCTATTGTTATTATAATTGTCATTGTTATTATAATTGTTATTGTTACTATAATTGTTATTGTTATTATAATTGTTATTGTTATTATAATTGTTATTGTTATTATAATTGTTATTGATATTATAATTGTTATTTTATTATAATTATTATTGTTATAATTGTTATTGTTACTATAATTGTTATTGTTACGATAATTGTTATTGTTATTATAATTGTTATTGTTATTATAATTGTTATTGTTATTAAAATCGGCCATGAACCTACGGGTCCGATAGTGCCAGTGAGTAAGTAAGTATTGTTATTATAATTGTTATTTTATTATAAATGTTATTGTTATTATAATTGTTGTTTTTACTATAATTGTTATTTTTACTATAATTGTTATTGTTATTATAATTGTTATTGTTATTATAATTGTTATTGTTATTATAATTGTTATTGTTATTATAATTGTTATGGTTATTAAAGTCGGTCATGAACCTACGGGTCCGATAGTGCCAGTGAGTAAGTAAGTTTTGTTATTATAATTGTTATTGTTATTATTGTTGTTATTATTGTTATTGTTATTATTGTTATTGTTATTATTGTTGTTATTGTTATTATTATTGTTATTGTTATAATAACTATTGTTATATTTATAATAATTATTATTTTTATTGTAATTATTATTATAATTCTTACTATTATTATAATTCTTACTATTATTATAATTCTTACTATTATTATAATTCTTACTATTATTGTAATTCTTACTATTATTATAATTCTTACTTTTATTATAATTGTTATTATTATTATTATTATAATTATTATTATAATTATTGTAATTATTATAATTATAATTATTATAATTATTTATAATTATTATTATAATTATTATTATTATAATTATTATTAATTATAATTATTATTATAATTATTATTAACTATTATTATTATATATTATTATTATTAATATAATTATTATATTATTATATTATTAGATATTATAATTATTATTATATTTATTATTATTATTATTATTATTATTATTATTATTAATATTATTATAATTATTATTATTATTTGTTTATTCTTTAATTATATTATTATATTATTATTATCATTATTAATTATAATTATTATTTTTATTATTATTATTATTATTATTATTATATTATTATTATTATTATTTTAATTATTATATTATTATTATTATTATTATTATTATTATTATTATTATTATTATTATTATTATTATTATTATTATTATTATTATTATTATTATTATTAAGTCCAAATGAGCTATAGCAGGAGTATCAATGTTTGTAAAAAAGAAATACAGTAAAAACATAATAGATTATGAATATATTAATGAAAGATGCCTAAAGATTATAATGAAGCTTATGGGAAGAACAATAGTGTTCTTAGCGGTCTACGCACTAACAGATGATGCTGCACAGAGTCAGAAAGAAAAGTACTATCCAATATTAATGGAATAAATAGAGAAAATACGAAGTAATGAAGAATTGATTCTAATGGGAGATTTAAATGGTAAAGTGGGTAGAAGAAACAATGATGAAGCAGTAGGAAAATATGGTGAACAAGAAGTCAACGATAATGGAAATAGAATCATACAGATGTGCAAACAACATAAATTAAAAATGGTAAACACATTTTTCGATCATAAGGATATTCATAAATATACTTGGGAACGACCTAGTCTCAATCAGAAATGAATAATGGACTACATAATCGTAAAGCAAAATACTTCCTTATTTATTATGACTCAATGGTTAAAAAGGAGCAAATTGTGGTTCCGACCACTATCTACTCACAGCACAGATCATCCCCAAATTCCTTACAGGGAAGAAAGTGCAAGATGAAGCAAGGGAATCAACAATGCAACTGAAGCAGGAAGAAAAATTTAAATTGAGATTATTTAATCAGGTTAGTATCAAAAACCGATATAAAGAAAGACTGAGGATTAAAATTGGGAATTTGGATTACAAGGAAGACATAGAAGAAGAATATAATCAATTAAAGGAAATAATGCATTCGGCAGCAAAAGAAGCATTAGGCACAATAAATGAAAAACAAAATACACAAGATTGGTGGAATGATGATATTGAAGAATTAACCAAAAAGAAGAAAACATGCTACTTAGAATGGCTGGCAAATAAAACAACAGAGAATTGGATAGAATACAAGAGAACAAACGCCAAATTTAAAAGGAAAGTGATAGAAGAAAAAAACAAATTATGGAAAAGCAAATGCCAATTAATAGAAAGTTGTATAGGAGGATCACAATCATCAGAAGTATGGAGATTTCTAAAAACACTGAAAACCAACCAAGGATCCAGCAAGATAAATTTGTTAGTAAAATCTGACGCAGAAAAAACATTACAAAGATTTTCTGTCACAAAGTAGAAATGAGTTTATGGAAACAATAGAAAATCCAAATTAGAAATGAACGCCCTGGAATTTGATACAATAGATATAGAATTAGGAGTTCAAACCCTAAAGAATAAAAAGGCACCAGGGCCGGAAAACATAGCCAATGAGTTAATTAAATATGGCCCAAAAAATGTAATAAGTAGATTGAGGGACTTGTTTAATAAGTGCATTCCAATACAGATGATTCCTGATGAATGGAAAATAAGCTACATTGTACCAATATACAAGAAGGGACGCAAAAAACGGACTAAGTATAAATAACACATTATATAGAATATTTACGAAGTTATTAAAAACAAAATTACAAAAAGATATTAAAGACAAATTAGGAGAAGATCAAAATGGATTCAGGCCAGGAAGGTCATGCCTTGACAATATATTTACAATACAACAGTTAATTGAAAAACGGACTGCAGTTGGAGAAGAAACCCATTTGACAATGATTGATTTAGAGAAAGCTTATGACTCAATTCTGAGGAACAAATTATGGGAAGTATTGGAGAAATACAAAAATTGATAGAAACATAATAGAAATTATTAAACAAATCTATAAAGATAACTCCGCTTATGTTAAAATTTATAATGTCTAATCCTATAAAAACCACAAAGGGATTGAAACAAGGGTGCAGTCTATCACCAATTTTATTTAATATATATATGTAGAATTTATATTAATGAAATAGAAAGAAAGCTGCAAAGGTATGTGGATCCCAATAGGCAACAGATTTTTGCTGACATTACAATTTGCCGATGATCAACTGGTTTTAACGCAAGACAAATTTTATATGGAATTATGATAAAAAGGTTGGAAAACACATATGAATCATGGGGTCTCTCAGTAAATTTATAAAAAGCAGAATATCTGGCAATAAATAGCAATGAAAGAGAAAATTTAATATTGGAAGAAGGAATCCAAATAAAGCAAGTGAAACAAACTAAATATTTGGGAATAATTATGGATAATATTGAAGGTATAGGCAAAGAGAACATAAAACATAGAATTGAATTGAGTAGCAAAATAATATCATCGTTAAATTCCATAGGGTGGGATAAGCATATTTGGGAAGACACCAAAAAATATATTGGTAAAACATTGGTGGAATCTGTTGCAATGTATGGAAATGAGGTATGGACAATCAATAAGTCCTACATGGATATACTAATAGCTCTAGAAATGGATTATTTACGCAGAAGTGCCAGAAAGTCTAAATTAGAGCATGCCACAAATAAGGAAATTAGAAACATAATGGAAGCAGAAGAAAGCATAATTGAAAGAATTGAGGAGAAGGAATTAAAGTGGTTAGGACATGTTTTAAGAATGGAAGTTGAGCGATGGCCGAAGCAACTATATGAATGGCATCCGAACAGAAAGAAGAAAAGAGGGAGACCAAAGTTAACATGGAAGGAAAACATGAAGACAGTAATGCAAGCTAGAGGGCTAAGCATCGAAGATGCCCAAGACCATAGGCTTTGGAGGTTTGGCACGGGAAGACGGCAGCAGCTGTAAAAACCCGAAGATAGAGATTATTATTACGAGGGTGGATCGAATACGAGTATAACCCGGAATTTGTATCTCGAGGCTCTGGTAGCGAACTGCAAAGGTTGCGGTTTGGAGGGGAAGTTGGTGGGGTGTCTGGAGTAGGGATCTTGATCTGTGGCACTCCGAAGAGCGGCCGCTTGCTACAGTACGCCATGAGCGAGGGAGAGGTACACACGTCTGTTGCGCAACGCATTATTATTAAGTTTTTGGCGTAAGAAGGCACTAAATCTTCTGAAATTTTGAGAAGGCTCCATGCGCAGTTCGGAGAAGCAACCCTTTCTAAGACGCAGGTATATGATTGGCGCAAAAGAAAATTTAGCGGGCCGGGATTCAGTGGAAAATGAGTCCCACCAAAGACGGCAAAGAACAAGCATCACTGCAGACAACGTTCGTGCTGTACGGGACCTTATTGTGGAGGATCGGCGCGTAGCAATTTCTGAAATTGCTTCACAGGTTGGAATAAGCTTCGGAAGTGTTCAAGCCATCATCAGTGATGAACTCAAATTCCGAAAATTGTCTGCCAGGTAGGTTCCTCGGCTCCTCAGCCAGGAACAAAAAAAAATTGACGAAAATGCATTGGACACCTCTGGAACATCCTCCTTGCAGTCCAGATTTGTCACCCTGTGACTACCATTTGTTTTGGGCCACTGAAAGAAGACCTGGGAGCAAGGCGGTTTGGTGACAGTGCAGCGGTAGAGGAGTTCGTGCACAACTGGCTGACTACACATCATCCCTCGTTCTTCAAGGACGGCATCAAAAAGTTGCCAACTCGATGGCAAAAGTGTGTTGGAAATGCAGGAGACTATGTAGAAAAATGAGGTGGTGGTTTTGTATTTTTTTGTTAATTCAATAAAATTGTAAACAATAATTCTGGTTTATATTTGATTCAACCTTGTATAATTATTATAATTATTATTATTATTATTATATTTTATTTAAAATGGCTGAGTTAAGTTTGTAGAGTATTATTTTTTATTCAGCCAGAATTGTAAGATTTACAAAAATGCATTTATATGCCTACAATAATGAATAAATATGATTATTATATAATGTTATCCCAGTGATTCAGAATTTTTAAAATGCCCTAAAACTTCTGGCGAAACAAGGGTCCTGGAGACGATCTCAGCTTCTGTCCTAAATTAGTACCGGACGTACGTTCTTGGGGTAAAGGCGGTCGTCATGCAGTGTTAAGAACCCGGCTGATATATAGTAATGATTGTATAGAAAATGTGGGAGTCTTAATCTTCTCTGCTCGTATTATCCCAAGTGCTTGCTAAGGCCTGTAGTGGGACCACTTTATTTTACTATTACTATAAAAATGCACTTAAAATAAAAAAAAACAGTAGTTTTAGATACTACAATAGTTATTTGTACTAACTTACTTACTTACTCACTGGCACTATCGAACCCGTAGGTTCATGGCCGCACGGACATAAGCTCTCCATACATCCCTATCCTGAGCTAATGCTTTCCAATCATTCCCTGTATAATCTGCTTCCCTCAAATCATAGTTAATGTTATTCTCCCACCTCATTCTTGGTCTACCAACTGAGCGTTTTCCCTCTGGCTTTCCTACAAGAAGCTTCCATGCAAGTCTTTCATTCCCCATACGTGCAACATGTCCGGCCAATCGCAGTCTACGAGACTTAACTGTTCTTATTATATCTGGCTTCCTATAAAGATCATGTAGTTCATTGTTATGTAGTCTTCTCCATTCACCTGTCTGTTCATCTCTCTTTGGTCCAAAAATGTTCCTAAGTACTTTATTCTCAAATATTTGTAATCTCCTTTCCTCCCTTAACGTAAGACTCCATGTTTCGCACCCATATAATAAAGCTGGTAGAATAATAGTTTTATATATTTTCAGTTTAACGTTTTTTGAAAGGAGTTGGGACATCAAGATTCTCTGCATTGCATAATAGCACGCATTTCCAGAATTGAGCCTATGTTTAATTTCTTTCCGCATCACATTCCTATTTGTGATTATTGTTCCCAGGTATTTGAATTCAGCCACTTCCTCAAAATTTCCCTCATTTGTCATTAACTGTCCATTTCCATTGTATAATGAATTTCTACGTGTGACCATATATTTAGTTTTATTGATATTTACTTCCAGTCCTAATTTCTTAGTGTTACTCAATAGTGTGTGCGTGTTGTCCTTTAGTATATCCTCGCTATCGGCCAGTTAATACTACATCATCAGCATAAACTAATAGCTTATTAATACCATTGAGTTGTAAGCCGTCCTTTCTCTCTAAAGATTTAATGCCATGCTCTAGTACAAAATTAAATAGTAGAGGAGATAGTACATCTCCTTGCTTCAACCCATTCTGGATTTCAAAAGTGTCCGAAAACTGTCTGCCTACAAGCACCTTACTCTTTGTGCCATTTTGACACATTCGTATAAGTCTAACTAACTTTTTAGGAATTCCGAACTCCAGCAGGATACTATATAACTTCTCCCTCTTAATTGAATCATATGCTTTTTTGAAGTCCACATATAGTTGATGTACAGTACCATTATATTCCCATTTCTTTTCTAAAATCTGTCTTATACTAAAAATCTGATCTGTTGTAGACCTGTTTCTTCTAAATGCACATTGATGATTTTCTAGAATGTCATCAATATATGGAGTAAGTCTACTGACTAATATATTTGTTAGAATTTTGTACGAAGTTGAAAGTAATGAGATGCCCCTGTAGTTGTTGCAATCAGTTTTATCTCCTTTCTTATAAATTGGTACGATAATTGATTCCTTCCATCCATCTGGAAGAGCTTCTTTTTCCCAAATCATATTAAGCAACCAGCGTATCTTGTCCATCAATTTTTCTCCCCCTCATTTTATCAGATCTGCTGGGATCTCATCTGAACCTGCTGATGCTTTATACATCTTCAATTTTTCAATCGCCATTTCAACCTCTAATGCATTTGGTTCTGCGACTAGCATTTCTGCTGTCTGTAAATTATCCTCCTCAATGTCCTGTTCTGTATGTACATTTAATAGCTGATTAAAGTAACTTTTCCAAGTTATTTGTACATTTATAAATTACACTAAGTTACAATCAAATTATTATTGATTCGCTACGTTTAAATTTTTGCAGTTAGATGTAAATTAATATGATTTAATTTAGTATACTAATCTAGTTATTAGCTTCCTGGACTACGGTCATGAATCGATTGTTGAGGCAATCTGGCCTAACGCGCAATGTAAATTTAAAATTTATTTTTATCTTTAAGTCCATTACTATAGATAAACGCTTGAGACTCGACGGTAGAATGTAAAAAAAAGCAGAGAGAGAAAGAAAGGTACTATAATTCGTTTTGTTTATATTTTCTGAATTGTGTTTTCAATTTTCTTAACTTACTCAGTCCGATTTTAACCTATATTCCACAATACATGAGAGGTTGAATTTTTTCTCACTCTATAAACAAGCCAAGGTTCGTATGATTGGTTTTATCACGATATTACATACATTCTGCAGGCTATTTCCGTTAAAATTAAATGACAGCACTGAATTAGTAGTAAAAACTTAATAAATAAATGGCATAAATTAAATAAAAATAAAACTTATAGTTTTATTTGATTTTTATTTTTATTAAGATATAATTCATATACAGCTGTTTCGCTACACTGTATCTTCTTCAGACTTGATAACAAATTATGAATTGTGTTATTATAGTACATATTAACTGATGTAAGCAACAATACAACAATAATTTATTTAATTTTTTTTAATTTAACAAAGGGGATTCATTCAATTCAAGTTGACAATTTAACATTTTATTACTACTTTACAATTCATTTATATCTACAGCCTCCAAAAGGTCCAAACTCTTACCCTTATCACAAACATATAAAATTTCAAAATTTGGATCGAAACATAATTAAATTGGAATAGGTGGTTAGCATATTTTGAATACTCTAAATTTTTATTTAGAGCACCACCACCAACTCCCGGGTTACCTCGGGCATAATACCCTTTTCCCCGAGTCTGCTCTATGTCCCTGACTACTATCTAATCTTCATTAAATAAATAAGCATAATACATACAGATTTCGGATATGTGAAGTGTATATGTTACATAAGTAAAACATGTTGTGTATTTGTGTGTGTTTGTGAGTTTGTGTTTAGTGATACATCAAATAAATATACATAGTACTGAAAATAATGATAATTTTTTGTTGATAAGTGATATGAAAGTACTTGTGTACCTTTCTATAGATTATTACCGCCCATTAAAGACAAGTCAGCAGAAAAAAGCTTGAAAAATTGGCAGAAGAAGCAATTTTATATAGATGATTATCTCCCATTAAAGAAAAGCCGGCAGACCAAACCTTGAAATATCCAATGATGAAGCAATTTTATATAGATGATTTCCGGCCATTAAAGAAAAGCCAGCAGAACAAAACAGGAAAAATCCAGGGATGAAGCAGTTTTATATTTATGATTACTGCGCATCAAAGGAAATGCAGGAGAACGAAACATGAATAATCCAGTAATGAACCAAATTAATATAGATGATTGCCACCCATTAAAGAAAATCAAGCAGACCAAAACATGAAAAACTAGACATGAAGCAATTTTATATAGATAATTACCACCCATTAAAGAAATTCCAGCAGACCAAAACTTGAAAAATCCAGAGATGAAACAATTATATATAGATGATTACCACCATTAAAGAAAAGCCAGCAGACCAAAACTTGAAAAATCCAGGGATGAAGTAATTTTATATAGATGATTACCGCCCATTATAGAAAAGCCAGCAGAACAAAACATGAAAAATCCAGAGATGAAGCAGTTTTATATTGATGATTACTGCTCATTATAGAAAAGCCAGCAGACCAAAATTTGAAGAATCCAGAGATGAAGCATTATTATATATTATTTAATTATTTTTATTTAGAGCCCCACCACCACCACCCCCCGGGTTACCTCGGGCATAATGCCCATTTCCCCAGGTCTGCTCTATGTCCCTAACTGCTATCTAATATTTATTAAATGAATAAGCAGAATACATACAGATTTCGTATATGTTAAGTGTATATGTTACATAAGTAAAACGTGTTGTATGTTTGTTTGTGAGTTTGTGTTTAGTGATACATAAAATAAATATATATAATACTGAAAATAAAGATAAAGTTTTGATGATACGTGATATGAAAATATTTCTAAAATTTTATATAGATTATTACCGCCCATTAAATCAATTCTACAGAACAAAGCTAGAAAAAATGTAGAGATGAAGCAATATTATATGTAGATGAATACCGCCCTTTAAATAAAAGCCAGGAGACCAGTAACTGAAGAATCTATCGATGAGGCAATATTGTATGGATGAATACCGCCGCTTAAAGATAAGCCACCAGACCAAATCTTGAAAATCCAGAGACTGCCACACCACAATTTATATAGATGATTACCGCCCATTAAAGAAAAGCCAGCAGAACAAAACTTGAAAACATTCAGAGATTAAGCAATTTAAGTAGATGACTGCCACCCATTAAAGAATAGCTAACAGACCAAAGCTTCAAAAACCCAGAGATGAAGCAATTTTAAATAGATGATTACCGCCCATTAATGAAGAGTCTGAAGTTGAAGAAACCAGTGATGAAGCAATTTTATATAGATGATTACTGGTCATTAAAGAAAAAGTGGGCACAGACCCAAAAGGTGGAAAGTTACAGAGATGAGGCAATTTTATAAAGATGATTACTGACCATTAGAGAAAAACCTCAGAAAAAACCTACTGAACAAAAATTGAAAAAATTCAGAGATGAAGCAATTTATGTAGATGACTGCCACCCATTAAAGAAAAGCCAGCAGACCAAAGCTTGAAAAATCCAGAGATGAAACAATTTTATATAGATGATTACCGCCCATTAATGAAGAGCCAGCAGACTAAAAGTTAAAGAAACCAGTGATGAAGCAATTTTATCTAGATGATTACCGCTCATTAAAGAAAAGCCAGCAGACCAAAACTTGAAAAGTCCAGAGATGAGGCAATTTTACATAGATGATTACCGACCATTAAAGAAAACACCAGCAGAACAAAACTTGACAAATCCAGAGATGAAGCAATTGTATTTAGATGGTTACCGCCCATTGTAGAAAAGCCAGCAGACAAAAACTTGAAGAATCCAGAGACGAAGCATTTTTATATATTATTTAATTATTTTTATTTACGCACAGCTCACCCCAACCACCACCACACCCCCCCCACCGCCCCCGGTTACCTCGGGCATAATGCCCATTTCCCCAGGTCTGCTCTATGTCCCTAACTGCTATCTAATTTATTAAATTATTAAATTATTAAATTTTTAAATGAATAAGCAGAATACATACAGATTTCGTATATGTTAGGTGTATATGTTACATAAGTAAAATGTGTTGTTTGTTTGTTTGTGAGTTTGTGTTTAGTGATACATAAAATAAATATATATAATACTGAAAATAAAGATAAAGTTTTGATGATACGTGATATGAAAATATTTCTGAAATTTTATATAGATATTTACCGCCCAGTAAATCAAGCCTGCAGAACAAAGCTAGAAAAATGCAGAAATGAAACAATTTTATATAGATGAATACCGCCTGTTAAAGAAAAGCCAGGAGAAAGAACCTGAAGAATTTATCGATGAGGCAATATTATATGGATAAATACCTCCGTTTAAAAGAATAGCATTCAGAACAAATCTTGAAAAATCCAGAGATGAAACAATGTTATATAGATGATTACCACCCATTAAAGAGACGCCAGCAGACCAAAGCTTGAAAAATCCAGAGATGAAGCAATGTTATATAGATTTTTACCGGCCATTAAAGAAAAGCCAGCAGATCAAAACTTGAAAAATCCATAGATGAAGCAATTTTATATACCGTTATATGATTACCAACTATTAAAGAAAAGCCAGCAGACCAAAAGTAGAAAAATGCAGAGATGAAACACATTTATATACATGATTACCGTCCATTAAAGAAAAGCCAGCAGACCGTAACTTGAAAAATTCAGAGATGAAACATTTTATATAGATGTCTGCCACCCATTAAAGAAAAGAAAAAAGACCAAAATTTCAAATATCCAGAGATAAAGCAATTTTAAATGGATGATTATCGCACATTAAAGAAAATCCAGCAAACTAAAACTTGAAGATTCCATGTATGAATCAATTTTATATAGATGTTTGCGGCACATTAAAACAGCCGGCAGACCAAAACTTGAAAAATCCAGAGATGAGGAAAATTTATATTGATGATTTCCGTCCATTAAAGAAACGCCAGTAGACTAAAACTTGAAAAATCCAGGGATGAAGCTAATTTATACAAATGATTTCTGCCCATTAAAGAAAAGCCAGGAGACCAAAACATGGAAAATCCAGGGATGAAGATATTTTATATAGATGATTACGGCCCATTAAAGAAATTCCAGTAGACCAAAACTAGAAAAACGCAGAAGTGAAGCAATTTTACATAGATTATTACGGCCCATTAAAGAAAAGCTAGCAGACCTAAACTTGATAAATTCAGAGATGAAGCAATTTATAACTTATATGATTTCCACCCATTAAAGAAAACCCAACAGACCAAAACTTGAAAAATCCAGAGATAAAGCAATTTTATATAGATGATTACCGCCCATTAAAGAAAAGCCAGCAGACCAAAGATTGAAAAATTCAGAGATGAAGCAATATATATAGATGATTTGCTCTTCTAGATTTTCTTTAATGGGCGGTAATCATCTACATAAAATTGCTTTATCCCAGGATCTTTCACGTTTTCTTCATTTAAGAAAAGCCAACAGAACAAAATGTGAAAGATCTTGGGATAAAGCAATTTTATGTAGATGGTTACCGCCCATTAAAGAAAATCCAGCAGACCAAAACTTATAAAATGCAGAGGTAAAGCAATTTTATATAGATGATTACCGCCCATTAAAGAAAAGCCAGCAGACCGAATCTTGAAAAATCCAGAGATGAAGCAATTTACATAGATGATTTGGTCTGCTGGATTTTCTTCAATGGGCGGTAATCATCTACATAAAATTGCTTTATCCCAGGATCTTTCACATTTTCTTCATTTATGAAAAGCCAACAGACCAAAACGTGAAAGATCTTGGGATAAAGCAATTTTATTTAGATGATTACCGCCCATTAAAGAAAATCCAGCAGACCAAAACTTGAAAAATACAGACACGAAGAAGTTTTATATAGATCATTATAGACCATTATAGACTATTAAAGAAAATCCAGAAGACCAAAACTTGAAAAAACCAGCGATGAAGCAATTTTATACAGATATTACCTCCCTTTAAAGAAAAGCCAGCAATTCAAAACTTGAAAAATGCAGAGACGAAACAACTTCATGTAGATAATCACAACCCATTAAAGAAAACCTAGCAGACTAGAACTTGAAAAATGTAGACATGAACCAATTTTATATAGACATTCACCGCCCATTAAAGAAAATCCTGGAGACCAAAACTTGAAAAATGCAGACATCAAGAAATTTTAAATAGATGATGACCGTCGATTTACGAAAATCCAGCAGACCAAAACTTGAATAATGCTTAGATGAATAGAAATCATTACAGCCATTACAGAAAAGCCACCAAATCAAAACTTCCAAAATGCGAGGGGAAAATGAATACATTTTTACATAGATATCACAAATAAAAAAGCTAACAGATCAAACTTTCCCTAACTACTACTGATCTTCTCCAAAATACAGATATGAAGAAATGTTTATATATGGAGTAGATAATCAGCGCCAATCAAAGAATATTATTTTCCATTAAAAAAAAAACACCAGATCAAAACTTCAAAAAAGCAGAGATGAACAAATTTTATATAAATAATCACAGCCGATTAAAGAAAATCCAGCATACCAAAACTTGAAAAATGCAGACAAGAAGAATTTTATATAGTTAATCACAGCCAATTAAAGAAAATCCAGCAGACCAAAACTTATAAAATGCAGAGGTAAAGCAATTTTATATAGATGATTACCGCCCATTAAGGATAATCCAGCAGACCAAAACTTGAAATATCCAGATTTGAAGCAATTTATATTCTTGATTACTGCCCATTAAAGAAAAGCTAGCAGACCAAAACTTCTAAAAGGCGGAGATGAAGCAATTTATATAGATGATTACCGCCCATTAAAGAAAAGCCAGCAGACCGAATCTTGAAAAATCCAGAAATGAAGCAATTTATATAGATGATTGCCACCCATTAATGAAAAGACAGTAGACCACAGAATGATTATTTGAATTTATCTGTTTGAATTTCAATATTAGTTTGAAAAAAGCATTATTATTATATTTTATAATACTTTATCTTTTGTAGTCCATTGTCATCTATTATTGAATTATGGGGCTTTCCGACATTCTTTGGTTGTGTTACTCATGTAAAATTCTTTGATTATTTCTTAGGTTATAAACATTATAATTTGTATTGTAATTATATAATTGGAGGAAATTATATATACTATTATTAGTATTATCTTCATTATGTTTGTAATTTTATCATTATTTTGATATGTGACATGATCTATTTATATTTATTATTTTAGATTTGCTAAAAAATTGAATTTTAATCTTTGTTTAAATGAATCTGAAATTATTAGTGCTTATGTTTGTTATAGAATAATTCTGCCAAAAATGCCAAATTTGATTCTGGGAATTATTTTTATTGATGTTAGAAAATATTTTTAAACCCAAATTCACTCCTCAGTTGTAAAATCTGATATGTGGAGTATCACAATTAATATGGCAGTTGTTTGGAAATCTGTATAATGGTTGCAATAGAGATGGAAATTTAATTTATGGTGAGTTACATTTCTATACATACGATTTTCGGTATTAAAGCCATGCATGTTATAATACTATTTACTACCTATTTTAATTTGTTTGTGTGCCATATTTAATAATTTATTCTTGACAATTATGCTACATAATTATAATAAAATTGCTCATATAATACTGTAATCGTCTATATAACATTTCTTGATGTCTGCATTTTTCAAGTTTCGATCTACTGGCTTTTCTTTAGTGGGAGTTAATAATTTATATATAGTTTCTGCATCTCTGCATTTTTCAAGTTTTGGTCTGCAGGATTTTCTTTAATTGGCTGTGATTAACTGTATAAAATTCTTCTTGTCTGCATTTTTCAAGTTTTGATATGCTGGATTTTCTTTAATCGGCTGTGATTGTTTATATAAAATTTGTTCATCTCTGCATTTTTGAAGTTTTGATCTGGTGTTTTTTTTTTAATGGAAGATAATATTCTTTGATTGGCGCTGATTATCTACTCCGTATATAACATTTCTTCATCTCTGTATTTTTGAAGTTTTGATCTGGTAGCTTTTCTTTGTGATATCTATGTAAAATGTCTTCATCTCTGCATTTTGGAAGTTTTAATCTGGTGGCTTTTCTGTAATGGCTGTAATGATTTCTATTCGTCTCTGCATTTTTCAAGTTTTGGTCTTCTGGATTTTCGGTAATCGGCGGTCATCATCTATTTAAAATTTCTTGATGTCTGCATTTTTCAAGTTTTGGTCTCCAGGATTTTCTTTAATGGGCGGTGAATGTCTATATAAAATTGGTTCATGTCTACATTTTCAAGTTCTAGTCTGCTAGGTTTTCTTTAATGGGTTGTGATTATCTATATAAAGTTGTTTCGTCTCTGCATTTTTCTAGTTTTGAATTGCTGGCTTTTCTTTAAAGGGAGGTAATATCTGTATAAAATTGCTTCATCGCTGGTTTTTTCAAGTTTTGGTCTTCTGGATTTTCTTTAATGGTCCATAATGATCTATATAAAACTTCTTCGTGTCTGTATTTTTCAAGTTTTGGTCTGGTGGATTTTCGTTAATCGGCGGTGATCTTCTATGTCCCCATTTTTCAAGTTTTGGTCTACAGGTTTTTCTTTAATGAGTGGTAGTCATTTATAATAGTTTCTGCATTTTCTTCATTTTTTAAAGTATTTGATCTGGTGGCTTCTCTTATATGTATTTTAATTTTGTATATATGTTAGGGGTCTTTTTTGATGTATGAAAAATGTAGCAAGATGAAGGTAGTTAGCTAAGTGCTGGCAACAGGTGTATCTTCATCTGAAGACAATGATGTAGAACTGCTTGTGCTATTTTTTCATCCTCTACTCCCTTGAAAATTTGAAGTACTTCCATTGCCTCCATCACTCTCAGCACCTTGAGATTTTTGTTCTGTACTTGTACGTTGTTTGCATTGTCAATATTCAGAGATAGAGAGCTTTCGTTTTGCTGGTTGAATTGATGCTGAAGTCACTGTTGATGTCGGAACAGCTCCATTATTAGAAACTTCTGAAAATTTCACTAGTGAATTTGTTGTATCTTTCAATATTTCATCTCTAGATGAACAATTCTACTCGTGTCATGTAGTTCTGTAGTTGAACTTTTATATGCTGCATTGTTATATTCACTTGCATGATTTTGTGTTAATATGCTTATCTTTTCTGCATTTGCATGAAATTTAATCTGAAATAATTTAAATAAAATTTGATTAGAAATTTAATACTTCAAAAGCAATATCGATATTCATCGATAGATATGGGAAGAAGTTCTTCAGACAAGGAATTCAGGACCTCAGTGATATTTGCTCTCCATGCATGATTTTTTATGACAGCACAGAAATAAACTTTCCATACACAAAGTTCATGATTACACAAATATTTACTATTATATGTGAAATCCAATCCAGGCCTAAAAATTTGGAGTGAGGAAATCAAAGAGACCGTTGAAAATAAAAAAAACACAAAATATACCCTAAAACATAACTGATGCAACTGAGAAACATTGCCACTAAAAAGAAAAAAAAGCAAAGTATTTTAAGGAAAGATAACAAGAGTTTTTGGGTAATTTTATTTCCTAAATTGAGAATTATATACATGGAGGAAAATAATTTACATTTAGAATAATAAATCTATTACAAAAAGAAGATAGACACACAGTAAAGATATATAATATTCCAGAAGAACAATGGATAAAACACTATAAAGAGCTGTGTTAATGACTATATAAGTATTGAAGAAAAATGTTAATAAAGGACTGAAATTAATCAAGTAGATTTGATATCCATGGAAGGAATAAATGTAGCCAGAAATAAAAATGAGAAATAAAAATGCCCCTTGACCAAATGAAATAAGAAAAAAGAAAACATACAAAATATGCCTTCAAAACATAACAGATGCAATGAGAAAGAATGCAATAAAAAAAGATAAAAGCAAAAGATTTTAAGGAAAAATTACAAGAGTCTTTGGATAATTGTATCTCCTAAATTGAGAATGATATTTCATGTTATAAAATTTGCATATGAAATAATTAAGCTTTTAGAGGAAGAAGAAAGAAACACAACAAAAATATAGTTGAGAAATCCTTAAAAACAATTGTTAAATTTAATTAACAAATGTTGATTGACTGTTACCATAGCGACAACATGGTTTGTTGCCCGGGTTATACTTTCATAAAAAAACAGAAATAAATTATTGTGACTATTTAACTCATGCCCCAAATGGGAGTCAATGACCAATCACGTTTCAATGATTTCTGTTTTACAACCAATCAGAGTCGTGTTTCACGAAATATTTATCAGTGTTAGGATTATCATATATTAAACAAAGCTCCTCCTTTTTAATATTCTGAACAGGTCTGACCGTTATTTTGCAGTGACTGAGCCTATAACAAATACGGCTACCAGATTGTATATAATAGTGCTTACATGTCAACATTTGTAGCAATTGATTATACCACCAAAAAAAGAAACCACTGTTTGCACTTTCTTAAATGTATTTTTTCCCAGGTAATAATCGAGAAAAATATAATTGTCATATTTACATCATACGACATCAAAAATGAATCAATATACAGATTGATGTGTTTCATTTTTTCTCCACTAGAGAGCATTCTTACAATATTGCGTTCCTTTGGCAATAAATAGTATGATCTGGTTGCAGTGATAAACAAAAGAAGCAGTAGAAGCGTACCTATCGTTTCTCATTTGTTTTCAAACATCGCCGTTTACATTAAATATATAAATATTTTAAAATAACTATAGTTAAATAATGATTTGTGAGTAAACAGCTTAATTTTATTCGTTAAATAGTCCTAACAAATGCCACTCTTGATTTCCAAATTCTCTAGATAAATTCACTCCTCACTTCGTGAGTCGTGAATTTATCGATAATTTGGAAATCACTCGTGGCATTACTTATGACAATCATCATCTTCATTCATATTCATCTTAAGTTAAGCTAAGGATTAGGGACTCTCCTGGCACACCATTATCATCATCATCACCACCAATCATATCATCGGGGCAACGTAACCCCGCCTTCAAGGCGTCCCAACCTCAGAACTGGGTTACAAGTACGCCATGCCAAGAGAGAAACCAGGAATGTCGAAGTACAACCTGGGGCACTTGAAAAAAAAATATTGTAATAATTATCGAGGAATCAGTCTCCTGAATACTGGATACAAATTATACACTAACATTTTAAACGAACGCTTAGAGTCGATTACTGAAGCACTCCTATTAGAAATTCAATCAGCCTTTAAAAAAGGACATTCTTGTATAGATAATATTTTCACTGTCAAGTAGATGATTAAAAAAAACGAGAGAATTCAAATTATATCATATATTTGGAAAAAGATTTTGATAGAATAGGTGTAATGAGATACATTAACCACAAGCAACTGCAGGCAATTTAATTAGCATGCAATGAAACAAACATAAGGATTGAATTAGGATATGGATGGAACACTATCTAAAAAATATAATTAGGTAGAAACTTTTATAGTGGAAACTTTTATAGTGGAAACTATTTATTTAGTGCTAGTATACAAGTGACGGACGTGTGAAACTTCTACAATCCTTCTATGTAGTAGCCAGCATTGCCTACAATTCGTTGCCCTCGATGTGGAAATTGTAGTATCCCTGTAACAGCTACTGTTCTGTTGATGTTTCTGGCAGACTGTCAGCAGAATATCAGGAACAGTTTGGAATCGAATATCACGAAGTGATTCCTTCATGTTAGGGACCAAATCATAATCACAGGAGCTTAAGCCCAGTGTAAACATGGCGAAACACAACAGCTTAGACCGGCAACTCAGAGGAAACTAACTTCCTCTCTCCAAAGCACATGCTCTTTGAGATGTACAGACGAGTCTATGTACTGTAATATAGGTGAGACATATATTAACATGTGACAGAAGTCACAACACAATAATTAACCCAGTCTGGTTCCCCCACTACAGCAGCGTTGCCACTATTTTTATTGCAGCCCACATCATTAGTTTTTAATCTTTATATGGATGATATATTAAGATGATTGAATAAAAGAATTCATTCAGGTATTAAATTAAGCAATGATTTAAGAATTAACACTTTGCTTTTCGCTGATGATATTCTCATTATCAAGAAAGGGAAGAATACCTACAGAATAGCATGTTTGAACTTCTCAGACATAATGAAAATTATGTTAATCTCTTAATCTCCGTTCTTAAAACTACAATCATGCCGTTTAAGGATAATTACCTTTTTTTTTTTTTTTTTTTTTTTTTTTTGCCCGGTTCTTACAGCTCTTTGCTGTTAAAGATGTTGATCAGCTTCTGCAAAATAAAAAAAAACAACCAGAGTTATTACTGATGCATCAAATTAGATGAATATTGTGCGTTGAGAATAATAACACCAAAATTCAACTATAGTGAGCAACATATTTAATTTTTTAATTTTTGATGAGTAGATACCAATAGAAATTTCTCGCGCTGTTGCCGCGCCTACAGATTCTGTCTCCCAACTTTATCTCCATGTGTTAAACTGTGTTTTTAAAGAAGCCAATTTTGGAATGTATTAAACAGTACCAACTAAATTGGAAACACCATCTTGAAAGAATGAGTTCAAATCGGATCCCCAAAGCTGTTTATAATTATATACCAAGAGGACGAAGATCACTGAGCCGTCCTATGAAACGCTGGAGGGGAAAATTTTCTATAGGATCGTAACAGGCCTTGGCCTAATACTTGGAAGGAAGAAGAAGAAAAGGGTATTTACTAAAAGCAAATAAGAACTTCTATTAGAAATTCAATCAGCCTTTTAAAAAAGGACGTTCTAGTATAGATAATAATTTCACTGTCAAGTATATGATTGAAAAAAACGAGAGAATTCAAATTATAAACACATATGTTTCATATATTTGGAAAAAGATTTTGATAGAATAGGTGTAAGTAATGAGATACATTAACTGAAAATGACTACAGGCAATTTTATTAGCATACAATGAAACAAAACATAAGGATTGAATTAGGATATGGATGGAACACTGTATAAAAAATATAATTAGGTGGAAACTTTTATAGTGGAAACTATTTATTTAG
Organism: Diploptera punctata; assembly: GCA_030220185.1. Taxonomy (NCBI): domain Eukaryota; kingdom Metazoa; phylum Arthropoda; class Insecta; order Blattodea; family Blaberidae; genus Diploptera; species Diploptera punctata. The sequence continues at coordinate 1,092,555 of JASPKZ010008886.1, forward strand.
TACTGGTATACAAGTGACAGACGTGTGAAAGTTCTACAATCCTTCTATGTAGTAGCCAGCATTGCCTACAATTCATTGCCCACGATGTGGAAATTGTAGTATCCCTGTAGCAGCTACTGTTCTGTTGATGTTTCTGACTGACCGCCTTAATGTCAGCAGAATATCAGGAACAGTTTGGAATCGAACGTCAGGAAGTGGTTCCTTCATGTTAGGGACCAAATCATACTCACAGGAGCATAAGCCCAGTGTAAACATGGCAAAACACAACAGCTTAGAGCGGCAACTCAGAGGAAACTAACTTCCTCTCTCCAAAGCACATGCTCTTTGAGACGTACGGACAAGTCTATGTACTGTAAGATAGGTCAGACATATATTAACATTTGACAGAAGTCACAACACAATAATTAACCCAGTCTGGTTCTCCCTCTATAGCAGTGTTGCCACTATTTTATTGCAGCCCACAAATTTATGAATCGAAGAGAAATATAAGTTTTTTGTTTATCCCCGTTAGTTTTTAATCTTTATATGGACGATATATTAAGATGATTGAATAAGAGAAATCATTCAGGTATTAAATTAAGCAATGATTTAAGAATTATCACTTTGCTTTTTGCTGATGATATTTTCATTATACAAGAAAAGGAAGAATAACCTACAGAATAGCATGTTTGAATTTCTCAAACATAGTGAAAATTATGTTAATCTCTGTTCTTAAAACTACAATAATGCCTTTTAAGGATAATTACCTTTATTTTATGTTTTTTTTTCTTTTTTTTTTTTTTTTTTTGGGCCTGGTTCTTATGCCTCTTTGCTGTTAAAGATTTTGTTCAGCTTCTGCAAAATAAAAAAAAACAACCAGAGTTATTACTGATGCATCAAATTAGATGAATATTGTGCGTTGAGAATAATAACACCAAAATTCAACTATAGTGAGCAACATATTTATTTTTTTAATTTTTGATGAGTAGATACCAATAGAAATTTCTCGCACTGTTGCCGTGCCTACAGATTCTGTCCCAACTTTATCTCCATGTGTTAAACTGTGTTTTTAAAGAAGCCAATTTTGGAATGTATTAAACAGTACCAACTAAATTGGAAACACCATCTTGAAAGAATGAGTTCAAATCGGATCCCCAAAGCTGTTTATAATTATATACCATGAGGACGAAGATCACTGAGCCGTCCTATGAAACGCTGGAGGGAAAATTTTCTATAGGATCGTAACAGGCCTTGGCCTAATACTTGGAAGGAAGAAGAAGAAAAGGGTATTTACTAAAAGCAAATAAGAACTTCTATTAGAAATTCAATCAGCCTTTTAAAAAAGGACGTTCTAGTATAGATAATAATTTCACTGTCAAGTATATGATTGAAAAAAACGAGAGAATTCAAATTATAAACACATATGTTTCATATATTTGGAAAAAGATTTTGATAGAATAGGTGTAAGTAATGAGAGACATTAACTGAAAATGACTACAGGCAATTTAATTAGCATACAATGAAACAAACATAAGGATTGAATTAGGATATGGATGGAACACTGTATAAAAAATATAATTAGGTGGAAACTTTTATAGTGGAAACTATTTATTTAGTACTGGTATCCAAGTGACAGACGTGTGAAACTTCTACAATCCTTCTATGTAGTAGCCAGCATTGCCTACAATTCGTTGCCCACGATGTGGAAATTGTAGTATCCCTGTAGCAGCTACTGTTCTGTTGATGTTTCTGATTGACCGCCTTAATATCAGCAGACTATCAGGAACAGTTTGGAATCGAATGTCATGAAGTGGTTCCTTCATCTTAGGGACCAAATCATACTCACTGGAGCGTAAGCTCAGTGTTAAGATGGTGAAACACAACAGCTTAGAGCGGCAACTCAGAGGAAACTAACTTGCTCTCTCCAAAGCACATGCTCTTTGAGACGTACGGACAAGTCTATGTACTGTAAGATAGGTCAGACATATATTAACATTTGACAGAAGTCACAACACAATAATTAACCCAGTCTGGTTCCCCCTCTACAGCAGTGTTGCCACTATTTTATTGCAGCCCACAAATTTATGAATCGAAGAGAAATATAAGTTTTTTGTTTATCCCCGTTAGTTTTTAATCTTTATATGGACAATATATTAAGATGATTGAATAAGAGAATTCATTCAGGTATTAAATTAAGCAATGATTTAAGAATTAACACTTTGCTTTTTGCTGATGATATTTTCATTATACAAGAAAAGGAAGAATAACCTACAGAATAGCATGTTTGAATTTCTCAAACATAGTGAAAATTATGTTAATCTCTGTTCTTAAAACTACAATAATGCCTTTTAAGGATAATTAACTTTATTTTATGTTTTTTTTTTTTTTTTTTTTTTTTGGGGCCTGGTTCTTATGCCTCTTTGCTGTTAAAGATTTTGTTGAGCTTCTGCAAAACAAAAAAAAACAACCAGAGTTATTACTGATGCATCAAATTAGATGAATATTGTGCGTTGAGAATAATAACACCAAAATTCAACTATAGTGAGCAACATATTTAATTTTTTAATTTTTGATGAGTAGATACCAATAGAAATTTCTCGCGCTGTTGCCGTGCCTACAGATTCTGTCTCCCAACTTTATCTCCATGTGTTAAACTGTGTTTTTAAAGAAGCCAATTTTGGAATGTATTAAACAGTACCAACTAAATTGGAAACACCATCTTGAAAGAATGAGTTCAAATCGGATCCCCAGAGCTGTTTATAATTATATACCAAGAGGGCGAAGATCACTGAGCCGTCCTATGAAACGCTGGAGGGAAAATTTTCTATAGGATCGTAACAGGCCTTGGCCTAATACTTGGAAGGAAGAAGAAGAAAAGGGTATTTACTAAAAGCAAATAAGAACTTCTATTAGAAATTCAATCAGCCTTTTAAAAAAGGACGTTCTAGTATAGATAATAATTTCACTGTCAAGTATATGATTGAAAAAAACGAGAGAATTCAAATTATAAACACATATGTTTCATATATTTGGAAAAAGATTTTGATAGAATAGGTGTAAGTAATGAGAGACATTAACTGAAAATGACAACAGGCAATTTTATTAGCATACAATGAAACAAACATAAGGATTGAATTAGGATATGGATGGAACACTGTATAAAAAATATAATTAGGTGGAAACTTTTATAGTGGAAACTATTTATTTGGTACTGGTATACAAGTGACAGACGTGTGAAACTTCTACAATCCTTCTATGTAGTAGCCAGCATTGCCTACAATTCGTTGCCCACGATGTGGAAATTGTAGTATCCCTGTAGCAGCTACTGTTCTGTTGATGTTTCTGATTGACCGCCTTAATATCAGCAGACTATCAGGAACAGTTTGGAATCGAATGTCATGAAGTGGTTCCTTCATCTTAGGGACCAAATCATACTCACAGGAGCGTAAGCTCAGTGTTAAGATGGTGAAACACAACAGCTTAGAGCGGCAACTCAGAGGAAACTAACTTGCTCTCTCCAAAGCACATGCTCTTTGAGACGTACGGACAAGTCTATGTACTGTAAGATAGGTCAGACATATATTAACATTTGACAGAAGTCACAACACAATAATTAACCCAGTCTGGTTCCCCCTCTACAGCAGTGTTGCCACTATTTTATTGCAGCCCACAAATTTATGAATCGAAGAGAAATATAAGTTTTTTTGTTTATCCCCGTTAGTTTTTAATCTTTATATGGACAATATATTAAGATGATTGAATAAGAGAATTCATTCAGGTATTAAATTAAGCAATGATTTAAGAATTAACACTTTGCTTTTTGCTGATGATATTTTCATTATACAAGAAAAGGAAGAATAACCTACAGAATAGCATGTTTGAATTTCTCAAACATAGTGAAAATTATGTTAATCTCTGTTCTTAAAACTACAATAATGCCTTTTAAGGATAATTACCTTTATTTTATGTTTTTTTTTTTTTTTTTTTTTTGGGCCTGGTTCTTATGCCTCTTTGCTGTTAAAGATTTTGTTGAGCTTCTGCAAAATAAAAAAAAACAACCAGAGTTATTACTGATGCATCAAATTAGATGAATATTGTGCGTTGAGAATAATAACACCAAAATTCAACTATAGTGAGCAACATATTTATTTTTTTAATTTTTGATGAGTAGATACCAATAGAAATTTCTCGCGCTGTTGCCGTGCCTACAGATTCTGTCTCCCAACTTTATCTCCATGTGTTAAACTGTGTTTTTAAAGAAGCCAATTTTGGAATGTATTAAACAGTACCAACTAAATTGGAAACACCATCTTGAAAGAATGAGTTCAAATCGGATCCCCAAAGCTGTTTATAATTATATACCAAGAGGACGAAGATCATTGAGCCGTCCTATGAAACGCTGGAGGGAAAATTTTCTATAGGATCGTAACAGGCCTTGGCCTAATACTTGGAAGGAAGAAGAAGAAAAGGGTATTTACTAAAAGCAAATAAGAACTTCTATTAGAAATTCAATCAGCCTTTTAAAAAAGGACGTTCTAGTATAGATAATAATTTCACTGTCAAGTATATGATTGAAAAAAACGAGAGAATTCAAATTATAAACACATATGTTTCATATATTTGGAAAAAGATTTTGATAGAATAGGTGTAAGTAATGAGATACATTAACTGAAAATGACAACAGGCAATTTAATTAGCATACAATGAAACAAACATAAGGATTGAATTAGGATATGGATGGAACACTGTATAAAAAATATAATTAGGTGGAAACTTTTATAGTGGAAACTATTTATTTAGTACTGGTATACAAGTGACAGACGTGTGAAACTTCCACAATCCTTCTATGTAGTAGCCAGCATTGCCTACAATTCGTTGCCCGCGATGTGGAAGTTGTAGTATTCCTGTAGCAGCTACTGTTCTGCTGATGTTTCTGACTGACCGCCTTAATGTCAGCAGAATATCAGGAACAGTTTGGAATCGAACGTCGGGAAGTGGTTCCTTCATGTTAGGGACCAAATCATAATCACAGGAGCGTAAGCCCAGTGTAAACATGGCGAAACACAACAGCTTAGAGCGGCAACTCAGAGGAAACTAACTTGCTCTCTCCAAAGCACATGCTCTTTGAGACGTACAGACGAGTCTATGTACTGTAAGATAGGTCAGACATATATTAACATTTGACAGAAGTCACAACACAATAATTAACCCAGTCTGGTTCCCCCTCTACAGCAGTATGACCACTATTTTATTGCAGCCCATGTATTTTTGAATCGAAGAGAAATATACGTTGTTTGTTAATCCCAGTTAGTTTTTAATCTTTATATGGACGATATATTAAGGTGATTGAATAAGAGAATTCATTCAGGTATTAAATTAAGCAATGATTTAAGAATTAACACTTTGCTTTTCGCTGATGATATTCTCATTATACAAGAAAAGGAAGAATACCTACAGAATAGCATGTTTGAATTTCTCAAACATAATGAAAATTATGTTAATCTCTGTTCTTAAAACTACAATAATGCCTTTTAAGGATAATTATATTTTTTTATTAATTACCGTATTAAGTGTGGGCTCCGCCCGGCCAGAGCCCTGCTCCTGCAATATTTAGCAGTAAGTTGTTATAGCTTTAAGTTCTTCAGCATCTGATAAAAAAGAACAACCAGAGTTATTACTGATGCATCAAATTAGATGAATATTGTGAGTTGAGAATAATAACACCAAAATTCCACTATAGTGAGCAACATTTTTAATTTTTGATGAGTGGATACCAATAGAAATTTAGTGCTCTGTTGCCACGCCTAGAGATTCTGTCTCCCAACTTCTCACTATCCACCTATTTATCTCCATGTTAAACTGTGTTTTTAAAGAATTATTTTTATTAAAAGTAAATACTAACCTCACGTTAAGAAATTGACATTACTCTATATTAATTTGTTTATGTTATTAAAGCGACATGTAATTGTAATGTTTTCTCAAACCTGTAATGACTAGAAAAATATTCATACATCTATGTACTTTGTATAGGGAGTATAATAAACTCGATTAAATACATTAATTTTATTTACGTCACTTTTGATAATGTTCAATACTCTCATTACATATAAATTATAAAGTCCTTCCGTAAGTATTTTTAGCGAATTTCGATTGGGAGAAGATATTGAAGTTGTCACCAAGGAATTTTAAAGAATTTTTTTTTTAAATGGGTACAGATCTTCACCGATCCTATCTGGTAACACCGAAAAGTGGCCTCGACAAAAAATTATGTATATGTATATATTTATATATATATAATTCTTCTGTACTTGTATTTGTCACTCTATTCGTCCTAAATGACTGGACCAATCTTGATGAAATTTTATTGTTTATGTCTGATTGAGCCCATGGATGGATTAGATTCACAATTGGACCCTCTAAAACTATCAGATTTAGGTATCCCTTGAAGTGAAAATTATAAGATTGCTCTAGCGGCCACACTTTCGATGTTTCACTACGAATCTTAGTGTATGCTATTAAAATAAACCAGGTATTATCACAAAATGAGCGAAATACGACAATTAGAAGTGAAGGTTTACTTGAAACCCGAAATTAAAAACTGGTCGTATTTTGGTGAAATATTTTGTATGTGTTTGAGTGGGTCTCTTTATGGTTTAGGTTCACAATTGAACTCAGGAGGTGGCTCTGCGATAGGGTTATAGGAATTTTTTGATGTTAGATATGTAGTTATCTCCATTATCGACATATTTCATGCACAAATGTGACGTCACCATGCACTCTTCTTGAGCCACAACCTTAAAATATACGACCTCTCTTCTATCGTCAGCTTATTGTGATTGCTTTTAAAAAAAACATGTTTTTATTTTTAAACAAACACTTTTGTTCAAACTCTGTAATTCTCTAGGATTTAAAAGTAAAACTTGGTGGTGAGAGATATCTTGAAGACCCTTCGCTGTCCCACCATCCACATGTTTTAATCACAGATGTGCCTGATCTTCACCGATCCTATCTGGTAACAACGAAAAGTGACCAAGACCAATATATATATATATATATATATATATAATTCTTCTGTACGTGTGTTTGTCACTCTATTCCTCCTAAACGACTGGGCCGATATTGATGCATTTTTTTGTTTGTATGTAATTGAGCCCATCGATGGTTTGGATTTACAATCGGACCCTCTAAAACCATTAGGAATAGGAGTCCCCTGAAGCGAAAATTATAAAATTGCGCTAGCGGTCCACTTTCTATGTTTCACAACAAAACTCAGTATATCCTATTAAAATAAACCAAGGTAGGTATTATCAAAAAGTGAGTGAAATCTGACAATTATAAGTGGAGGTTTACTTGAAACCCGAACTAAAAAACAGCCTAGGCAAGTGGACCTATTATGACGAAATGTTGTGTGTGTGTGTGTGTGTGTGTGTGTGTGTGTGTGTGTGAGCGTGAGCGTGTAAGTGTGTGTAAGTGGGTCTCTTCTTGGATTACGTTCACAATTGAACTCGGAAGGTGTCGCTGCGATTGGGTTATACGAGATATTTTATATCAGATGTGTAGTCAACTGCATTATCGGCATATTTCACGCGAAAATGTGACGAATTCTTGCACTCTTCTTGAACCAGAACCTTAAAGCATAAGACATTTCTCCTATCATCGGCTAACTGTGACTGCTTTAAAAAAAAAACAGATTTTTTTAAAACTAACACTTTTGGTGAAACATTGTATTTCTCTAGAATTTAACAATAAAACTTCGTGGCATGAGATACCTTGACGACCCTTTGCTGCCCCAACATCCACATGTTTTATTCACATATGTGGCTGATCAGGCAGTTAGAAATTGCGTACAGTCAGTGTCGGATCCCCTAACCATTAGAGTTGTTTTTTTTTTCATCCAGGACCCACTACATATTATAACTTTTGTAACTAATGAGCCCGGAGGTTCGTGGCCGACTGGATGTAATTTCCACATACAGCCATATCCCTAGCTAATGTTTTCCTACCATTCTCTATAAAATCAACCTCTCTCAAATCATGGTTAATGTTATTCTCCCACCTTTTCCTTTCACCACCTACTAGGCGCTTTCCCTCTGGTCTTCTTATAATAGGATTCCATGATGCCCATATTTCATCAACTATTCGTGCCATGTGTCCTGCTCATCGGAATCTACGAGACTTAACTTGTCTTAATACATCTGTCTTTCCATAAATATCACGTAGTTCACTCTTATGTATGGAGTCTTCTCCCTTAGCCTGTCTGTCCAACTCTGTTTTGTTAAAAAAAAATTGTAGGAACTTTTTTTTCCTATTATACTCGTACTATATAGGGACTCTTGTCGTCCCAACTTCACTCAAAAAAACGTTAAACTAAGGATATATAATAAAGCTGTTCTTCCGGTTATATTATATGGATGCGTAACATGGACGCTTCCTTTAAAGGAGAAGAAAAGATTACGAGTATTTGAGAATAAAGTTCTTAGGAAAGTTCTTGGACCAAAAAGATGAACGCATAGGCGAATGGAGAAGACTTCATAACAGTAAGCTACGTGATTTTATAGGAAACTAGATATAATAAGAACAATTAATTCTCATAAACCGCGACTGGAAGGACAAGTGGGGAATTAAAAAATGGCATGGAAACTTGGTTGTAGGAAAACCAGAGGGAAAACGCTTAGTTGGTGGACCAAGAATGAGGTAGGAGAATAACATTGACATGATAGGAGGAAAGTATATTATACAGGAGAGGATTGGAAAACATTAGCTCAGGATAGGGATGTATGGAGAGCGTATGTCCGCGCGGCCATGAACTTATGGATTCGATAGAGCCAGTGAGTTAGTGAGCAACTTCGCTTTCAAATACTCAATATATTTACCCCGCTCTAAATTACCAAATCATGTTTTGCTACCATATAACTGAATAAATGACCGTTTTATACTTTTGTAGTATAACGTTTCTTGAGAGAAGTTGGAGCGACGAGGTCTAGCAAAATTCATCATGATGACGTGTTAGGCAACAGTCCCATACTAGCAAAAATTCAGGGGAAATTGTTTTCTTCCATGGGAACCCCAACCAGCACAAATCCCGCAGTCCTTAACCAATGCATGATGCCTTACACCACTCCACCACTCGGTTATGGCGTGACAGGTAATTAAATGTATTTGTCAATATCGTGTCCATAAATCCAAGCTACTAAATATATATATTATTTATTTTATAAAATGTTTTATTTATGAAGTGTTATTTTATTCTATCTATATTTCTGACCATGGAAAGAACTCACAAAACATGTTTTGTAGTGGAGTTTTGATGTTTGCTTCTGCACTCCCAAAATATTAATAACAATAATAACAATTATTGTTTTTACTTATTCATTTATTTAAACTGGGAGAGTTAAGGACGTAAGTCCTTCTCTTCCATCTGACCAGTGAAAAATATTATTGGGGATTATTTGTCATCATGACAACTTAATAATTCAAATACGAAATTTATTTTTGCAGTAGGGGAATAATTACCTGAAACAAATATATTTGTTGATTTTTTCCCAAAAATAAGAGAAAAATTTTAAAATTAAGTGAGAAGTTGTGAGCTCTAAACAACACATTTGCAATGTAAAATATGCCATTGCTCAGATAGTGTAGCCAAATTTAATTGTTAACCCTGGAACCTGATGGTGACTCAGCAGATATTTCTATTCATCTGAACGTTGGTAATTTCGAACTCACTTTTCTGAGCTTTTTTTTTTGGAATTCAGTTCTAACCTTATTCTTTAAATGGTGAGAGTTTTGTGAGTTTTCATAAAATAGTTTACAAGAGGAGGAGGGAAATAGTTGTTGTGTTAGTAGTTGGGGTCATTGAAACCCCACCGTCAGGTACTAATAATTTGTGTTTTTCTTCAAACTGAATTTCGTGATTTGGCCTATAGGCTGTCAAGTCTTTCAATTATATAGTAATTATATACGTTGGTGAAACAGTAATTTCTTTTAATATATTGATTAGTACTTTTATTTTATTTTATTTTTATAATGACATCTTCATGTAAATATCTCACAAGTTATGAAATAAGGGAACACGTAAACAGAAGTGATAGTAAAGTGAAGTAAAGTAAAGTAAAGTGTTCCACTACAGGCCTCAAGAGGTCCTTGGGGTAGTAGGAGGTTAAGGCTCCCACTTCTTCTTCTGGACAATCGGCACTTGATGTCAACCGGGTTGTCAGCTCTGCAAGACGGCCACCTCTACCCCCAGAACAAGCGTATGGTACTCGTTTCAGTTAGAGGTTGAGTGGACGCCTAGGCCATATTACCTCCAGAAGGATTGGGTCCGTTTAAAAATCCCGGGGTCCAACAGAAACAGGTGCACAACAACGTGACAGAAGCTGTAGCTTTCAATGGAAGAATAATATACAATTTCTGCCCTAGAAAAAAAGATAAGAAGATGGCTATGGAATGTGTGAACTGTGCAATGATCACAGGTCCCTCCTTTGTGCTTCATATAGTGAACTCTCAAAATAACATTTCATTGGCCTTGCATGTGTTTACAATGTGAGATACATAGTTAATTAGTCATGTATAGTCCCAGGCCCGCAATGGTCAGCTTAATGGTCTTAAATATGGAAGTTTAATTTAATAAAATGTATAATATGATAAATAGAAAACCTTATACAAATCCTATTAAAATAAACAAGTTTTAAAACTAAAATTATGTGAGGGGTCACTGTGACCCCACAATCAGAATATTAATGCAAAGTTTAACCGTCAGGTTCCAGGATTAAAAAGTAAATATATATATATATATATATATATATTGCTGATAGACTTATTTTCCAATTTTTGATTCAAGTGAAATCTTATTCCTAAATCAAATTTTGATGGTTGACGAACTCAGAATTCTATTTATCCATCTATCTATATATAATGGCATAGCCAAATGTTCAGCCATAGTCTCTCCTTTGTTTGGAGTTACTAACCCAAGTTAATTTACTTATCTTATTTGTCCATAGATGCCATGAGGTCAACATACCGACTCAATGAGACATCTAACAGGCAACTAAGATATTACAAAGATGGTAAATTTTGCTAGAGATTTTGTTATTTAGGCTTAAGAATCTTTTACGTTCCTGAAAATCTACAGATTCGGGACCCACGGCATAAGCCCCTCACGGAGATCTTGTTCTTTGGATATTTCCATCCTAAAATATCAATCGACCCCGGCCGAAATTGATTTTCGAACCTCAAGAATAAATAGAGGAACATAACCAGTATTCTAACGCGACCGATGACGAATTTAGGCTCACTTCTATAATTGATTCCTATACACAGTGTTTGGTTTCAAAAATTAAAATTGCAACATTAGATATGCATGCATATTATATAGCAGTCTAACTTGTTTCTTCCGTATGGGGACATGCGTGCTCATAGCAGGAGTTTCTTGACCAACTAATTTAGTTACGCTTACTTCCATACAGATATCAGCAGGTGATATGTGGCCATGAGAGATCAAATAGGCAACTAAGATTTTACTTGGATTTTTTTATCTACTAGGGAGGATCGATGATGTTCAAAAATTTTTCAAAAATATTTTCGCGAGAAAAACCGCAGTAACTTCAATTATTCGGCATTTGTTAAATGACCATTAGAAATATATATAATATATATATATATATATATATATATATATATATATATAGAGAGAGAGAGAGAGAGAGAGAGCTGCAAACAAGGCGCTATCAAATATATATATATATATATATATATATATATATAGAGAGAGAGAGAGAGAGAGAGAGAGAGAGGAGAGCTGCAAACAAGGCGCTATCAAACATGGAATGTACTCGACATTGGACTGTTGCCTGGTAAAAAGTGAGAGTTCGCCAAGACTCGAAAAATTGTGCAGAATTTAACGCTAGATTGCATTCGTTCTCCGTTTCCGACCGCATTCCCACAATCTGTACCCATGTACAGACATTGAATGAGACAGTGGGATGCCGATGGACTACGCTGAATGTTCGATGCAGCCTTCGTTCCAGCCGACTTGTAATATATACATTTATATTTAGAAGATTGAACTTACTGAATATGTTTTCTCGATCCTCTTCAGCTCGATCTCGACCAGACTCTGCAAAATGGACACCAACACATTAATATGATATTCATAAGTAATTAAAGTGGGTATTTACAGATTTATGTACTGTATATTATGTTTTTTTTATTCGGTGCCATTATCTGCATGTTTTGATTTCGACATTCTGATTATTCTCTCCTGGCATGGCATTACTGTAACACGCTTCAGAGGTAGGGGAGCCTGGGAGGATAAGTAACGTTGTCCCGATTTTATATGGTATTGATACGTGATGATGATGGTAATCATGCGCCAGCAGAGCTCTTAATCCTAAATTTAATGATTGTATTAATGATGTTAATGACGGCGAGATTATGTTCGGGGACCGTTTGCGCCTTAATGTTACCTGGCATTTGTCTTACAAGTGAGGAAAAAAACCGAATTGAAACCATCACCCAGGAAATTTGTCGAGACCGGGGATCTAACTCGGGCCCGCTGCATGACAGGGTTGCACGCCTCCTCGAGACCAAAGAGCTGGACCTTAAATTATATGTAATATTCACTAATCTATGCTCAGGTTCTAGTAACACTTCCTCCTTGAGATATTGAATGGGGGATAGTCATTACTTCCTCTAAATCTATCTCACTGGCACCATCGAACCCGTAGTTTCGTGTCTTCGCGGACATAATTTCTACACATATCCTATCTTGGGTTAATGTTTTACAATTATCCCTGTATAATCTACTTCCCTCAAATCATGGATGATGTTATTCTCCCATCTCATTCTTGATCTAACAACTAGGCGTTTTCTGTTCGGTTTTCCTACTGGAACATTCCATGCACTTTTTGTTTTAGTTTCTCCTTCGGACTAAAAATCCAATTCCAAATTCAGGTCTTGTTGCAGCGCCGTGGTATAATGCAAAGCTTCCTGATTCCTGACTACCTTATCCTGGCCACCTACCTTCCTGCAAAGCGACTATATCCAAGAATTGTTATGATAATATCCCTATTGTCCCACTACTTTATAAGGTCCGAAATTCCACGCTTTTCCACCCTTGCAGTAGTTGGAGGTTAAGTCTACCACCTATTAGAATTAACTGCACGAGATATTAGCCGGGTTGTTCGCCGGGTCGCCTTTACTCCCAGAACAAACTCCTGTTACTCATATACATCAGAGTATGAGTAAACTCCAGGGCCAAGGTGCCACCTGAAGCTTTAAGTAATTTTAATATCCTGACTGCACTGGTATTTGAACCCCCAGATTTGCTCTCCGATATGTGTATATTGAACTCACCTAGATGTTTGACGAGATCTAGGGCTACTAGAGTGCCAATGGTAGGAATATTAACTTCAGGACGAGCCGATACACAACAATATAAAGTTTATAAAAATGAGTTCAGTAATTTAAAATTTAGAACTGATGATAGACAAGAAATTTTACGATGTTATGCATCAACCGTCTAAGGGTCATTTTTTAGAAAAATTTAGATATTGGTGCTATGTGTTGCATTGACTCATCATATAAGTGTACCCACACATTTAGTGCCAAATCATTAAATGTAGCCTTACTATTAAAGAAAATGAAAACCCATCAGTCCTATCAGAGATTAGGGTATATATCAATATCTCTATCTCTATGTATGTATGTATGTATATATATATATATATATATATATATATATATATATACTTATCTATCTGTACATCTAACTACCTATCTATTATATCTTCCTACTTATCCATATACCTATCTACCTATCCACTTTCCTATCTACCTATCTATATAGCTATCTATCTATCTATCTACCTACCTATCTATCTATCTTTCCTTCTTTCTATCTATAATGTCGTAGCCACTGTTCAGCCATATCATTGCGTTTGTTAGAGATACAAGCCCAAGTTAATTTAGTTACTTATTTGTCGATAGATGTCACGATATTGACACTCAATGGGACATCTAGCAGTCATCTGAGGTATTAGTGAGATATTGAGATTTGTAAATTTTTTTTACAGATTTTTTTTATTCAGGCTTAAGGATCTTTTACGAGCCTGAAATTCTTCAGGCTCATGGCTCACGGCTTAAAGTCCCTCCCGGAGGTCTGCTCTTTGGATTTTTCCAAAAAAATTAATCGACCCCGGGCGGGTATAATCATCGACCTTCAGGTTCAGAGACAGGAGCTTAACCGTTTGTCCACCGCGGCCGATGACGAAGTTCTCTGATTCATTCATATACACAGAGTGTGGTTTCAAGAACAAAAATTGCAACATTAAATGTGCACGCATATTATAGCCTGTAGCGGTCGAAGTTGTATATCCCGGATGGGGGCATGAGTGCGCATAGCAGGAGATTCTTGACCAACTAACATAGTTACGCTTACTTCCATACAGATATCAGCAAGTGACATGTGGACATGAGAGAGTAATAGGCTACTAAGCATTTACTTGGCTTTTTTTGTCTACAAGGGGTGATTGATTAGGTTGTTTTAAAATTTTTTCCAGTATATTTTCGCGAGGAAAACCGCAGTAACTTCAATTATTCGGCATTTGCTAAATGACAATTAGTGATTTGATCTGGAGTAATCAATTTAAACATATATATACACAGACAGAGAGAGACAGACAGATAGAGAGAGAGAGAGAGAGGAAGAGAGATGAATAGAGAGAGAGAGAGAGCTGCAAACAAGGCGCTATCAAACATGCAAGGTACTCGACATGGGACTGGTAAAAAGTGGGAGTTCGCCCAGACTCGAGAAATTGTGCGGAACTTGTCGCTAGAGTGAATTTGTTCTCTGTTTCCGACCGCATTCCCACAATCTGTACCCATGTAGAGACATTGAATGAGACAGTCGCATGCCGACCGACTACGCTGAATGTTCTTTGCAGCCTTCGTTCCAGCCGACTTGTAATATATACATTTATATTTAGAAGATTGAACTTACTGAACATAATTCGCTGCCGCTGGTAACCTGGATCTGATTCTTGCCCTGCAAAATGGACAGCAACACATTAATATGATATTCATGAGTAATTAAAGGGGGTTTTACAGATTTATCTACTGTATATTATGTTTTTTTATTCGGTGCCATTATCTGCATGTTTTGATTTCGACATTCTGATTATTCTCTCCTGGCATGGCATTACTGTAAAACGCTTCTGAGGTAGGGGAGCCTAGGAGGCTAAGTTACGCTGCCCCGATTTTATATGGTATTCTCCCATCTCATTCTTGATCTACCGACTGGGCGTTTTTTCTCCGGTTTTCCTACTAGAACCTTCCATGCTCATTTTGGTTTAGTTAATCCTTCGGACTAAAAACCCCATTCCAAATTCAGGTCTTGTTGCAGCGCCGTACTATAATGTAAAGATTCCTGATTCCAGACTACCTTATCCTGGCCACCGTCCTTCATGTAAAGCGACTATATTCAAGAATTCTTATGTTAATATCCCTATTGTCCCACTACTTTATAAGGTCCGAATTTACCACGCGTTTCCGCCCTTGCAGTAGTTGGAGATTAAGTCTACCACCCATTAGTATTACCTGCACGAGATATTAGCCGGGTTGTTCACCGAGTCGCCTTTACTCCCAGAACAAACTCCTGTTACTCATATACATCAGAGTATGAGTAAACTCCAGGGTCATAGTGCCACCAGAAGCTTTAAGAAATTTTAATATCCTGACTGCACCGGTATTTGAACCCCCAGATTTGCACGATGCGATGTGTGTATATTGAACTCACCTAGATAATTGATTATATTTAAGCCGTTTTCAGCGCCGATGGCAGGTACATTGAAGTTAGGGCGGACTGAAACACAACAATATGAAGTTTATAAAAATGAGTTCAGTAATTTAAAATTTAGAACTGATGATAGACAATAAATTTTACGATGTTATGCATCAACCGGCTAAGCGTCATGTTTTTAGAAAAAAATAGATTTAGATGCCATGTGTTGCATTGACTCATCATATAGGCCTATGTGTACGTACACATCTAGTGCCAAATCTTTAAATGTAGCCCTACTATTAAAGAAAATGAGAACCCGTCAGTCCTATCAGAGTTTATATGTTTTGCTACACATAGGTATGAAACCAGGTGTTAATAAATGCTAATGTATATTTTGCATCTTGCCGCTAAGCGCCAAATATTCCCGCTCTTCGGTTGTTGTTGCATAACAGTCTGAAATGATAAATAAGTAGCAGAATCTAATATTGATTGGTGCTACGATAAATAGTGAAGATTGACTTAACTTCTAACTGATTTTTCTCGAAACTTAGATAATGGACCATAGCCGGTTCATGCGTAACACCGTACAATTATTATATATTGTGATATAATTTTGGGGTCACGTGGAATAACAACCCAAGTGACCTCAAATCGGTATTTCACAGATTACATTTTTCTGACTTACACTCGGGAATTGACGAATGTGGCTCTTAGTTGGATGGTTACACGTTCCTCCCAACTGAAGTTTATATATATATATATATATATATATATATATATATATAAATCAGTATCGCTATCTCCTTTGTATCTCTCTCTCTCTCTCTCTCTCTCTCTCTCTCTCTCTCTCTCTCTCTCTATATATATATATATATATATATATATATATATATACTTATCTACCTATATATCTATCTATCTGTATATCACTCTACTTTTCTATCTCTATATCTATATACCTATTTATCAATATATATATCTTCCTACCTGTCTATATATCTATCTACGTATCCACTTTCCTATCTACCTATCTATCTATCTATCTATCTATCTAGCGTCATTAAAAAAAATATATAGATTTTGATGCTATATGTTACATTGACTTATGATATAAGTGTACGCACACATTTAGTGCAAAATTCTTTAAATGTAGCCTTACTATTAAAGAAAATGAAAACCCATCAGTCCTATCAGAGATTATATGTTTTGCTACACACAGCTATGAAACCAGATCTTAATAAATGCTAATGTATATTTTGCATCTTGCAGCTAAGCGCCAAATATTTCCGCTCTTAAGTTGTTGTTGCATAACTGAAAAGGAAAATAACTGGCAGAATCCAATATTGTTTGGTGCTCCGATAAATAGTCAAAATTGACGTAAACATCAAACTGATTTTTCTCGGAACTTAGATAATGGACCATAGCCGGTTGATGCATAACACCATCCAATTATATTGATGATGTAATTTTGTGGTCTCATGGACTAACAATCCAAGTGACTTCAAATCGTTATTTCACAGATCACATTTTTCTATCTATCGGGAATTGACGAATATGGCCCTCCGTTGGTGCGGTACAACTTCCCCCTCCCAAATGTATGTGAGTATATATATATATATATATATATATATATACATACATATATCTGTATCTCTATCTACATATATATATATATATATATATATATATATTATACATATATGTTTTTTAAACGAGCATTTCTGAATCACAATTTTACACTAAATGCAAAAATGAAATCAGTTTTTGCGTACCACGTCTGGATTTTTTACAATTCAAAATGTTATGTTTAGAATGTTTTACTTAATGTACGTACTGTAGTAATAGAGTGTGCTTATCGTTTGTTAGAAAGCCCAACACTTTACGCTTTCGACTTTATTACTTAAAACGTGAAATAATATAACTATTATTATGTTTGTATTTTAATTTATGTTTATATTTATTAAATTCTACTAACTGTGTCTGCTCTAGGACCGGACAAAAAATTGTGATTTAGTAAAATAATCCAAATATGTTTTGATATACATATATGTGGGTCTTCTTCGTCAGTAAAACAGAGAATATAACTGCTTTTGTAAAGAAAATTTACTTTCAATTTTTTGGTATTAAGTTAGGAGACCAGGATAAATGGTGGTGTCCTCACATAATGAGTCGTTTGATTGCAGTGTTGAGGATTTGGGAAAATGATAAAATAGAAGTCATTGCTATTTGGTATCCCTATGATTTGGAGGGAACTTACAAATCATAGAGATGATTGTTATTTTTGCACAGTTAAGGTAGCAGGATATAATAGTAAAAAGTAGAAAGATATTGTATATCCTAACATTCACACTGCCATTCAACCCGTACCTCATGGTCCTGATATTCCGGTTCCCTTACGCCTTGAACCAGATATATTGCCGCCTGCATCCAGTAGCACTGAAACTCAATCTCTAGTGGATGATGAACCATACAATTCTGATCATGATAGATGTTTTAATCAAAGTGAGCTTAATGATTTAGTGAGTGAATTAAATTTGTCTAAAGAATCAGCAGAACTGTTAAGCTCTAGGTTAAAAGTGAAGAAAGTATTAGCTGAGGGTACATATTTTTCACGTTACAGGCATCGTGAGAAGGTACTTGTCCCTTTTTTGCGGAAGAAGATAATTTAGTTTATTACAAAGACATCCCTGCTATCTTAATATTGTATAATATAAACTATAATTCCAAAGAGTGGAGGTTCTTCATAGATTCTACTCAATAAAGTTTTAAAGGTGTCTTGCTTCTTAATGGAAACATTCATTCTTCCATTTTGTGGTGTACTCCTTTGATTTAAAGGAGACATAAGAAAATGGAAAGTTACAAAAATGCAGTCCGAAAACCATTTATCCTAGTCTCTGGAGATTTCATGATTATTGGACTATTAGTTGGTCAGAAAGCTGGTTTCACAAAATACCCTTCTTTCGTATGCGAATGGGATAGCTGAGCTAGGCCAGAACACTGGAAAAGATAACAGTTCCTACGTAGGACTAAATTAATACCGGGCGAAAAAATATAAGACGTAAACCTCTTATTGAATCCTCAAACCTATTGTTGTTACTTCTCCATTTAAAATTAGGTTCAATGAAACAATTTGCGAAAACTTTAGATAAAGACAGTGAGTGCTTTATTTACCTTTGCGCTACATTTCCTTCATTATCCTATGAAAAAATTACAGCTGTTGTAATTGTTGGCGCACAAATTCGGAAAGTGATGATGGACAGTCAGTTCCATAATATTATGAGTCGAAAAGAGAAGTACGCCTATCATGCTTATAATCAATAATTATTATTAAGTAATGATTAATTTGTGTCAAATAAATTCTGGCATAGTGTTTCACACAAAATTCTTGTTGAAAGTAATTTTTATTACTTTTACAGAGCTATAATTTCATTTCTAGTTATTAATGGATATTTCGAAAACCTGACGCGATATGAGGAAATGGAGATCAGAATCGACTTCAGCACAAAAATTCCGTTTAGGATCCGTATCAAATTTGAAAAGCAGAAAATAAGATTTAAAATGCAGAACGGTGTAATCATGCGCTAGGAGAGGTTTTAATTCTTAATTTAATGATTATGTTAATAATGGCCAGACTATGCTCGGGGACCGATTGGGCTTTAAAGTTTCCTGACATTTGTCTTACAAGTAAGGACAAAACCATCACCCAGGAAATTTGTCGCGACCGGGAAGTAACTCGGGCCGCTGCATGACAAGATAGCACGCTACCTCGAGATCGCAGCGGTAGACCTT
Source organism: Diploptera punctata (assembly GCA_030220185.1). Taxonomy (NCBI): domain Eukaryota; kingdom Metazoa; phylum Arthropoda; class Insecta; order Blattodea; family Blaberidae; genus Diploptera; species Diploptera punctata. The sequence goes on from JASPKZ010008886.1 coordinate 1,112,098, forward strand.
AAATTATATATAATATTCACTAATTCTATGCTCAGGATCTAGTGACCCTTTCTCGTTGAGATTTTGAACGTGGAATAGTCATTACTTCCATTAAATCTAAGTCACTGGCACCACCAAACCGGTAGGTTCATGTCCGCGCGGACATAATTTCTGCACATATCCTATCCTGGGTTAATGTTTTACAATTATCCCTGTAAAATCTACTTCCCTCAAATCATGGTTAATGTTATTCTCCCATCTCATACCTGATCTACCAACTGGGCGTTTTCCCTCAGGTTTTCCCACTAGAACCTTCCATGCACTATTTTTTTTAGTTTTGTCCTTCTGAATAAAAACCCCATTCCAAATTCAAGTGTTGTAGCGTCGTAGTATAATGCAAAGCTTCCTGATTCCTGGCTACCTTATCCGGGCCACCTACCTTCCTTTAATGCGACTATATCCAAGAATTCTTATTAATATCCCTATTGCCCCCTACTTTGTAAAGTCCGAATATTCCACGCCTTTACGCCCTTGAAGTAGTAGGAGGTTAAGTCTCCCACCTATTCGTATTATCTGCACGAGATATTAGCCAGGTTCTTAGCCTGTACGCCTTTACCCCCAGAATAAACTTCTGTTACTTATATCCATTAGAGTATGAGTAATCTCGAGGGTCATGGTGCTACCTGAAACTTTGTCATTTTTAAAATCCTGACTCCACCGGTATTTTAACCCCCGTATTTGAACGTACCAACATGTATATATTGAACTCACCTAGATGTTCAATATCCTCAAGTTGTTCAATACCAGCGGGGGCTGCAAGCTCTTGGCCTCCTGAAACACAACATTATAAAGTTTATAAAAATGAGTTCAGTAATATACAATTTTAAAACTGTCGATAGAAAATAAATTCGACGGTGTGTTATGCATCAACCAGCTAAGCGTCATTTTTTTTAGGAAACTTTAGATTTTGATATTATGTGTTGCATTGACTCATCATACAAGTGTACTCACACATTTAGTGCCAAATCTTTTTTAATGTTGTCTTACTATTAAAAAAAATATAAACCCTCAGTCTTATCAGAGATTATATGTTTTGCTACACACAGCCATGAAACCAGATCTTAGTAAATGCTAATATATATTTTGCATCTTGCTACTAAGCGCCAAAGATATCCGCTCTTCGGTTATTGTTGCATAATTTTCTGAAAAGGAAAATAACTCGCAGTATCCAGTATTGTTCGGTGCGACGAAAAATAGTGAAGATTGACATAAAGTTCAAACTGATTTTTCTCGAAACCTGGAAAATGGTCCATAGCCGGTTGATGCATAACACGTCCAGTTATGATTATGTGATATAATTTTGAGGTCTCGTGGACTAACAACCCAAGTGACCTCAAATCGGCATTTCATATATCATATTTTTCTATCTATCTAACACTCGGGAATTGATGAATGTGGCCCCCAGTTGGATGGCTACAACGTCCCCCCATCTGAATGTCTATATATATATGTATATACACCGGTAAATCAATATCTCTCTTTGTATATATATATATATAACTACTTATCAATCTGTAAATCTATCTATCTCTCTCTCTCTCTCTCTCTCTCTCTATATATATATATATATATATATATATATATATATATATATATATATCCACTTTTCTAACTGTATATCTATATACATTCATATATATACTTTCCTACCTATCTATCTGTCTATCTATCTATCTATCTATCTATCTATCTATCTATCTATCTATCTATCTATCTATCTATCTATCTATCTATCTATCTATCTATCTATCTATCTATTTATTTATCTATCTACCTATTTATCTATCTACCTATCTATCTATCTACCTATCTATCTATATATCTTACTATCTATAATGTCTTAGCCACTGTTCAGACATATCATCTCGTTTGTTAGAGATACTAGCCCAAGTTAATTTAATTACTTATTTGTCCATAGTTGTCATGAGAAAAACATACCAACTAAATGAAACATCTAGCAATCAACTAAGGAATTACTATGATGTTGAGATTGGTAAATTTTGCTACAGATTTTTTTATTCAGGCTTAAGGATCTTTTACGAGCCTGAAAATCTACTGACTCTTGGCTAACGGCTTAAAGTCTCTCCCGGACGTCTGCTCTATGGATTTTTCTAAAAATTCAATTGATCCCTGCCGGGTTTCAAACCTGGACCTTCAGGTACAGAGACAGGAGCTTAACGATTTGTCCACCGCGGTCGATGACGAAGTTCTATGATTTATTCGTATACACAGAGTGTGGTTTCATGAACTAAAATTGCAACATTAGATATCAGGCATTTTATAGCCTATAGCGGTCTAACTTGTATATCCCGTATGGGGATAGGAGTGCGCATAGCAGACGTTTCTTGACCAACTAACTTAGTTGCGCTTTTGCTCATACAGATATCAGCAAGTGACATGTGGACATGAGGGATCTACTAGGCTACTAAGATTTTACTTGGCTTTTTTGTCTACAAGGGAGGATTGTTGAGGATGTTTAAATCATTTTCCAATATATTTACGCGAGAAACACCGCAGTAACTTCAATTATCGGCTTTTGCTAAATGACCATTAGTAGTTTGATCTGGAGTATCCAATTAAAATATATATGTATATATACACAGATAGAGAGAGTCAGACAGACAGATAGACAGACAGAGGGAGAGGAAGAAAGATAGATAGGGAGGGAGAGAGAGAGAGGGGGGAGAGAGAGAGGGAGAGGGAGAGAGAGAGAGAGAGAGAGAGAGAAAGAGAGAACTCAAAGAAGGCGCTATCAAACATGCAAGGTACTCGACATTGGACTGTCGCCTGGTAAAATGTCGGAGTTCGCCAAGACTCGAATCATTATGCGGAACTTGACGCTAGAGTGCATTGGTTCTCTGTTTCCGACCGCATTCCCACAATCTGTACCCATGTAGAGACATTGAATGAGACTAAGCTGAATGTTCGATGCAGCCTTCGTTCCAGACGACTTGTAATATATTTATATTTAGAAAATTGAACTTACTCAACATGATTTCGGGGTCGTCTTGAGCTCGATCTTGACCAGAATCTCCAAAATGGACAGCAACACTTTAATATGATATTCATAAGTAATTAAAGGGGGTATTTACAGATTTATCTACTGTATATTATGTTATTTTATTCGGTGCCATTATCTGCATGTTTTGAATTCGACATTCTGATTATTCTCTCCTGGCATGGCATTACTGTAAAACGCTTCTGAGGTAGGGGAGCCTAGGAGGCTAAGTTACGCTTCCCCCGATTTTATATAGTATTCTCCCATCTCATTCTTGATCTACCAACTGGGCGTTTTTTTCTCCGGTTTTCCTACTAGAACCTTCCATGCTCATTTTGGTTTAGTTTCTCCTTCGGACTAAAAACCCCATTCCCTAATTCAGGTCTTGTTGCAGCGCCGTACTATAATGCAAAGCTTCCTGATTCCAGACTACCTTATCCTGGCCACCTGCCTTCATGTAAAGCGACTATATACACTACTAGACTTAATTATAACAAATAATCCTCAAAAAGTTATAACTAGTGGACAGATAGAAGCTCCAGGCATCTCTGCACATGACTTAATATACATTGAATATTCACTCCTTTGCTCTAAACGTAGACCTAGACTTGTAACATACAGAGACTTGAAGCATATAAATTATGCGCAATTAATTGATGACGCTGCAAAACTACCTTGGAACAACATATGGACACTTAGAACTGTATACGAGAAAGTTGAAAATTGTAATTACATGATTTTACAATTGTATGACAAACACGCACCTATCAAGACTAGACGTATAAACAGACCACCTGCACTCTGGATGTCTGACAATATCCGCTTGCTTATGACTGAGAGAGACGTAGCATTCAGGAAATACAGGAGGAACAAAGAACTGACAGACTTACAGACATACAAACATCTGAGGAATAAAGTCAACCAGACTGTCAGGAATGCAAAACTAAGATATGCCCATACTATTATTACACAATCTATGTCCAACTCAGCTGACATGTGGAAAAATTTAAAATCAATAGGCCTCTGTCAAAATAAACTACAGGTAGAAACAGCTGACCTACCACTAGATGAGTTGAATGACCATTTTACCCGCCTCCCTTCTGACAACACCTCACAACACAAACGACAGACAATAGATGAACTAATGTCATATTCCCAACCTACCCGAGACAAATTCTTTTTTTCCTGTATCTCACCTGATGACGCCAAAAGAGCAGTATTACGTATTAAATCTAAAGCACAAGGAATAGGCAATATAACAATAACTCTCCTGCAAAAAATAATAGACATTATTCTCCCAACAATAACCCACATTTTTAATGCCTCTATAATGACTGGGACTTATCCCAGACTCTGGAAAATGGCTCTAGTTCGTCCTACACCGAAATCAAACACTCCCACAACACTCGATGATTATAGACCACTTAGTATTCTTCCCTGTTTATCTAAAGCACTGGAACACATAATACACTCACAGTTAACAGACTACCTCACCACACACGACTTACTTGATGAACATCAGTCTGGTTTTAGAACAGGACATCACACAAGTACTGCACTACTTGACATTGTAGAGGACATAAGAGACTCAATGGACAAAAGCAAACTCACCGCAATAGTCCTACTCGACTACAGCAAAGCCTTTGACACAGTAGATATAGACTTAATGCTAGCGAGACTAAAGACACTACATCTGTCGGAAAACTGCCTTGATTGGTTTGCATCTTACCTCACTAATCGTCAGCAATCAGTTTCTGTTAATAATCGCATTTCTTCCTGGCGCTTGGTGAGGAAAGGGGTACCTCAAGGCGGCGTCCTCGCTCCTCTTCTCTTCTCGATTTATATTAATGACTAGACCAAGAAACTACAAAACTGCAAGCATCATCTTTACGCCGACGACCTACAGATTTACACACACTTTAGGCCTGACGAAATTAATTAATATATTGCCAAAGTAAACACTGACCTCAGGCATATATCTTTATGGTCCAGACAATATGGGCTGAAACTAAATGTAAACAAAACGCAAGCAATAATTATCGGACATCCAAGGCTATTACACCTCATAAACAACGGCAATATGCCGGCTGTCATATTAGATAATGAACAAATTCCTTATATCGACGTCGTTAAAAACTTGGGATTTTACTTAGATTCTAATTTAAAATGGCATGAGCAAGTAAAACAAACATCTAAAAGGATCTTCTCCATAATGCATTCCCTAAAGCGACTTAAATATTTTCTTCCTACAGCTCTTAAAAGAATTTTAATCCAAACTTTAGTGATGCGGCATTTTGACTACTGTGACGCTCTACTAACTGACATAAGTGACGGATTGTCGGACAAACTGCAGCGTGTCCATAATATGTGTATCAGATTCATATTTAATGTTCGAAAATACGATCACATTTCTCCATTATTCCACGAATTGTCATGGCTACATCTAAAAGAGAGAAGAAAATCGCACTGTCTAATTCTCCTATTTAAGATCCTACATACCTCGATTCCCAATTATTTATCATCCCGTTTCCAGTATCTATCCTCAAACCATAACTTAAACACAAGATCACAACATAGTCTCTTACTTAATATACCGCAACATAGGACATCACATCACTCCATGTCATATACCATCTCCACTTCTCGCAACTGGAATTCCCTACCACAAGAAATAAGGGGCTGCCGGACATTGGCATCTTTTAAAAGAAATCTAAATTTATATTTGCTCTAAACTCGACTTCATTATTATCCAGTGTAAGATATATATATTAATTGGTGTTTCCCGTATAATGTATCATATTTATATTATTATTATTATTATTATTATTATCGTATCATCATTATTATTACCCTATAAAATGTTGTTTGTACCTGACATTTACATTGTTACATTTATTGTATCTTTAACTGTTTATAATTAGTATAGTGTATATCTATATTTGTCGAATATTTATTTGTGTTTGTGCTGGTTGAGTGGAAGAGAGGGCCTTATGGCCTTAACTCTGCCAGAATAAATAAAGTATTATTATTATTATTATTATTATTATTATTATTATTATTATTATTATTATTATATTCAAGAATTCTTATGTTAATATCCCTATTGTCCCACTACTTTATAAGGTCCGAATTTACCACGCGTTTCCGCCCTTGCAGTAGTTGGAGATTAAGACTACCACCCATTAGTATTACCTGCACGAGATATTAGCCGGGTTGTTCACCGAGTCGCCTTTACTCCCAGAACAAACTCCTGTTACTCATATACATCAGAGTATGAGTAAACTCGAGGGTCATAGTGCCACCAGAAGCTTTAAGTAATTTTAATATCCTGACTGCACCGGTATTTGAACCCCCAGATTTGCACGATGCGATGTGTGTATATTGAACTCACCTAGATAACTGATGATATTTAGGCCGATTTGAGAGCCGATGGCAGGTACATTGAAGGTGGGGCGGACTGAAACACAACAATATGAAGTTTATAAAAATGAGTTCAGTAATTTAAAATTTAGAACTGATGATAGACAATAAATTTTACGATGTTATGCATCAACCGGCTAAGCGTCATGTTTTTAGAAAAAATTAGATTTAGATGCCATGTGTTGCATTGACTCATCATATAGGTCTATGTGTACGTACACATCTAGTGCCAAATCTTTAAATGTAGCCCTACTATTAAAGGAAATGAGAACCCGTCAGTCCTATCAGAGTTTATATGTTTTGCTACACATAGGTATGAAACCAGGTGTTAATAAATGCTAATGTATATTTTGCATCTTGCCGCTAAGAGCCAAATATTCCCGCTCTTCGGTTGTTGTTGCATAACAGTCTGAAATGATAAATAAGTAGCAGAATCTAATATTGTTTGGTGCTACGATAAGTAGTGAAGATTGACTTAACTTCTAACTGATTTTTCTCGAAACTTTGATAATGGACCATAGCCGGTTTATGCGTAACACCGTACAATTATTATATATTGTGATATAATTTTGGGGTCACGTGGAATAACAACCCAAGTGACCTCAAATCGGTATTTCACAGTTACATTTTTCTGTCTGACTAACACTCGGGAATTGACGAATGTGGCCCTCAGTTGGATGGTTACACGTCCCTCCCAACTGAAGTCTATATATATATATATATATATATATATAAATCAGTATCGCTATCTCTTTTGTATATCTCTCTCTCTCTCTCTCTCTATATATATATATATACATATAAATACTTATCTACCTATATATCTATCTATCTGTATATCACTCTACTTTTCTATCTCTATATCTATATACCTATTTATCAATATATATATATATCTTCCTACCTGTCTATATATCTATCTACGTATCCACTTTCCTATCTACCTATCTATCTATCTATCTATCTATCTATCTAGCGTCATTAAAAAAAATATATAGATTTTGATGCTATATGTTACATTGACTTATGATATAAGTGTACGCATACATTTAGTGCAAAATTCTTTAAATGTAGCCTTACTATTAAAGAAAATGAAAACCCATCAGTCCTATCAGAGATTATATGTTTTGCTACACACAGCTATGAAACCAGATCTTAATAAATGCTAATATATATTTTGTATCTTGCAGCTAAGCGCCAAATATTTCCGCTCTTAAGTTGTTGTTGCATAACTGAAAAGGAAAATAACTGGCAGAATCCAATATTGTTTGGTGCTCCGATAAATAGTCAAAATTGACGTAAACATCAAACTGATTTTTCTCGGAACTTAGATAATGGACCATAGCCGGTTGATGCATAACACCATCCAATTATATTGATGATGTAATTTTGTGGTCTCGTGGACTAACAATCCAAGTGACTTCAAATCGTTATTTCACAGATCACATTTTTCTATCTATCTAACACTCGGGAATTGACGAATATGGCCCTCCGTTGGTGGGGTACAACTTCCCCTCCCAAATGTATGTGAGTATATATATATATATATATATATATATATGCGTACATATATCTGTATCTCTATCTACATATATATATATACATATATATTTTTTTAAACGAGCATTTCTGAATCACAATTTTACACTAAATGCAAAAATGAAATCAGTTTTCGCGTACCACGTCTGGATTTTTTACAATTCAAAATGTTATGTTTAGAATGTTTTACTTAATGTACGTACTGTAGTAATAGAGTGTGCTTATCGTTTGTTAGAAAGCCCAAACACTTTAGCTTTCAACTTTATTACTTAAAACGTGAAATAATATAACTATTATTATGTTTGTATTTTAATTTATGTTTATATTTATTAAAATCTACTAACTGTATCTGCTCTAGGACCGGACAAAAAATTGTGATTTAGTAAAATAATCCAAATATGTTTTGATATACATATATGTGGGTCTTCTTCGTCAGTAAAACAGAGAATATGACTGCTTTTGTAAAGAAAATTTACTTTCAATTTTTTGGTATTAAGTTAGGAGACCAGGATAAATGGTGGTGTCCTCACATAATGAGTCGTTTGATTGCAGTGTTGAGGATTTGGGAAAATGGTAAAATAGAAGTCATTGCCCTTTGGTATCCCTATGATTTGGAGGGAACTTACAAATCATAGAGATGGAAAGTTACAAAAATGCAGTCCGAAAACCATTTATCCTAGTCTCTGGAGATTTTGAACGTGGAATAGTCATTACTTCCATTAAATCTAAGTCACTGGCACCACCAAACCCGTAGGTTCATGTCCGCGCAGACATAATTTCTGCACATATCCTATCCTGGGTTAATGTTTTACAATTATCCCTGTAAAATCTACTTCCCTCAAATCATGGTTAATGTTATTCTCTCATCTCATTCCTGATCTACCAACTGGGCGTTTTCCTTCAGGTTTTCCCCACTAGAACCTTCCATGCACTATTTGTTTTAGTTTTGTCCTTCTGAATAAAAACCCCATTCCAAATTCAAGTGTTGTAGCGTCGTAGTATAATGCAAAGCTTCCTGATTCCTGGCTACCATATCCTGGCCACCTACATTCCTTTAATGCGACTATATCCAAGATTTCTTATTAATATCCCTATTGCCCCCTACTTTGTAAAGTCCGAATATTCCACGCCTTTACGCCCTTGCTGTAGTAGGAGGTTAAGTCTCCCGCCTATTTGTATTATCTGCACGAGATATTAGCCAGGTTCTTAGCCTGTACGCCTTTACCCCCAGAACAAGCTTCTCTTACTTATATCCATTAGAGTATGAGTAATCTCGAGGGTCATGGTGCCACCTGAAACTTTAAGTCATTTTTAAAATCCTGACTCCACTGGTATTTTAACTCCCGTGTTTGCACGTTCCGATATGTATATATTGAACTCACCTAGATGTTCAATATTCTCAGGTACTTCAATAACTGCGGGGGCTGGAAGTTCTTGCCCGCCTGAAACACAACAATATAAAGTTTATAAAAATGAGTTCAGTAATATAAAATTTAAAACTGTCGATAGAGAATAAATTGGACGGTGTGTTATGCATCAACCAGCTAAGCGTCATTTTTTTTAGAAAACTTTAGATTTTGATATGTGTTGCATTGACTCATCATACAAGTGTACTCACACATTTAGTGCCAAATCTTTTTTAATGTTGTCTTACTATTAAAAAAAATATAAACCCTCAGTCTTATCAGAGATTATATGTTTTGCTACACACAGCCATGAAACCAGATCTTAGTAAATGCTAATATATATTTTGCATCTTGCTACTAAGCGCCAAAGATATCCGCTCTTCGGTTATTGTTGCATAATTTTCTGAAAAGGAAAATAACTCGCAGTATCCAGTATTGTTCGGTGCGACGAAAAATAGTGAAGATTGACATAAAGTTCAAACTGATTTTTCTCGAAACCTGGATAATGGTCCATAGCCGGTTGATGCATAACACCGTCCAGTTATGGTTATGTGATATAATTTTGAGGTCTCGTGGACTAACAACCCAAGTGACCTCAAATCGGCATTTCACATATCATATTTTTCTATCTATCTAACACTCGGGAATTGATGAATGTGGCCCCCAGTTGGATGGCTACAACGTCCCCCCATCTGAATGTCTATATATATATATATGTATATACACCGGTAAATCAATATCTCTCTTTGTATATATATAACTACTTATCAATCTGTAAATCTATCTATCTCTAAATATATATATATAAGAGTATAATACATATATAAGAAAAATAAGTGTTTGAATTGGATTCGCCTGGTAGTGTAATGGATATCACGCTGAGGTACAGACTCAGAGATCCGGGTTCGAATCCCGTCCAGGCATTTATTTTTCTTATCATACCATATTAAGCTTGCATTGCTCAATGTTAAAGATTTAATTATAACATCGATAAAGCGTCACTGCTATAAAGTAAAATAAAAATATTCTCTTTAATTTGCTTACTTGATATAGTCAGCTACTAGATGGCAGTGAAGACAGTGTTCTCGCGACATCTAGTAATAATGTAGAGTATAATACATATATAAGAAAAATAAGTGTTTGAATTGGATTCGCCTGGTAGTGTAATGGATATCACGCTGAGGTACAGACTCAGAGATCCGGGTTCGAATCCCGTCCAGGCATTTATTTTTCTTATCATACCATATTAAGCTTGCATTGCTCAATGTTAAAGATTTAATTATAACATCGATAAAGCGTCACTGCTATAAAGTAAAATAAAAATATTCTCTTTAATTTGCTTACTTGATATAGTCAGCTACTAGATGGCAGTGAAGACAGTGTTCTCGCGACATCTAGTAATAATGGAGAGTATAATACATATATAAGAAAAATAAGTGTTTGAATTGGATTCGCCTGGTAGTGTAATGGATATCACGCTGAGGTACAGACTCAGAGATCCGGGTTCGAATCCCGTCCAGGCATTTATTTTTCTTATCATACCATATATATATATATATATATCTACTTTTCTAACTGTATATTTATATACATTCATATATATACTTTCCTACCTATCTATCTGTCTATCTATCTATCTATTTATTTATCTATCTACCTATTTATCTATCTACCTATCTATCTATCAACCTATCTATCTATATATCTTACTATCTATAATGTCTTAGCCACAGTTCAGACATATCATCTCGTTTGTTAGAGATACTAGCCCAAGTTAATTTAATTACTTATTTGTCCATAGGTGTCATGAGAAAAACATACCAACTAAATGAAACATCTAGCAATCAACTAAGGAATTACTATGATGTTGAGATTGGTAAATTTTGCTACAGATTTTTTTATTCAGGCTTAAGGATCTTTTACGAGCCTGATTATCTACTGACTCTTGGCTAACGACTTAAAGTCTCTCCCGGACGTCTGCTCTATGGATTTTTCTAAAAAATCAATTGATCCCGGCCGGGTTTCAAACCTGGACCTTCAGGTAAAGAGACAGGAGCTTAACCATTTGTCCACCGCGGTCGATGACGAAGTTCTATGATTTATTCGTATACACAGAGTGTGGTTTCATGAACTAAAATTGCAACATTAGATATGCATGCATATTATAGCCTATAGCGGTCTAACTTGTATATCCCGTATGGGGATAGGAGTGCGCATAGCAGACGTTTCTTGACCAACTAACTTAGTTACGCTTACGCTCATACAGATATCAGCAAGTGACATGTGGACATGAGGGATCTACTAGGCTACTAAGATTTTACTTGGCTTTTTTTGTCTACAAGGGAGGATTGTTGAGGATGTTTAAATCATTTTCCAATATATTTACGCGAGAAACACCGCAGTAACTTCAATTATTCGGCTTTTGCTAAATGACCATTAGTAGTTTGATCTGGAGTATCCAATTAAAATATATATGTATATATACACAGATAGAGAGAGTCAGACAGACAGATAGACAGACAGAGGGAGAGGAAGAAAGATAGATAGGGAGGGAGAGAGAGAGAGGGGGGAGAGAGAGAGAGAAGAGAGAGAGGGAGAGAGAGAGAGAGAGAGAGAGAGAGAGAGAGAGAGAGAGAGAGAGAGAGAAAGAGAGAACTCAAAGTAGGCGCTATCAAACATGCAAGGTACTCGACATTGGACTGTCACCTGGTAAAATGTCGGAGTTCGCCAAGACTCGAATCATTATACGGAACTTGACGCTAGAGTGCATTGGTTCTCTGTTTCCGACCGCATTCCCACAATCTGTACCCATGTAGAGACATTGAATGAGACAGTGGCATGCCGATGGACTACGCTGAATGTTCTATGCAGCCTTCGTTCCAGCCGACTTGTAATATATTTATATTTAGAAAATTGAACTTACTCAACATGATTTCGGGGTCGTCTTGAGCTCGATCTTGACCAGAATCTCCAAAATGGACAGCAACACATTAATATGATATTCATAAGTAATTAAAGGGGGTATTTACAGATTTATCTACTGTATATTATGTTTTTTTATTCGGTGCCATTATCTGCATGTTTTGATTTCGACCTTCTGATTATTCTCTCCTGGCATGGCATTACTGTAAAACGCTTCTGAGGTAGGGGAGCCTAGGAGGCTAAGTTACGCTTCCCCCGATTTTATATAGTATTCTCCCATCTCATTCTTGATCTACCAACTGGGCGTTTTTTTTCTCCGGTTTTCCTACTAGAACCTTCCATGCTCATTTTGGTTTAGTTTCTCCTTCGGACTAAATACCCCATTCCCTAATTCAGGTCTTGTTGCAGCGCCGTACTATAATGTAAAGCTTCCTGATTCCAGACTACTTTATCCTGGCCACCGTCCTTCATGTAAAGCGACTATATTCAAGAATTCTTATGTTAATATCCCTATTGTCCCACTACTTTATAAGGTCCGAATTTACCACGCGTTTCCGCCCTTGCAGTAGTTGGAGATTAAGTCTACCACCCATTAGTATTACCTGCACGAGATATTAGCCGGGTTGTTCGCCGAGTCGCCTTTACTCCCAGAACAAACTCCTGTTACTCATATACATCAGAGTATGAGTAAACTCCAGGGTCATAGTGCCACCAGAAGCTTTAAGTAATTTTAATATCCTGACTGCACCGGTAATTGAACCCCCAGATTTGCACGATGCGATGTTTGTATATTGAACTCACCTAGATAATTGATGATATTTAGGCCGATTGCAGGAAAATTGAAGGTAGATCCGACTGAAACACAACAATATGAAGTTTATAAAAATGAGTTCAGTAATTTAAAATTTAGAACTGATGATAGACAATAAATTTTACGATGTTATGCATCAACCGGCTAAGCGTCATGTTTTTAGAAAAAAATAGATTTAGATGCCATGTGTTGCATTGACTCATCATATAGGCCTATGTGTACGAACCAATCTAGTGCCAAATCTATAAATGTAGCCCTACTATTAAAGAAAATGAGAACCCGTCAGTCCTATCAGAGTTTATATGTTTTGCTACACATAGGTATGAAACCAGGTGTTAATAAATGCTAATGTATATTTTGCATCTTGCCGCTAAGCGCCAAATATTCCCGCTCTTCGGTTGTTGTTGCATAACAGTCTGAAATGATAAATAAGTAGCAGAATCTAATATTGTTTGGTGCTACGATAAATAGTGAAGATTGACTTAACTTCTAACTGATTTTTCTCGAAACTTACATAATGAACCATAGCCGGTTTATGCGTAACACCGTACAATTATTATATATTGTGATATAATTTTGGGGTCACGTGGAATAACAACCCAAGTGACCTCAAATCGGTATTTCACAGATTACATTTTTCTGTCTGACTAACACTCGGGAATTGACGAATGTGGCCCTCAGTTGGATGGTTACACGTCCCTCCCAACTGAAGTCTATATATATATATATATATATATATATATATATATATAAATCAGTGTCGCTATCTCTTTTGTATATTATATGACTCTCTCTCTCTCTCTCTCTCTCTATATATATATATATATATATATATATACTTATCTACCTGTATATCTATGTAGCTATATATCTCTCTACTTTTCTATCTCTATATCAATATACCTATTTATCAATATATATATCTTCCTACCTGTCTATATATCTATCTACGTATCCACTTTCCTATCTACCTACCTATCTATCTCTCTATCTATCTAGCGTCATTTAAAAAAAATATAGATTTTGATGCTATATGTTACATTGACTTATGATATAAGTGTACGCACACATTTAATGCAAAATTCTTCAAATGTAGCCTTACTATTAAAGAAAATGAAAACCCATCAGTCCTATCAGAGCTTATATGTTTTGCTACACACAGCTATGAAAACAGATCTTAATAAATGCTAATATATGTTTTGCATCTTGCAGCTAAGTGCCAAATATTTCCGCTCTTAAGTTGTTGTTGCATAACTGAAAAGGAAAATAACTGGCAGAGTCCAATATTGTTTGGTGCTCCGATAAATAGTCAAAATTGACGTAAACATCAAACTGATTTTTCTCGGAACTTAGATAATGGACCATAACCGGTTGATGCATAACACCGTCCAATTATGATATTGATGATGTAATTTTGTGATCTCGTGAACTAACAATCCAAGTGACTTCAAATCGTTATTTCACAGATCACATTTTTCTATCTATCTAACACTCGGGAATTGACGAATATGGCCCTCCGTTGGTGGGGTACAACTTCCCCCTCCCAAATGTATGTGTGTGTATATATATATATATATATATATATATATATATATATATATATATATATATACATATATCTGTATCTCTATCTACATATATATACATATATGTTTTTTTAAACGAGAATTTCTGAATCATAATTTTACACTAAATGCAAAAATGAAATCAGTTTTCGCGTACCACGTCTGAATTTTTTACAATACAAAATTGTATGTTTATAATGTTTTAGTTAATGTACGTACTGTAGTAATAGAGTGTGCTTATCGTTTGTTAGAAAGCCCAAACACTTTACGCTTTCGACTTTATTACTTAAAACGTGAAATAATATAACTATTATTATGTTTGTATTTTAATTTATGTTTATATTTATTAAAATCTACTAACTGTGTCAGCTCTAGGACCGGACAAAAAATTGTGTTTTACTAAATAATCCAAATATGTTTTGATATACATATATGTGGGTCTTCTTCATCAGCAAAACAGAGAATATAACTGCTTTTGTAAAGAAAACTTACTTTCAATTTTTTGGTATTAAGTTAGGAGACCAGGATAAATGGTGGTGTCCTCACATAATGTGTCGTTTGATTGCAGAGTTGAGGATTTGGAAAAATGGTAAAATAGAAGTCATTGCCCTTTGGTATCCCTATGATTTGGAGGGAACTTACAAATCATAGAGATGATTGGTATTTTTGCACAGTTAAGGTAGCAGGATATAATACTAAAAAGTAGAAAGATATTGTATATCCTAACATTCACACTGCCATTCAACCCGTACCTCATGGTCCTGATATTGCGGTTCCCTTACACCTTGTACCAGATATGTTGCCGCCTGCATCCAGTAGCACTGAAACTCAATCTCCAGTGGATGATGAACTATACAATTCTGATCATGATAGATGTTTTAATCAAAGTGAGCTTAATGATTTAGTGAGTGAATTAAATTTGTCTAAAGACTCAGCAGAACTGTTAAGCTATAGGTTAAAAGTGAAGAAAGTATTAGCTGAGGGTACATATTTTTCACGTTACAGGCATCGTGAGAAGGTACTTGTCTCTTTTTGCGGAAGAAGATAATTTAGTTATTACAAAGACATCCCTGCTATCTTATATTGTATAACAAAACTATAATTCCAAAGAGTGGAGGTTCTTCATAGATTCTACTCAATAAAGTTTTAAAGGTGTCTTGCTTCTTAATGGAAACATTCATTCTTCCATTTATGTGGTCCACTCCTTTGATTTAAAGGAGACATAAGAAAATGGAAAGTTACAAAAATGCAGTCCAAAAACCATTTATGCTAGTCTCTGGAGATTTCATGATTATTGGACTATTAGTTGGTCAGAAAGCTGGTATCACAAAATACCCTTCTTTCGTATGCGAATGGGATAGCTGAGCTAGGCCAGAACACTGGAAAAGATAACAGTGGCTACGTAGGACTAAATTAATACCGGGCGAAAAAATATAAGACGTAAACCTCTTATTGAATCCTCAAACCTATTGTTGTTACTTCTCCATTTAAAATTAGGTTCAATGAAACAATTTGCGAAAACTTTAGATAAAGACAGTGAGTGCTTTATTTACCTTTGCGCTACATTTCCTTCATTATCCTATGAAAAAATTACAGCTGTTGTAATTGTTGGCGCACAAATTCGGAAAGTGATGATGGACAGTCAGTTCCATAATATTATGAGTCGAAAAGAGAAGTACGCCTATGATGCTTATAATCAATAATTATTATTAAGTAATGATTAATTTGTGTCAAATACATTCTGGCCTAGTGTTTCACACAAAATTCTTGTTGAAAGTAATTTTTATTACTTTTACAAGCTATAATTTCATTTCTAGTTATTAATGAATATTTTGAAAACCTGACGAGATATGAGGAAACGGAGATCAGAATCGACTTCAGCACAAAAATTCCGTTTAGAATCCGTATCAAATTTGAAAAGTAGAAAATAAGTTTTAAAATGCAGAACGGTGTAATCATGCGCTAGGTGAGGTTTTAATTCTTAATTTAATGATTATGTTAATAATGGTCAGACTATGCTCGGGGACCGATTGGGCTTTAAAGTTTCCTGACATTTGTCTTACAAGTAAGGACAAAACCATCACCCAGGAAATTTGTCGCGACCGGGAAGTAACTCGGGCCGCTGCATGACAAGATAGCACGCTACCTCGAGATCGCAGCGGTAGACCTTAAATTATATGTAATATTCACTAATTCTATGCTCAGGATCTAGTGACCCTTTCTCGTTGAGAATTTGAATTTGGAATAGTCATTACTTCCTTTAAATCTAAGTCGCTAGCACCACCAAACCCGTAGGTTCATGTCCGCGCGGACATAATTTCTGCACATATCCTATCCTTGGTTAATGTTTTACAATTATCTCTGTAAAATCTACTTCCCTCAAATGATGGTTAATGTTATTCTCTCATCTCATTCCTGATCTACCAACTGGGCGTTTTCCCTCAGGTTTTCCCACTAGAACCTTCCATGCACTATTTGTTTTAGTTTTGTCCTTCTGAATAAAAACCCCATTCCAAATTCAAGTGTTGTAGCGTCGTAGTATAATGCAAAGCTTCCTGATTCCTGGCTACCATATCCTGGCCACCTACCTTCCTTTAATGCGACTATATCCAAGAATTCTTATTAATATCCCTATTGCCCCCTACTTTGTAAAGTCCGAATATTCCACGCCTTTACGCCCTTGCTGTAGTAGGAGGTTAAGTCTCCCGCCTATTTGTATTATCTGCACGAGATATTAGCCAGGTTCTTAGCCTGTACGCCTTTACCCCCAGAACAAGCTTCTCTTACTTATATCCATTAGAGTATGAGTAATCTCGAGGGTCATGGTGCCACCTGAAACTTTAAGTCATTTTTAAAATCCTGACTCCACTGGTATTTTAACTCCCGTGTTTGCACGTTCCGATATGTATATATTGAACTCACCTAGATGTTCAATATTCTCAGGTACTTCAATAACTGCGGGGGCTGGAAGTTCTTGCCCGCCTGAAACACAACAATATAAAGTTTATAAAAATGAGTTCAGTAATATAAAATTTAAAACTGTCGATAGAGAATAAATTGGACGGTGTTTTATGCATCAACCAGCTAAGCGTCATTTTTTTAGAAAACTTTAGATTTTGATGCTATGTGTTGCATTGACTCATCATATAAGTGTACGCACACATTTAGTGCCAATCTTTTTTAATGTAGTCTTACTATTAAAGAAAATGTAAACCCTTCAGTCTTATCAGAGATTATATGTTTTGCTACACACAGCCATGAAACCAGATCTTAGTAAATGCTAATATATATTTTGCATCTTGCTACTAAGCGCCAAAAATTTCCGCTCTTAGGTTGTTGTTGCATAATTATCTGAAAAGGAAAATAACTCGCAGTATCCAGTATTGTTCGGTGCGACGATAAATAGTGAAGATTGACGTAAAGTTCAAACTGATTTTTCTCGAAACTTGGATAATGGTCCATAGCCGGTTGATGCATAACACCGTCCAGTTATGATTATGTAATATAATTTTGGGGTCTCGTGGGCTAACAACCCAAGTGACCTCAAATCGGCATTTCACAGATCATATTTTTCTATCTATCTAACACTCGGGAATTGACGAATGTGGCCCTCAGTTGGATGGCTACAACGTCCCCCCATCTGAATGTCTATATATATATATATATATATATATATATATACACCGGTAAATTAATATCTCTCTTTGTTATATCTCTATCTATCTATCTATCTATGTATATATATATACATATCTATCTACTTATCCATCTGTAAATCTATATATATATATATATATATATAGATATATACTTTTCTAAATGTATATCTATATACATGCATATAGAGATATATACCACTTTCCTACCTGTCTATCAAGCTACCTATCTATCTATATATCTATCTATCTATCTATCTATCTATCTAACTATCTATATATCTTTCTATCTATAATGTCTTAGCCACTGTTCAGACATATCATCTCGTTTTTTAGAGATACTAGCCCAAGTTAATTTAATTACTTATTTGTCCATAGGTGTCATGAGGAAAACATACCAACTAAATGAAACATCTAGCAATCAACTAAGGAATTACTATGATGTTGAGATTGGTAAATATTGCTACAGATTTTTTTATTGAGGCTTAAGGATTTTTTACGAGCCTGAAAATCTACTGACTCATGGCTAACGGCTTAAAGTCTCTCCCGGACGTCTGCTCTATGGATTTTTCTAAAAAATCAATTGATCCCGGCCGGGTTTCAAACCTGGACCTTCAGGTACAGAGACAGGAGCTTAACCATTTGTCCACCGCGGTCGATGACGAAGTTCTATGATTTATTCGTATACACAGAGTGTGGTTTCATGAACTAAAATTGCAACATTAGATATGCAGGCATTTTATAGCCTATAGCGGTCTAACTTGTATATCCCGTATGGGGATAGGAGTGCGCATAGCAGACGTTTCTTGACCAACTACCTTAGTTACGCTTACGCTCATACAGATATCAGCAAGTGACATGTGGACATGAGGGATCTACTAGGCTACTAAGATTTTACTTGGCTTTTTTTGTCTACAAGGGAGGATTGTTGAGGATGTTTAAATCATTTTCCAATATATTTACGCGAGAAACACCGCAGTAACTTCAATTATTCGGCTTTTGCTAAATGACCATTAGTAGTTTGATCTGGAGTATCCAATTAAAATATATATGTATGTATACACAGACAGAGAGAGTCAGACAGACAGATAGACAGACAGACAGAGGGAGAGGAAGAAAGATAGATAGAGGGAGAGAGAGAGAGAAAGAGAGAGAGGGAGAGAGGAGAGAGAGAGAGAGAGAGAGAGAGAGAGAGAGAGAGAGATAGAGAGAGAGAGAGAAAGAGAGAGCTCAAAGAAGGCGCTATCAAACATGCAAGGTACTCGACATTTGACTGTCGCCTGGTAAAATATCGGAGTTCGCCAAGACTCGAATCATTATGCGGAACTTGACGCTAGAGTGCATTGGTTCTCTGTTTCCGACCGCATTCCCACAATCTGTACCCATGTAGAGACATTGAATGAGACAGTGGCATGCCGATGGACTACGCTGAATGTTCGATGCAGCCTTCGTTCCAGCCGACTTGTAATATATTTATATTTAGAAAATTGAACTTACTCAACATGATTTCGGGATCGTCTTGAGCTCGATCAGGACGAGAATCTGCAAAATGGACAGCAACACATTAATATGATATTCATAAGTAATTAAAGTGGGTATTTACAGATTTATCTACTG
Organism: Diploptera punctata; assembly: GCA_030220185.1. Lineage (NCBI taxonomy): Eukaryota > Metazoa > Arthropoda > Insecta > Blattodea > Blaberidae > Diploptera > Diploptera punctata. The sequence goes on from JASPKZ010008886.1 coordinate 1,132,071, forward strand.
TATATTATATTTTTTTATTCGGTGCCATTATCTGCATGTTTTGATTTCAACATTCTGATTATTCTCTCCAGGCATGGCATTACAGTAACACGCTTCTGAGATTGGAAAGCCAGGGAAGATAAGTTACGTTGCCCCGATTTTATATGGTTTTGATACGTGATGATGATGGTAATCATGCGCCAGGAGAGCTCTTAATCCTAAATTTAATGATTGTGTTAATGATGTTAATGATGGCCAGATTATGATCGGGGACCTTTTGCGCCTTAATGTTACCTGACATTTGTCTTACAAGTGAGGAAAAAAACCGAATGAAACCATCACCCAGGAAATTTGTCGAGACCGGGGATTTAACTCGGGCCCGCTGCGTGACAAGGTTGCACGCCTCCTCGAGACCAAAGTGCTGGACCTTAAATTATATGTAATATTCACTAATCTATGCTCAGGTTCTAGTAACATTTCCTCCTGGAGATATAGAATGGGGAATAGTCATTACTTCCTCTAAGTCTATCTCACTGGCACCATCGAACCCGTAGTTTCGGTCTTCGCGGACATAATTTCTACACATATCCTATCTATATTAGAATTAACTGCACGAGATATTAGCCGGGTTGTTCGCTGGGTCGCCTTTACTCACAGAACAAACTCCTGTTACTCATATACATCAGAGTATGAGTAAACTCCAGGGTCAAGGTGCCACCTGAAGCTTTAAATAATTTTAATATCCTGACTGCACCGGTATTTGAACCCACATATTTGCTCGATCCGATATGTGTATATTGAACTCACCTAGATGTTTGACGAGATCTAGGGCTACTAGAGTGCCAATGGCAGGAATATTAACTTCAGGACGAGCCGATACACAACAATATAAAGTTTATAAAAATGAGTTCAGTAATTTAAAATTTAGAACTGATGATAGACAATAAATTTTACGATGTTATGCATCAACCGTCTAAGCGTCATTTTTTAGAAAAATTTAGATGTTGGTGCTATGTGTTGCATTGACTCATCATATAAGTGTACGCACACATTTAGTGCCAAATCATTAAATGTAGCCTTACTATTAAAGAAAATGAAAACCCATCAGTCCTATCAGAGATTAGGGTATATATCAATATCTCTATCTCTATGTATATATATATATATATATATATGTATATATATATATATATACTTATCTATCTGTACATCTAACTACCTATCAATTATATCTTACCTACGTATCTATATACCTATATACTTATCCACTTTCCTATCTACCTATCTATATAGCTACATAACTATCTATGTATGTATGTATCTATCTATCTATCTATCTATCTTTCTTTCTTTCTTCCTATCTATAATGTCGTAGCCACTGTTCAGCCATATCATCTCGTTTGTTAGAGATACAAGCCCAAGTTAATTTAGTTACTTATTTGTCGATAGATGTCACGAGATCATACCAACTCAATGAGACATCTAGCGGTCAACGGAGGTATTAGTGAGATGTTGAGATTTGTAAGTTTTGCTACAGATTTTTTTATTCAGCCTTAAGGATCTTTTACGAACCTGAAATTTTTCAGGCTAATGGTTCACGGCTTAAAGTCCCTCCCGGAGGTCTGGTCTTTGCGATTTTTGCAAAAAAATCAATCGACCTCGCCGCCGCGCGTTATGAATCCTCGCACTCTATTTCAGGACGCTTCAGAAGACCAGGAAGCCTTAACTCATTTGTCCACCGCCGGCCGAATGCACGAAGCTACTCTGAATTCATTCATAGACACAGCATGTGTGGTTTTTTCAAGAACAAAAATTGCAACATTAAATATGCATGCATATTATAGGCCCTTGTAGCGGTTTTAAGTTGTAATATCCCGTATGAGGCACGGCATGAGCGCGGCCCAAGACAGCTCGAGATTCTTGAAGCCAACTAACATAGTTACGCTATACTTCACATACAGATGCTCAGCCAAGTGACATAGTGGACATGAGAGATGTAATGTTTATGTAATAGGCTACTAAGCATTTATAGGCCACTTTCTTTTTGTCTACAGGGGTGTGATTTGATTAGAGTTGTTTTAAAAGTTTTATTACCAAGTTATATTTTCGCGAGGAAAACCGCAGTAACTTCAATTATTCGGCATTTGCTAAATGACATTTAGTAATTTGATCTGGAGTAATCAATTTAAATATATATACACACAGACAGAGAGAGACAGACAGATAGAGAGAGAGGAAGAGAGTTGAATAGAGAGAGAGAGAGAGAGAGAGAGAGAGAGAGAGAGAGAGAGAGAGAGAGAGAGAGAGAGCTGCAAGCTGCAAACAAGGCGCTATCAAACATGCAAGGTACTCGACATTGGACTGGTAAAAAGTGTGAGTTCGCCCAGATTCGAGAAATTGTGCGGAACTTGTCGCAAGAGTGCATTGGTTCTCTGTTTCCGACCGCATTCCCACAATCTGTACCCATATAGAGACATTGAATGAGACAGTGGCATGCCGATCGACTACGCTGAATGTTCGATGCAGCCTTCGTTCCAGCCGACTTGTAATATATTTATATTTAGAAAATTGAACTTACTGAACATACTTCGCTTACGGTGGTAACCGGGATCTGGCTCGTGCTCTGCAAAATGGACAGCAACACATTACTATGATATTCATAAGTAATTAAAGGGGGTACATACAGATTTATCTAGTGTATATTATATTTTTTTATTCGATGCCAGCATCTGCTTGTTTTCATTTCGACATTCTGTTTATTCTCTCCTGGCATGGCATTACTGTAACACGTTTCTGAGATAGGGGAGCCTGGGAGGCTAAGTTACGCTGCCCCGATTTTATATGGTATTGATACGTGATGACGATGGTAATCATGCGCCAGGAGAGCTCTTAATCCTAAATTTAATGATTGTATTAATGATGTTAATGATTGCCAGATTATGTTCGGGGACCGTTTGCGCCTTAATGTTACCTGACATTTGTCTTACAAATGAGAAAAAAACCGAACAAAACCATCACCCAGGACATTTTTAGAGACCGGGGATCTAACTCGGGCCCGCTGCATGACAAGGTTGTGCGCTACCTCGAGAGCACAGCGGTGGACCTTAAATTATATGTAATATTCACTAATCTAAGCTCAGGTTCTAGTAACACTTCCTCCTTGAGATTTTGAATGGGGAATAGTCATTACTTCCTCCAAGTCTAACTCACTGGCACCATCCAACCCGTAGTTTAATATCCGCGCGGACATAATTTCTGCACATATCTTATCCTAATAAATCAATGAGTTAGACAAGGGTGTAGTCTGTCGCCCACTCTTTTTAATATATATATCGACAACATTATGAAACAATGGAAAATTATAATGAACAAAGGCCTTAGATTGAACAATAACTCAAGTATTAACAACTTACTTTTCTCCGATGATTTAGTCGTACTACACCATGATGAATATCTATTACAATTGGCTGCTTACAAACTAAATGCAATATTTAGCGATTATAATTTTAAAATTTTAGTAAGTAAAACAAAAGTAATGGCATTTTGTGGAAGAAATACTCTGCGTGCAAAAATAGTAATTAGAGACGAAATTATTGAACAAGTATCCCACTTTAAATATTTAGGATGTGACATCTGCTATGGGTATGATAAAGATATTGAACACAAAACACATCAGTTTCAAGCTATTTGTGGTACAATAAATAGAGCCCATAAACAAACAAAATTAAAAATTTTATAAAACAATGGCTGTCCCTGTCCTTTTGTATGGGAGTGAATCTTGGAATACCACTACCAAACAAGAAAGTAAATTCCAAGCAGCCGAGATGCAATTTTTAAGAAGAGTAAAAGGCTGCACTAGAATGGATCAGATAAGAAACGAGGATATCCGTGAAGAACTGCAGATCTACTCCATAAAAGAAAATACATTTAACAACAAGATACAGTGGAAAGAACATGTAGAAAGAATGGAAGAAAGTAGATTACCAAATAAAATCTTCCATTATTTTCCAAGAGGAAGAAGAGATGTCGGACGTCCTCGGAAGAGATGGTCTTAGGTCTATTAGTGAAGACGGAACAGGCAGCTCTTGCCTAAACCAGGAAGCGAAGAAGAAGAAGAAGAAGATCCTATCCTGGGTTAATGTTTTACAATTATCCTTGTATAATCTACTTCCCTCAAATCATGGTTAATGTTATTCTGCAATCCCATTCCTGATCTACCAACTGGGCGTTTTCCCTCCGATTTTCCTACTAGAACCTTCCATGCACTTTTTCTTATAGTTTCTCCTTCGGTCTAAAAACCCTATTCCAAATTCAGGTCTTGTTGTAGCGCCGTAGTATAATGCAAAGCTTCCTGATTCCTGACTACCTTATCCTGGCCACCTACATTCATGTAAAGAGACTACATCCAAGAATTCTTATGTTAATATCCCTATTGTCCAAAACAATATAAGGTCCGAATATTCCACGCCATTCCGCCCTTGCAGTAGCAGGTGGATAAGTCCCCACCTATTTTTTCTATCGGCATGAGATATTACCCGGGTTCTTTGCCGGGTCGCCTTTACTCCCAGAACAAACATCTGTTACTTATATACATTAGAGTATGAGTAAACTCCAGGGCCACGGTGCCATCTGAAGCTTTAAGTAATTTTTAATATCCTGACTGCACCGGTATTTGATCCCCTAGATTTGCACGATCCGATGTGTATATTGAACTCACCTAGATATTTTATGAGGTCTAGGCCTACTGCACTGCATGTGGCATGAATCTTGACTTGAGGAGCGGCTGATACACAACAATATAAAGTTTATAAAAATGAGTTCAGTAATTTAAAATTTAGAACTGATGATAAACAATAAATTGGACGATGTTATGCATCAACCGGCTAAGCGTCATTTTTTAGAAAAATATAGATTTTGATGCTATGTGTTGCATTGACTCATGATGTAAGTGTATGCAACATTTAGGGCCAAATTCTTTAAATGTAGCCTTACTATTAAAGAAAATGAAAACCCATCAGTCCTATCAGAGATTATATGTTTTGTTACACACAGCTATGAAACCAGATCTTAACAAATGCTAATATATATTTTGCATCTTGCAGCTAAGCGCCAAATATTCCCGCTCTTAAGTTGTTGTTGCATAACTGAAAAGGAAAATAACTAGCAGAATCCAATATTGTTTGGTGCTCCGATAAATAGTGAAAATTGACGTAAACTTCAAACTGATTTTTCTCGAAACTTGGATAATGGACCATAGCCATTTGATGCATAACGCCGTCCAATTGTAATATTGTGATATAATTTTGGGGTCACGTGGACTAACACCCCCAGTGACATCAAATCATAATTTCACAGATCACATATTCCTATCTTTCTAACACTAGCGAATTGACGATTGTGGCCCTCAGTTGGATGGCTACAACGTCCCCCCCTGCCAATTGAAGGCCAAATTATCCTATTTATGAGTGTTAGATAGGAAAATGTGATACATGAAATAATGACTTAAAGTCAGTTAGGTTGTTATTCCATGTAATCCCTCAAATGTTTCTCAATAGAATCGAGGAGAAGTTATAAAAAAAAATATTATGTCAAGTATTTTCTATTTACGAGTTTCCGTTAAATACGTTTAAAACACGTGTACTACGTCTACTTTTTTTTACGATCTGTTTAATATTAATAAATAGTAACAACTAAATGTAAATGTTTTATCTACTATTGAAACAATTGGTAACTCTTTCAACTAAATAAACAAGCAGCTAAATATGTATTCCACTTTCCTTCGAAATGAATTATGACAATTACTAAACTACCATATAAATACCTCAAAGTTTGAGAACAAAACTCTGAAATAGTCAATGAATTAAAATGAATCGGAGAGTGGATTAATTGGAATGCTGTAGATTGAAAAACAATAGAATCCAGAAAAAATGAACTGACTTTCCATCTAACAAAATATATATACAACAAAAAATCCCTTTGATTGGGATCCAAAATTACACTTTACAACGCATTGATCAAACGAGGATTGTATGCAGGAGAAATACTAACCATGAATTTCGAAGGCCAAATGTAGAAATTTGAGCTAAAGCAGAGGACAATTTTAAGGAAAATCATAGAACAAACATTTGAAGATAATAAAATTTAATAATATACCTCAAGAATGAAACTATCTAGAAAAAAAATGAAAAACTTAGAGATACTATGCAAAAAAAGAGAATTAATTTTTACGGTCATCTTATCACAATGAACTCTAACAGATTAACCAAACACATCTTTGATTTTTTCCGTAACTGCAAAGCAATACCCAACTGGTTTAAAGAAACTGAAAAAGAGCTAATAGAATTAAAGATTTGCAGAAAGTTCACTAATCGATCGAACAGCTAAACCAATTATTAAAGATGAAAACTTAGGTTTCCAAGACAAAACTCTCACAAAATCTAAAACTAATGTCTCGGAAGAAGAGAAGAAAATAGATCACAAAGAATGAAGATATATTGGGAACTTAGAAAGGAGCAACACACTGATAAATGATTGATCCAACGTACCCCAAAAAAGGTGAAATGAATAAAAAAATCAGTGACGCTTTAGTTCGTAGTTACTAGCAACAAAATTTACACAATATATTCTAACAAAACACAAAGAACCCCATCTTTCACTCTATCTGTATCTCTATCTATATATGTATCTGTATCTATCCGGAGCCATCTATATATATTTGTATCTATCTACATCTGTCTTTCAATTTGTATCTATCTATAACTATCTACATCTATGTATGTATATATCAATATGTATGTATTTATGTATGTATCTCTCTATAACTTAGTATGTATCTATCTGTATCTATGTATGTATCTATCTATCTAGCCATCTGTACCTACCTGCCTACCTATCTATAATACCGTAGACCACTCTACACCCATATCATCTCCTTTGTTAGAGTTACTAGTCCAAGTTAATTTAGTTACCTTATTTGTCCATAGATGTCATGAGATCAACATGCCAACTCAGTGAGTCATCTAGCAGTCAACTAAGGTATTGCTATGATGTTGAGAACGGTTAATTTTGCTGGAGATTTTTTTATTCAGGCTTAAGGATCTTTTACGAGCCTGAAAATCTTCGGGCTCATGAACCATGGCTTAAAGTCCCTGCCGGAGGTATTTTTCATCGTAAAAAATCAATCGATCCCGGCCGGGTTTGAACCCTCGACCTTCAGGTCCAGAGACAGGAGCTTAATCATTAGTCAACCGCGGCCGATGACGAAATTCTATGATGCATTCATATACACAGAGTGTGGTTTCAAGAACAAATATTGCAACATTGGATATGCATGCATATTATAGCCTATAGCGGTTTTACTTGTATATCCCGTATGGGGACAGGATTGCGCATAGTAGGAGTTTTTTGACCAACTAATTAAGGTACGCTTACTTCCATACAGATATCAGCAGATGAGATGTGGCCATGAGAGATCTAATAGACTACTAAGATTTTACTTCGATTTTTTTATCTACTAGGGAGGATCGATAAGGATGTTTAGAATATTTTCAAAAACCTTTTCTCGAGAAAAACCGCAGTATCTGCATTTGCGAAATGACGATTAGTATTTTGTTCTGAAATATTCAGATGAATGTGTATATATATATATATATATAATATATATATACAGATTTCTGTAAGGTAAATTATATGTTTGTTTTTTTATTCCATGTCATCACGTTTTTATTTCGACATTCTGGTATATTCTCCAGGCATTCATTATTGTATCCCAACTCTGAGGTTGGGGAGCCTGGAGGGCGAAGTTACTCTGCATCGATTATATGTGATATTGATAGGTAATGATGATGATAACAGTGTTCTGCATGGATTTGGTTGTTTCAATAAACTAGCTTTTCTGAATCACAATTTTACACTAATTGCAAAAATGAAATCAATTTTCGCGTACCACGTCAGGACTTTTTTCAATTCTTAATATTATGTTTTGAATATTTTTCGTAATATACGTACTGTAGTAATATAAGAGTGTGCTTATCGTTTGTTAGAAAACCCAACACTTTACAATTTCAACTTTATTACTAACGTGAAATCATATAACTATTATTGTGTTTATATTTTTAATTATGTTTATATTTATAAAAATCTACTAACTGTGTCTGCCCTACGTCCGGACAAAATATTGTGTTTTAGTAGATAATCCAAATCTGATTTGATGTACGTGCATATGAGGATCATATACGTTAGTAAAACAAAGAGTATAACTGCTTTTGTAAAGAAAACTTACTTTCAATGTTTTGGTATTAAGTTAGGAGACCAGGATAAATGGTGGTGTCCTCACATAGTGTGTCGTTTGATTGCAGAATTGAGGATTTGGAAAAATGGAAAAAAGAAGTCATTGCCCTTTGGTATCCCTATGATTTGGAGGGAACTTACAAATCATGGAGATTATTGTTATTTTTGATCAGTTAAGGTAGCAGGATATAATACAAAAAAGTAGAAAGATATCGTATATCCTAACATTCACACTGCCATTCAACCTGTACCTCATGGTCCTGATATTCCGGTTCCCTTACGCCTTTAACCAGATATATTGCCGCCTGCATCCAGTAGCACTGAAACTCAATCTCCAGTGGATGATGAACCATACAATTCTGATCATTATAGATGTTTTAATCAAAGGGAGCTTAGTGATTTAGTGAGTGTTTTAAATTCGTCTAGAGAATCAGCTGAACTGTTAAGCTGTAGGTTAAAAGTAAAGAAAGTATTGGCTGAGGGTACATATTTTTCATGTTACAGGCATCGTGAGAGGGAACTTGTCCCTTTTTTGCGGAAGAAGATAATTTAGTTTATTACAAAGACACCCCTGCTATCTTAAAATTGTATAACATAAACTATAATTCCAAAGAGTGGAGGTTCTTCATAGATTCTACTCAATAAAATCTTAAAGGTGTTTTGCTTTTTAATAGAAACATTCATTCTTCCATTTCTGTGGTCTATGCCTTTGATTTAATGGAGACATAAGAACATGTAAAGGTTTTTGTTACAAAAATGCAGTCCGAAAACCATTTATGCTAGTCTCTGGAGATTTCATGATTATTGGACTGTTAGTTGGTCAGAAAGCTGCTTTCACAAAATACCATTCCTTCGTATGTGAATGGGATAACAGATCTAGGTCAGAACACTGGAAAAGATAACAGTGGCTACGTAGGACTAAATTAATACCGGGTGAAAAAGTATAAGACGTAAATTTCTTATTGAACCCTCAAACGAAATTTAGCTAAAGACAGTGAGTGCTTTAAATACCTTTGCGCTACATTTCCTCCATTATCCTATGAAAAAATTACAGCTGTGTAAGTAATTGTTGGCGCACAAATTCGGAAAGTGACGATGCACATTCAGTTACAGAATACTATCAGTCGAAAAGCGAAATACGCTTATGATGCTTATAATTAGTAATTATTATTAAGAAATGATTAGTTAGTGTCAAATAAATTCTGGCCTAATGTTTCACACAAAATTCATGTTGAAAATAATTTTTATTTCTTTTACAGAGCTATAATTTCATTTCTAGTCATTAATGATGTTTTGAAAACCTGACTTGATGGGAGGAAATGGAGATAATTTTTGACTTCCGCACAAAAATTCCGTTTAGAATCACATATCAAGTTTGAAAAGCAAAAAAATAAGATTTAAAATGCAGAACGGTGAAATCATGCGCTAGGAGAGGCTTTGATTCTAAAATTGATGATTATGTTAATGATGGCCTGATTATGATCGGGGACCGTGTGAGCCTTAAAGATTCCTGGCATTTGTCTTGCAAGTGAGGATAAAAAATACGTACAAAACCATCCCTAAGGGAATTTGTCGCGACCGGGATCTAAATCGGACCGCTGCGTGACAAGGTAGCACGCTACCTTGAGATCACAGCGGCAGACCTTAAATTATATGTAGTATTCACTCTTCTATGCTCAGGATCTAGTAACACTTTCTCCTTGAAATTTTGAATGGGGAATAGTCATTACTTCCTCTAAGTAACCCGTAGGTTCATGTTCTCGCGGACATAATTTCTACACATATCCTCCAGGGTTAATGTTTTACAATTATCCCTGTATAATCTACTTCCCTCAAATCATGGTTAATGTTATTCTCCCATCTTATTCTTGATCTACCAACTGGGCGTTTTCCCTCCGGTTTTCCTACTAGAACCTTCCATGCACTTTTTGTTATATTTTCTCCTTCGGACTAAAACCCGATACCAAATTCAGATCTTGTTGTAGCTCCCTAGTATAATGCAAACCTTCCTGATTTCTGTCTACCTAATCCTGGCCACCTACATTCCTGTGAAGAGACTACATCCACAATTATTATATTAATATCCCTATTGTCCCACTATTTTATAAGGTCCGATATATTCCACGCCTTTCCGCATTTCCGTAGCTACTCTTCAGCCATAAGTCTCCCACCTATTTTTCCTATCGGCATGAGATATTAGCCGGGTTGTTCGCCGGATCGCCTTTATTCCCAGAAAAAAACTTCTGTTACTTATATACATTAGAGTATGAGCAAAATCCAGGGCCATGGTACCATCTGAATCTTTAAGTAATTTTTAATATCCTGACTGCTCCGGTATATGAACCCCAGATTTGCATGATCCGATATGTGTATATTGAACTCACCTATATTTTTAATGATATCAAGGCCAACAGGTGTTCTCTTGAATGGTGGAACTTTGGCGTCACGACCGGCTGAAACACAACAATATAAAGTTATAAAAATGAGTCCAGTATTTTAAAATTTAGAACTGATGATACGTGATAAATTGGACGATGTTATCCATCAACCGGCTAAGCGTGATTTTCTTTTTAAAAATTAGATTTTGCTGCTCTGTGTTGCATTGACTCATCATATAAGTGTACGCACACATTTAGTGCCAAATCTTTAAATATTGCCTTACTATTAAAGGAAATGAAAACCCATCCAGCTAATATATATTTTGCATCTTGAGCTAAGTGCCAAATATTTCCGCTTTTAGGTTGTTGTTGCATTACTGTCTGAAAAGGAAAATAACTAGCAGTATCCAATATTGTTTGGTGCTACGATAAATAGTGAAGGTTGACGTAAACATCAAACTGATTTTTTTAAACTTAGATAATGGACCAAAGCCGGTTGATGCATAACACCGTCCAATTACGATATTGTGATAAAATTTTGGGGTCTCGTAGACTAACAACCCAAGTGATCTCAAATTGTTTGAATGTCTATATATATTTGTTTGAACCGAAAGTGCGTTTTCGGCTCATTACTGCAGCGTCGTTATCCTCCCTAGACTGTAAGATTCATGAACTATGCCAATATTCCTTTCTCTTTGCATCTACCCCCACTCTCCCTCTTTACCTCTCCTGGTGCGCTGTTCCTACGTCGCATCTCCCCTCTACCTCGGTACCTTCAAATACGTTATGCACAGCGAGAACGTTATCAATCATTCATTCATCAATCCATTCCGAGATGGGATCGGACTATTAATGGACAAGGTCGTCTGAAGCCGAGAGCGGCGCAGTTTTAGTTGGTCCTGAAGACCAGGAAAGAAGCCACCCTGGCTTGGACGCTAGCATGAGTGTAGTGTGAGGTATGGTGTGGTTTTTTGTCTTGTAAAAGTATTATCATTATTTATTTATATTCCTTTATATTTTTGAATGATCAAATGTTTATCTTGTTTTTGTTTTTACTTCAGACTACTTGTTTACATTAAATATCATTTTTTATAGTTAATGTTCAAACTCATTTATGTGCACGTAGCTGTTTGGTATAATCCTATACGGAAACTCACTCAGTTAGGAGATCATTTCCAACTCCCTTTATTTTTCTGTCTAGCTTTCCTGATTGATAATCATAGTGAAAACAATTATTTTCAGTCACTCTGTGAGTTTGAGAACTATTATTGATTTATGTTAATACACCTAGGAAAGAAAGATGAATCAATCCTTGCCTTCTATGGGCCCTGGGCAAGTAGTTTTGTGATTAATAACCTTGGAGGTAATCAGATCTACGCTAATAGAAGCAACAGAAACAAAACACGATCCCGTACTAATGGTTGCGCAGAAGCGTGGTTTATTAATAGTAATTATTTTAAACCCCGAACAATTGGTAGCAGACTGCGTGGTTTTAAACCCCACATGTTAACTATCTATCTGTATATCTATCTACTTATCTATCTGTATATATATCTATCTATCTATCAATATTTCTATCTACCTACCTATCTATCAGTATTCCTATCTACCTACCTACCTATATATCTAACTACCTATCCAGTTTCCTATCTACCTATCTATGTATCTAGCAACCTATTTATCTCTCTATCTATCTATCAATATTTCTATCTACCTACCTATCAGTATCCTATCTACCTACCTACCTATATATCTAACTACCTATCCAGTTTCCTATCTACCTATCTATGTATCTAGCAACCTATTTATCTCTCTATCTATCTATCTATCTATCTATCTACCTATCTATAATGTCGTAGCCACTGCTCAGCCATATCATCTCGTTTGTTAGAGATATTTGCCCAAGTTAATTTAGTTACTTATTTGTCCACAGATGCCATACCAACCCAGACATCTAGCAGTCAACTAAGGTATTAATAAGATGTTGAGATCGGTAAATTTTGCTAGACTTTTTTTCAGGCTTAAGGATCTTTTACGAGCATCTTCGGGCTCATGGCTCACGGCTTAAGGTCCCTCCCGAAGGTCTGCTCTTTGGATTTTTCCAAAATAAATCAATCGTCCGCGGCCGGGTTTGAACCCTTGACCTTCAGGTTCAGAGACAGGAGCCTAACATTTTGTCCTGCGCGGTCGATGACGAAGTTCTATGATTCATTCATTTACACAGAGTTGGTTTCAAGAACAAAAATTGCAACATTAGATATGCATGCATATTATAGCCTATAGCGGTCTAACTTGTATATCCCGTATGGGTACAAGAGTGCGCATAGCAGGACTTTCTTGAGCAACTAACTTAGTTACGCTTACTTCCATACAGATATCAGCAAGTGACTTGTGGCCTTGAGGGATCTACTAGGCTACTAAGATTTTACTTGGCTTTTTTGTATCTACAAGGGAGGATTGATGAGGATGTTTATAAAATGTTCCAGTATATTTTTGCGAGAAAAACCGCAGCAACTTCAATTATTCGGCACCTGCTAAATGACCAATAATAGTTTGATCTGGAATATTCAATTTGAATATATATATATATATATATATATACATACAGACATAGAGACAGACAGAGAGAGATTATATATATATAATATATATATATATATATTGAGAGAGATTTTATATATATATATATATATATATTGAGAGAGAGAGAGAGAGCTGCAAAGAAGGCGCTATCAAACATGCAAGGTACTCGACATTGGACTGTAGCCTGGTAAAAAGTGCGAGTTCGCCAAGACTCGAAAAATTGTGCGGAACTTGTCGCTAGAGTGTATTGATTCTCTGTTTCCGACCGCATTCCCACAATCTGTACCCATGTAGAGACATTGTATGAGACAGTCGCATGCCAACTGACTACTCTGAATGTTCGATGCAGCCTTCGTTCCAGCCGACTTGTAATACATATTTAGAAAATTGAACTTTCTTAACACATTATCTAGATCCTGCTGATCTGGATCATTCTGATTCTCTGCAAAATGGACAGCAACACATTAATATGATATTCATAAGTAATTAAAGGGGATACTTACAGATTTATCTACAGTATATTATGTTTTTTTTATTCGATTCCAGCATCTGCATGTTTTTATTTCGACATTCTGTTTATTCTCTCCTGTCATGGCATTACTGTAACACGCTTCTGAGGTTGGGGAGCGTGGGAGGCGAAGTTAGGCTGCCCCGATTTTTATATGGTAATGATACGTGATGATGATGGTAATCATGCGCCAGGAGAGCCCTTAATCCTAAATTTAGTGATTGTGCTAATGATGTTAATGATGGCCAGATTATGTTCGGGGACCGTTTGGGCCTTAATGTATCCCGACATTTGTCTTACAAGTGAGGAAAAAAACCCGAACAAAAATAACCCGGGAAATTTTTCACGACCGAGGATCTAGCTCGGGCCCGCTGCATGACAAGATTTCATGCTACCTCGAGACCACAGCGGTGGACTTTTAATTATATGTAATATTCACAAATCAATGCTCGAGGTTCTAGTAACACTTCCTCCTTGAGATTTTGAATGGGGAATAGTCATTACTTCCTCTAAGTCTAACTCACTGGCACCATCGAACCCGTAGCTTTATGTCCGCGCGGACATAATTTCTGCACATATCCTATCCTGGTTTAATGTTTTACAATTATCCCTGTAAAATCTACTTCTCTCAAATCATGGTTAATGTTATTCTCCCATCCCATTCTTGATCTACCAACTGGGCGTTTTCCCTCCGGTTTTCCTACTAGAACCTTCCATGCACTTTTTGTTATAATTTCTCCTTCAGACTAAAAACCCCATTCCAAATTCAGGTCTTGTTGTAGCGTCGTAGTATAATGCAGAGCTTCCCGATTCCTGACTACCTTATCCTGGCCACCTACATTCCTGTAAAGAGACTACATTCAAGAATTGTTATGTTAATATCGCTATTGTTCCACAACTTTATAAGCTCCGAATATTCCACTCCATTCCGCCCTTGCTGTAGTAGGTGGATAAGTCTCTGGTGCCACCTGAATCTTTAAGTTACCTATAAAATCCTGACTCCACCGGTATTTGAACCCCCAGATTTGCACGTTTCGATATGTATATATTGAACTCACACAGATTACTAATATCCTCAAGAAGTTGTCCATCGGTGGCTGGTTCTACGTAGCCATCTGAAACACAACAATATAAAGTTTATAAAAATGAATTCAGTCATTTTAAATTTAAAACTGACGATAGACAATAAATTGGACGGTGTTATGCATCAACCGGCTAAGAGTCATTTTTTTTTAGAAAAAAATTATATTTTGATGCTATGTGCTGCATTGACTCGTGATATAAGTGTACGCACACATTTAGTGCCATATCTTTAAATGTAGCCTTACTATTAAAGAAAATGTAAACCCATCAGTCCTATCAGAGATTATGTTTTGCTACACACAGCTATGAAACCAGATCATAATAAATGCTAATATATATTTTTGTATCTTGCTACTAAGCGCCAAAAATTTCCGCTCTTAAGTTGTTGTTGCATAACTGTCTGAAAAGGAAAATAACTCGCAGTATCCAGTATTGTTCGGTGCGACGATAAATAGTGATGATTGACGTAAAGTTCAAACTGATTTTTCTCGAAACTTGGATAATGGACCATAGCCGTTTGATGCATAACGCCGTCCAATTATAATATTGTGATATAATTTTGGGGTCACGTGGACTAACACCCCCAGTGACTTCTAATCATAATTTCACAGATCACATATTCCTATCTATCTAACACTCGGGAATTGACGATTGTGGCCCTCAGTTGGATGGCTACAACGTCCCCCCCCCCGCCAATTGAAGGCCAAATTATCCTATTCACGAGTGTTAGATAGGAAAATGTGATACATGAAATAATGACTTAAAGTCAGTTAGGTTAATGAAGGCCCGATTATGCTCGGGGACCGTTTGGGCGTTAAAGTTTCCTGACATTTGTCTTGCAAATGAGGATAAAACCCGTACAAAACCATCACAAAGATGCGGACCGCTGCATGACAGGTAGCACAACTGACAAGATTCATAGTTGGGAGAATAGTAATGTAGATAGTCCCGCTCCTACCTGATGAACAATTTGTATTGCGGCCAAGAAGACGACGATAATGGCACTCGAAAACCTACTCAAATACCATATCGATGAAGGGAAGCGAAGATGTATTGTATTTGTGGATTAATCAAGGCTTTTGACACCGTCAACAGAAATAAATTAATACAGAAACTTGAAGCTATGTTGTGGGGTAACTGGATCACACGAATAGTAGGCAATATATTAGAAGAAAATTATGTGCAAGTAAGTGATATCCTACCCACTTCAAACTGGATGAGGCAGACGAACGGCATGTAGCCCACTACTCTTCAATATATTCTTACACGATGTGATTGACAGCATTACGAGAGAGGCACCAGAAGTCCGCACGAATGTGGATGAAATGGCGTATTAAATATTCATAAAACTCTCATAGACACATTATAACATATGGTACTGAAATATGGGCCGTAAATAAAAATACATGCAAACAACAAGCAGTATTTGAAAGGAAAATCTTGAGAACGATTTTCGGAGCAGATGAAACAGAGGATGGATGGAGAGCCGGATACAAGGATTAGATATATGAATTGTATAAGGAATTGGATTTAGAGACATATATAAGATGTCAAAGATTGAGATGGTAGGTCACAAGGATGGAAACCACAAGCAAAGCAAAGATTGTCTTAAAAAACAACCAGATGGAACAAGATTAAGAGGGAGACCGAGAAAAAGATGGTGGAATTGTGTACAAGCAGAAGTGAAAGGATTTGGAATAATGAATTGGAGTGAGTTGGGGATGGATAGAGAAGAATGGAAGAAGGCCATATATGAGGTTAAGGCCCACTCAGGTTGTAACACCAAATAAGAAGGCATGCTAAAACGAGTTGTCATGACGAACATGTATTCCAAAAAGTCTTATTGTTCATAAAAGTACAACTTTGAACTTATCACCTTCTATGCATCACAAACACACACACACACACACACACACACACACACACACACACACACACACACACACACAGGGTGTAACAGGACCTCACCGACAAAATGATAGGGATGATTCGCCATGCAGAGAAGATAATTTTTAGTGAAGGAACATATAGTCGCATACACGTCGTTTATGAGTTATGCGCAGGTGAAGGTGTTCACCAATAAGTATCTAAATTCAATACAAACAATTGTACACGTATAATTTTATTGAAAAAATACATATTTTTACAATAAGTGTTCGAACAGTCGACCATGTGCCTCATTGTAACGATCGGCCAGCTCGGCCGATCATGGCAGGATTCTTTTTGACATCGTCAAAACATTTATTGTTTGAAAACTTACTGTCCTTTTCAATAAAATGATACGTACACAATTGTTTGTATTCAATTCCGACCCTTATGGGTGAACATCTTTGTCTGCGCGTAACTCACAAACGACGTGTTTGCGACTGTATGTTCCTTCACAAAAAATGATCCTCGCAGCATGGCCTATCATCCCTATCATTTTTTCGGTGAGGTCCTGTTACACTCTGTATATTGTTTTACAGGGACTCTTATCGTCCCAACGACTTTGAAAAAAACTTATGCTATAAATAGGCTATATAAATCTGTTATTCTCCCAGTTATATTATATGGATGCGAAATATGAACTCTTACTTTAAGTGAGAAAAGAAGATCACGAGTATTTGAGAATAAAGTTCTTAGAAAAAATTTTGGGTCAAAATGAGATCAACTGACAGGTGAATGGTGAAAACGACTTAATAGTGAGATTCGTGATAGGCCTATGTAGGCTATAGGACGCCATATATAATATGAACAATTAAGTTTCGTAGTCTGCGATGGGTAGGACATGTGGCACGAATGGGGAATTGAATATGTACATGGAAGTTTCATTTAGGAAAATCAGAGGGAAAACGCCCAGTTGGTAGAAGAAGAATGAGATGGAAGGACAACATTATCCATGATCTGAGGAAAGTAGATTATACGGGGGACAACTTGAAAACATTAGCTTAGGATAGGGATATATGAAGAGATTATGTCCGCGCTGCCATGAACCATGGGTTCGATAGAGCCAGTTAGCTGTTCAGTTATAATTATTGTCGTGTTTAGTGTGTTGAATTTATGAAGATGTATGAAAATTAAAAAAAATATATTTTCATGAGAAAAATATAAATTATTCATCTGAACATTAGTAGGCTACAGTAAAAGCTCCTTATTCGCGGGTAAAAAAATTGCGACTCAGTTCCTGTAGTCGCGGCTAAACATTTATTTATTCGCGAATCCAGTCGATATATTAGAAGGATTAGTGTCCTTTATAAACCATCAGCCGTTTTTTTTTATACTGCAGGCAGATGCGAAGGCAGCTTTTGCAAATAGTGATTCAAACCAAATGGACAAATAAATATCAAAACAAACCTTATTTTCACTAACCCTAACGTTCATTGTTAAAAACTGTTGTATTTTACGTGACGATATGTACTATGATAAATGCCTCCATCACCACGAACGGTATATTTTTGTTTCAACTTGTCATTCGTTGCAATAATTTTGATTGAATAACACGTGTTACTGGTGCTTTGCTCCAAGTTTATAATGTCGAGTGAAATTAACTAATCAACTAACTCACTATCAAACCCATAGGTTCATGGGCGCGCGGACATAAGCTCTCCATATCTCCCTATCCAGGGCCACTGTCTTCCAATCATCCCCTGTATAATCTACTTCCCTCATATCATAGTTAATGCTATTCTCCACCTCATTCTTGGTATACCAACTGGCCATTTTCCCTCTGGTTTTCCCACAAGAACCATCCATACACGTCTTTCATTCCCCATTCGTGCCATATGTCCTGCCCATCGCAGTCTACGAGACTTAACTCTTCTTATTATATCCGGCTTCCTATAAAGACCGTGTAGTTTACTGTTAAATAGTATTCTCCGTTCACCTGTCTGTTCATCTCTCTTTGGTCCAAAAATTTTTCTAACAACTTTATTCTCAAATGTCGAGTAAAAGGAAAGAAAAATTGGTATTGAAGAGAAAAAAAATAGTGTTGCCGCTTAAAGCAAAAATAGAATTGCTTGACCGTTTATACGAGTTGGCGAGTCGTTAGCGTATATATATCACACAGTTTCAATGTTAATGAGTCAAGAAATCCTAAGACAAAATAAGGAATTCTATCACAGCTGAATATTAATCTTATTTGAAAGACCTTTTTAAAGTAGCAAAACAGGGGGGAAAAAAATACTAAGTTCTTTACGTCCTTGCCTAAACCTGATAGAAATCATTTAAAAACATATTGAAATTCTCTGATTAATTGATTTTATTTTCATAATTTTTATTTTAATCTGTAACCTTGGAACATATCCCCTATATACCCATAGAAATTACCATTCCAAATTCGCGGTATATTTGCGGTACATATCCCCCGCGAATAAGGAGCTTTTACTGTATACGAATATGCAGTTTTTAATAAACTCACCCTCGTTGGTCTGAGGACATTTAAAAGAGTGTTTGAAGTTGTTCGTACACTCGACGAAATTACTTTTTCTTGAGCTAAAAGCGAACATGTTGCCTTGAAGTGGAGCTTTAGTTGTTATTGTTTCTAGGATACAAAACAATACCAATTATTTACTATTATTGTGTTTTTTTTTATATTGTTATCTTAATTGTTTATATTTTTTCATATTTTACGTGATATTTTCAATCCGTGTTTGCTATGGACATATCACGTGATATTTTCAGTTGTTTACATACATTTACAATTTCTCTTGCTGGAATATGATTGTACGAGAGTTTATTCTTGATTTGTGGGGAAGGTATTGCTGATTAGTGATTAAGTTTGTCACTGTGACGGTGTTGATGTGGAACTTTAGTATCTGAGGCAGTGTTTGGGTTGTTAGAACAGGAGGCCGGTCTCTTGAGTACAGTGAACATTCTGTCAGATGTGTTGCTGTCTGTGGTGAACTTTCGGGGTAGTTACATAAGGGAAAACTATGGATGATTTTTACGAACCCTTCATGCCAATGGGGCCTCTATATTCTTTATTTGTATTTATCTACACATTGGACGAGGAATATATTATGGGTCCTTTAATTTTTTTATACTTGATCAGTAGGTGTTTTAATCCTATTTTTAACTATAGCTGCAGCATTTATAGGATATGGGAGATGGTGAATTTTTCATTTTATGAAGATATGTACGGAAGTATCCTTGGCTAGTTAGGAACTGTGTAAGAATGAATTTTGGTTATATGGACCTAGATAGTTTATGTTGACTAGAGGGAATTAACTTTTTGGTGTGAAGTGCTACCTCGGAGTTCGTATATGTTGCAATGATAGTTTAGCAGAAGTTGCTTGGTTCGAGAAATAGGGATGGAGTTTTAGGTTATATATAGCTATTTTTGTTAGATCATTCGTTACCTCTGATTCCTCTATCATTGTGTATATCCTCTACAGGGGGTATTTTGAAAAAAAATGTATAATAAATTACAGAATGATGTAAAAATTACAACTGTACAATAATTGTTACGACTAAATATATGTAAGTATGTATGTATATATATATATATATATATATATATGAAAAGAAAAATAAATGCCTGAGTCTGGATCTGAACCCGAGTCTCTAAACTCTGTACGTTTAGCGCTATAACCATTTGAGCCACTCAGGTATCCTAACACAAATATTAATTTTTCTTATATATCTAGTATTCTCAATTTATACGAGAAGTAGCAGGAAGTCGTTCCAACTGCCATCTAGTGGCCACCATAACAGGTAAGCAATTTTTAAGGAGAATATTTTCTCTACAATAGTAACGCTTGTATATTTAGATGTTATAACTATATTTTTGACATTTGGCAATGAAGGCAAATATGATATGAAAAGAAAAATAAATGCCTGAGTCGGAATTTGAACCCGAGTCTATAAACTCTGTACGTTTAGCTCTCTAATCATCTGAGCCACTCGGGTATCCTAACACAAACATTCATTTTTTATATATTTAGCATTCTCAATTTACACGACAGGTAGCGGGAAGTCGTTCAAACTGCCATCTAGTGACCACCATAACAGGTAAGCAAATTTTTAAAGATGTTTACTTTATAGCAGTAACGCTTGTATATTTAGATGTTATAACTATATTTTTGGCATTTGGCAATAAAGGCAAATATGATATAAAATAAAAATAAAAGCCTGAGTTGGGATATATATATATATAGGGGTCGACTCAGCCTCTAACGGAAACGAGTACCAGACGCTTGTTCTGGGGTAAAGGCGGCCGTCACGCAGGGCTGACAACCCGACTGACATCAAGTGCCGATTTTCTAGAAAAAGTGGGAGCCTTAACCTCCTACTACCCCAAGGGCCTCCGGGCCTGTTGTGGGATCACTTTACTTTACTATATATATATATATATATATTGTCCACCGCTGTGATCTCAAGGTAGCGTGCTGCCTTGTCACACAGCGGGTTCGAGTTCGATCCCCGGTCGGGGCAGATTTCTGGCTGAGGTTTTTTATCGGAGTTTTTCCTCACCTGTAAGACAAATGTCAGGAAAACTTTAAGGCCCAAACGGTCCCCGAAATCATATGACCATTATCATTATCATTATCTTTATCATTATCATCATCATCCTTCACCGGTGTGGAAAGCAACGGGAAGCTACCACACCTACAATTCCCTACTAAAGCTGCAAGCATAGCATGAAAATGCTATTATTGCAGTGAAGGACCTGCCTTCGTGCAGAATTATTATGGATGGGTATATATGTATACTAGCTACTACACGACGGTCGCTATTAAGCCTAAATAAAGGATGTGCTTTTTTTTCGTTTAGTCGAAAAAGTAAAAGGAAAAATAGGCCTAATTATGAATATATACCATTGTTATTTTTAGATATTCCGTGCTGATTACTTAGCATTGCCCAAGAATCTACTTACCACGATTTTCTTGGCATAAATAGCTGAAAGACGAAAATTGTGTTTTTAAGTCTAGTTGAATAAGTGAAAGAAAAAAATCATAAAACTTCTCTCTTCGTTATTCCAGCTAAAACAACTAATAAATTAATTAATTCTATTTCCAAACTACCTTTCATACAATTCAAATGGTAAATGAAATTTCATCTTCCAAAATTAATATTCAAGCAGTCTCTATAAGTAAAGTCATATCATAACTAATTTTAGATATCCCGTGCTGTTTACCTGGCGTTGACCAGGAATCTATGTATGTACTTGGCATAAATGAGCTGAAAGACAAAATTCGTTATTTTGAGTTATCCGTAAAAAAGTATATCCACCGTGCGCTGCTAAGCTTGCCCGGGAATCTACTTATCCCGATCCTCTTGGCATCAATGAAAGAAAAAATGGCTATTGTAAGTTATCCGTAAAAGATAAACATATGCTGTCGCGTATGAATACGATAGATGCTTTTTCAAGAAATGTTTTATTAAATGTTCCTGTCATTGGCCGTACAATATACAAAACTCTGAAAATGATCACTTCTACACGCTAGGGAAAAGAACCGACATCCGATATGTGAGAGGTAACAATGTCGTTCTAGTTGCGTTAGTGTTTAATTATTTTAAAATATTATAAAAATAATATTTTTTATCCGTCTTCCTTAATTAGAATTAATGTTATTTAAAAAAAACTTCGTTAAATTATTAAATCACGAATGTCTTTCAAAAATATGTTTCATCTTCGGCATGCTAATTGGTACTGATATCGGCTTATAATTTATATAATGAGTTTAGGTCTGTGGGTGTATTCACGTTTATAATGCTTACATTCTTTGCTTTTCTTAAAGCGACAAGATTAGCATCAAAGAAAATTTGGAAATTTCAAGAGAAGCAAAGAATATAATCATTATAAGTGAGTACAAACTCACATACCTAAACCCTTTATGATTTAATACTTTAACGAAGTTTTTTTAATAAAAATCAATTCTAATTGAGAAAGACATAAAAAAGGTACTATATTATTATTTATAATATTTTAATTCATAACCTTAATTGTGATAACAATGAATATTAAAAATATTGTTAATAATAATAATATAATAATAATAATAATAATAATAATGCTTTATTTAATCTGGCAGAGTTAAGGTCATAAGGCCTTCTCTTCCACTCAACCAGTACAAATACAAATAAATATTTGACAAATATAGATATACACTATACTAATTATAAACAGTTAAAGATACATTAAATGTAGCAATGTAAATTTCATGTACAAACATTTTATAGGATAATAACAATAATAATACTTACTATAATAATATTATTATTAATATAATAATATAAATGTGATAAATTATACGAGAAACACCAATTAATATATATATATATATATATATATATAAACCTTACACTGGGTAATAATGAAGTCGAGATTAGAGCAAATATAAATTTAGATTTATTTTAAAAGATGCCAATGTCCGGTAGCCCCTTATTTCTTGTGGTAGGTAATTCCAGTTTCCAGTTGCGAGAAGTGAAGATAGTATATGACATGGAGTGATGTGATGTCCTATGTTGCGGTATATTAAGTAAGAAACTATATTGTGATCTTGTGTTTAAGTTATGGTTTGAGGATAGATACTGGAAACGGGATGATAAATAATTGGGAGTCGAGGTATATAGGATCTTAAATAAGAGAATTAGACAGTGCGATTTTCTTCTCTTTTTTTTGGATGTAGCCATGACAATTCGTGGAATAATGGAGAAATATGATCGTATTTTGAACATTAAATATGAATCTGATACACATATTACGGACACGCTGCAGTTTGTCCGACAATCCGTCACTTATGTCAGTTAGTAGAACGTCATAATAGTCAAAATGCGGCATCACTAAGGTTTGGATTAAAATTCTTTTAAGAGCTGTAGGAAGAACATTTTTGAGACGCTTTAATTATAGCTTTATTAAAATGTGTCTGCCAAGGTGACGTGGCCAGCTTCCGTGACTGTGGTTCCGTGTGGATGAATGTCATGATATTGTTCACTTCCGGGGCCCGAATTCGATTTATGGCGGTGTAATGTATTTTAAATCGATTACCATGGCCAGGATGCGTACGATGTGATGTGTTGTCTTAAACGTGGCCCCAACTTCACAGTTTCAATAGAGCTCGTCACTCTGCGATTCAGAATTCATGCTCCCTGTCAATAGGTTGCTCCCTGCACGTAGGTACTGAATGGAGGAGAGATAAGAAGAATGCAAACTAGGCCTATGTGTGTGTTTTAATGCCACCCCATTGCTCTTTAAGTGCCTGGGGTTACGCGCTGGGCATATAGAAGGCGTTAATGTAGTCTATTTTCAATTTATGCACCACTTCGCCAGATTATTTTACGTATGTAATGTTTTCTAGTATTATTTACGGAGAGGAATGTAGAATGAGTGTATGTTTATGTTTGTGTAGTATAAAGTGTGTTGCATGAGGCATGATAAGAAAGAGAAGGGAGAAGATGAAAACCTGGTGCCGGCATGTAGTCTACTCCTATTGAAAATAAGATAAAAACTTAAAATATGTACATTTTTGGCAGGTACCGTCATCCTCAACTATGTTAAAATATGGTATATTTAAAATATTATCATTACTTATGGAGCAGAACTTTGGCCATTAACAACAAAAACAAATAAGTACCTTTTGGCAACGGAAATGGATTTTATACGAAGGGCCGCAAGAATTTCAAGAAGGGAAATAATTAGGAACTCAGTTATAAGGGAGAAAATGAAGATTGAAGACACTATTTTAGATGATATTAAAACTCAGCAATTAAGATGGTAAGGACATGTCCAGCGAATGGAAGAGAATCGACTACCAAAATCTGTTTTGGAATGGAACCTGAGGGAAGACGAAGCAGAGGAAGACCTAAAACCTCCTGGAGTCTGGGAATATGTTTATATATGAAGGAGAAACATCTACAAGCATGAGATTGGATGGACCGACAAAATTGGCTATTAGGAATCGGACGATGCCAAAGACATTAATCAACCGATGATCTATCTGAAGGCCTTTCGGAAGTTAACTTCCATCATCAGGAGGATGAGCTTCTGCTACTAGTTGATAATATTTTAAATATTATAATTTTTTATTATATACAACTTTCCTCATTAGAGGATTGACTCAAGGACAAAGTGATACAGACAATTAATGTTTGGAATTGATGAGTTGACATAATTTAGGACGACGGCACATGCCAAAAAGGTACATATTTTAAGTTTTTATCTTATGACTATTCACCTCAACGGAATTTGATATCAATTTTATTAGTATTGATCCTATTGAAAAGCATCAAGGGAGTCTCCAGGCTTGACGTCTCCATTCGGTATCAACAGTCCATATGCCATCTCAACATATGTACTGCAGAGAAATTTGCAATTTTATGCAAGGAATTGGAGCACAATATAGCAGATAAAAATTGTACACCAACATTTCTTCGGCCGCGAGATTGAACATTTTGCAAATAAATTAATTTAACCATTAAAATTTTCAACCCCGCTAGATATTTAACCCGGGTCTGCTAGTGTACGCCACCACCGGAGATATTCCGGCTGACCTAGATGAATATAAAGTAAAATAAAGTATAAAATGATGATATAGTATATTACAATGCGAGGTTACAGAAGTGAGAAAATGATTAAAAACCGAGCGACAGCGAGGTTTTTAATTTCCGAGATTCTGTAAAACACTTTACAAACGTGTATTATAATTTTTTTACGATTGTGTTTTGAAAGTAATAAATAATAGTAAAATAATAACATTTTTGTTGGAAATATTTGCGTTCATTATAAACAACTGACTGACGCTAACAGTCGGGCCAATGTTTATACGGTATGTACCTAAAATAATTTAGTTGAGACTACAGTAGGTCGTGACACCAATCAGGAATAAAATGACGGCAAGGATGAATTCATTGTTTTATATTTTTCAAATAAAGTTCATTTAGGCCTATTTTAAAATGCAGTGTTTTTTTCGTATAATGTATATTAAAACTACCTTTTAGATATATTTTTGTTCTTACAATGTACGTAGTATATATAATATGCAGTATTTTTACTTCCCGCACCAGGTAGTTAATTTGTAATATTACAGTATAGTTATTTGTAGGTTGGCTATCTAGAAATTTAGAAAATTGAACTTTCATTAATGGTCGTCATTGTAGTAAGTACGACAGAACGCACTATCGTGCAAATATAGCCTATATATTTTTTTTTCGAATATCCTTTATCAAAGCGAAAATTCAGGTTTAGCATTAGATATAGGGCTACTCGTACTTTTAAAATATCGACTGTATATTATCGTAGATTTTATCAGCACATAATCAATCAAACAAGGATTGTAATTTACGAAAAATCCTACATTCACACAAACTATGATCAGAAGACAGAAAAATTGTTGGTTAAATCCTGCAATATGTGACAAATGTATTACCAATCCAATTCCATGCAATGTTAACAAATATCTGTTACATTTATTTCCATTAATCTCCACTCGTTATTTCCCTGAATAATAAAAACGAACTCACAAAAAAATGTATACAGTCACATTCCCCATCAGAGCGACTAAAGTATAAATCGATAATCAATTTGTTTTTGTATCTTCGCAAACATCTTTATAATGATTTCGTTAATATTAGGTCACTACTATGAGTAGCATATATTATATCAATATGAGTTTTATATTTTACTTGTTTTTTTCCTGAAATAGTAAATATATCTAGTCACATCTCATGGCTATATGTTCAATTTTTACACATCTATGATGATCATGCATTTTTTTGGTGAATATAATAGGAATGTAGCCTATGTATTTTACTCCACTACTAAGTAACACTAAGAAATTGCGACTGGAATTAAGTATTAATAAATCTAAATATATGGTCGCACGTAGAAATACATTATATAATGGAAATGGACAGTTAATGACAAATGAGGGACATTTTGAGGAAGTGGCTGAATTCAAATACCCAGGAACAATAATCACAAATAGGAATGAGATGCACAAAGAAATTAAACATAGGCTCAATTCTGGAAATGTGTGCTATTATGCCTTACAGAGATTCTTGACGTCCAAAACTCCTATCAAAAAACGTTAAACTGAAAATATATAAAACTATTCTACCAGTTATATTATATGGGTGCGAAACATGGACTCTTACTTTAAGGGTGGAAAGGAGATTACGAGTATTTGAGAATAAAGGTCTGGAAAATGTTTGGACCAAAGAGAGATAAACAGACACGTGAATGGAGAAGATTACAAACAGTGAACTACGTGGTCTTTATAGGAAGCCAGATATAATAAGAACAGTTAAGTCTCGTAGACTGCGATGGGCAGGACATGTGGCACGAATGGGGAATGAAAGTCGTGCATGGAAGCTACTTATCGAAAAACCAGAGAGAAAACTCCCAGTTGGTAGAACAAGAATGAGGTGGGAGAATAACATTAACTATGAAATTCAGGGGATGATTGGTAAGCATTAGCTCAGGATAGGGATGTATGGAGAGCTTGTGTCCGCGCGGCCATGAACCTGTGGGTGCGATAGTGACAGTGAGTTAGTTAGTTACTTAGTTAGTATTCTTTGTTTTTACAATTGCAATTGATATTATATTCAGTTTAGTTAGGCCTATCTTCTTTTATCCTGTAAGCCCTTGTTTCCCTCAATGAGATATAGGCGCTCTCCCCCTACAGGGAAGAAATTGAATCATACTAATTTAGTTAAACTTGTTTTGGTATTGATGTCATTGGAGTAGTCCGTGGTCAGCGTTCCGCCTCATACTGATATCTAGGAAACCAAGGTAGTATTAGGACGAGAAAATTCGGTAAATTTTGCTTAGAGGCCTTTTTATTCAGGCTTAAGGATCTTTCCGAGCCTGAAAAATCTTCAGACTCAGGACCCTCGGCTTAAAGTCCCTCCCAGAGGACTTGCTCCTTCGATTTTTCCGTCCTAAAAAATCCATCGACCCCGGCCGGGTTTAAACCCGCGACCCTCGGGACCACAGACAAGGAGCATAACCACTAGTCCACCGCGGCCGATTATATATATAAGGCATATATGATAAGTAGCATTTGAAAGAGAATATTTTTTACTGTACGGCAATAACGTTTTATTACAACATCGGAATATATATATATATAAAGTGTATTTTTTTAAACATTTGAATACATAGATAGAATAAAATCATGTAAATAATTTAATATTTGTGGAAAATTGTAGAAAAAACCCAATAAAAAGCACAGTTATCTTTACTATAGTTATCTTCTCTGTAGTCTGTTGTATTGGAATAAACTTATACGAGAAATTAAATGTAACCAATTTATGCAATAATGTATTATGAATGTTATAGATCGTCGTAAGTAATGTCACGAGTAATTTTCAAATCAATTTTATGAATTACGAAGTGACGAGTGAATTTACCAAGAGGATTTGGAAATCCTATTTAACGAATACAATTAAGCGATTTTTTTTTAAAAATCAGTATTTAAATATAGTTACATGTATTTTAAAGTATAAATATATATTATGTAAACTGCGATGTTTGAAAACAAATCAGAAATGTGAGATTATGTATATTCACTGCAACTTGATCATATTATTTATTGCCAAATAGGTTCTGAATATAGTAAGAATGCACCCTAGAACTGAAATAATGAAACACATCAAACTGTATATTATAATCAATATTAAGGTTATTCATATATTGTTTTAGTAAACAACTCAGAAAAATCACGGAATATCTTCATTATTTGCTATAGTCGATATATTTGTTGGAGAAAAATAATGCTCTGGCCTGTTCAGAATATTAAAAAAGGAAGAGCTCTCTTTGTCACAATAGCAGGAGCTGATAAAGAGAAATCGATGAAGAGCGAGGTGAAACACGACTGCTATTGGTTGTAAAACAAAATACATTGAAAGATGATTCGTCATTGACTACCATTTGGGCGTGAGTTAAATAGTTATTGTAAACATGAAACAGGTGATTATTTAGGAAAAATGTGATTTACATTCTTTGAAATTAGTCTTGCAGTTCGAAAAGTCTGATAAAAATGACCTAAATTATGAGCATCCTTCCTACCAGTGTGTGAAAACAACTATGCTTCCTCTAAACTAAAGCGGTGGTTATATTAAAATTGAGTTAATTGAAAAATATTTTAAAATCATCAATAGTAATATAAGGTGTAGTGACGGTTCCTTGTACAGGGTGCGGAAGAAACAATAACCCATTTCAAACATGTTATTTTAGCATGAAGAAATGCAACTACAAATTATTACACTAATTCAACCCAGGAAGTTACTATAGACCTTGTGGGTTATGCTAGTGTCCCCCTAACTGCAGAGATGTTGCCAAACTCATAATAACGGTATTTGTTTGTTAAGGAGGGGTGGAGCGGCAAGGTTATAGCAGTACTTTTTTTCCAAATCTATGTACTGTAGATTTAAAAACATAGTTTTTCATTTACGGCGTGCAAAATAGTTTTATAGTAAATATGAGAGTCGACACTTTCACATAGGATAGTACAGATCCGCACGAGCTCAGTGACAAGTGGTAACTTTTTTTTAAGAGGGGGTGGCTTGGACGGCTACAACTTACAACTATGTATCTGCTGTGTTGCAATCATGAGTTTTATGTAAGGATATCTCTCAAGAAAATACTGTTAAAATGCCAAACACACAGTAACTACCTGGGTTGAATCTGAGTGTAGTGTACATTGTTCAAAAGAACATATCCTACCATGTGGCAAGTCATTCGCTCAGCTTCTTATTTCAGAAAATAAGTACTTTTATTAAAGGTGAATAATTTATTAACCCGTAATTATTATCAGAAGTATGGCATATTTATATTCAAATGAATTGGAATTAAAACAGGAATTCATTGGTAACATATTTAAAATGGTATAACCTACCACAAAATAATTTCATAAGCAATAAATAAAACACTAGTATCAAGCAATTAGCCCCAGTCATAGACCTGGACCCTTGCTATTGTAGCCAACGAAACTAGTAAACATCATACAATGGAACCTTAAGCCCTTATACAATGGGGAAAAGTCTGCTGTTTCCTTTGTTAAGAGGACTTACAATACTGCACTATTATTAACTGGTTATAACAATGCTAAGCCCAAAAACTTCATACAAAAGGCTGGGAAGTCGCAAACAAGCAATTGGATTTTCCTAGGTAACTTGTGGAAAGAGTTATCCCCAAACCAATTTTAACTAGGACATGTCGCTAACAGCGGGTGACTTCTTTGGCGACATAAGATAGATGCCGACTGACGATAGCGCCCTATATTAAAGACCACTCCATTTGGTCAACCCCGGAAATATTATATTAGGGTGCAACTAATTTAAAGGGAGGGGACGAGGCCACAAACGCCTAAGTTTAACACCCCCGATAACGCCCTTAAAATATAATTTACCGATCAAAATTTGTGTAACATATAAACTGTTTGTGAGACGCTAAGACTTTTGGTGGAAGGGACTAATGCCGGCCCACTCAGAAATAATAAATATTTTTACTTAGCGAAAACCAGTGTTAGTGGACAGTCAGTGGAGTAGCGATAAGCGAGTGTGCCAGTACAGGGCACATCACTTGGTATAAGTTTCAGCGCTTCGTTGAGTGATATAGATATTGTTAGTTCTGACCCACCAACAGCCTTCTCGTCAACTCGTCGTCCAATACGACAATTGTAACATTAACTACAATAAACGTGCATCATCCAGTGGAATTGATCACAGGAAGCCTCCTGTTTTTCCCCAAGTGACATCCTTTCTCACGGATCCCCGAGATATAAGTCTATTGTTCTACCAAAACCTGAACCCAACTAGTCCGGAGCACAATTGTCCATGAACCCATATCCTCGGATATAATTAAAACATACCCCGACCACAAGTCTGTCGTAACCATTAATTACACATATCACTTTTTGTAAATTATGTCCTTTAGTTGTCTACCATTGTTGGCGATGCAATCTTCTGCACGAATACATACATCCTCCTTAACCTTACGATGAGTGTCATCTGTTATTTTTCGGCGTGAATGTTGTTTTCAAGTATTCGAGATTTTTTGGCTTGTTAGCATACACTTTCGATTTTAGGAATCCCCACAGAAAAATTCACAAGCCGATAAATCGGGCGAACGGGGTGGCCAGTTGACATTGCCAAAGCGGGAAACAAGATGACTTGGAAACATTCTGCGTAAGGCTCATTGTTTGTTCAAAATTAACATAAAATTATGGAATATTCACCTGAAAGGTCCGTCTCTTCAACTTAATTATTTAACTGTAGCGCTTTCGGGACTTGTCCCATCATCGGCAGGATTCAAAACTGGTGTTTCACTGAAGATCTGGTAGAGGGGGTTGCATGTATTGGGTTCGTTTTCGTTTATCAGGTTGTCGTTATTGTGAGCTGCTTTCATGATTTCCATCTCTTCGAGTATTCCATAATTTTGTGTTAATTTTGAATAATACCTAAACGAAACACATCATGAATCTTATATAAGTTGATCATTGTTTGTTGTTCTGAACTGCTGGACCCATCTCGTAATCGACTCCCGAGACGGAACTTGATCATCCAGACCAATGTAGAATGTTGCCGGAACAAACGCTGTATCCGTACGATACTGTCACCACATTTGAAAAACATTTCTATTGCAAACGCATTGTGTTCGTTTGACCAACGCTCCATACTAACTGGCAATGTTTTGAACTGCATTACGCATTGGTACCAGTATCAACTCTCTAGGAAGCCGTATCCAATAATGGCGGGCAATTTAAAATGAGTATTTGTTTTTGCCGCACCCGGTACAATTGGTTAGACATTTATCTACTTTGTTGTACCCTCAAAAAATAACTTCATGCCATTATTTGTGTATACTAATTTCATCCATTTCATTTAATACAATTTGGTTTTGTGAAGGCCAGGTGGCATGCTCATATATCACTGAAGTTCTCAATGGGAAACCAGATATAAGAACACTTAATAATGTGACAGTACATATGGCACGAATGGGGACTAAAACTGGAAATGAAATCTTCTTGTAGAAAAACAAGAGGAAAAGTTCCTAATATCCAGGCTTATAATGAAATGGGAATACAACACTTATCATGCTTGTGGAATATAAATTATATAGGGAACGATTGGAAAACATCAGCTGAGGATAGATGTGTATGGAAAGATAAATATCCGCGCGCTCACGGACCTGCGGTTTTGATAGTGCCGGTGAGAGATTTATGGTTTTAAATTTTAGTCCGGTGTTATAATGTTTGCGTGATGCAATAAAAGTGTTTTGTTACTTCAAATAAACATCTGTAACAAACTGAAGACAACTATATAACTTTGTGACTTTAAAACAACTTACAAGGCTCTTACCTAAGATCCTCCAATTGTGCCTATACTCATACAATCCCTATCTCGGATATCCAGTTGACTTAGGTCTATTCGAATATTTTCTCGCACTTATGCATTTCTAATAGTTTTTCCACACGAATTTTACATAAAAACTTCAAAAGTATTGTTCCTCTCACTCTCATAAACGTAACAAGCCTCAAAATGTTTTACAACAAATTTAGTAAAGGAACTCATTATTTTTTATTCAATGCCCCAGGTTGTCATTTCGACATTTCTGGTGTACTCTCCTGGCATTGTCTTAATTTAACCCACTTTTGAAGTAGGGGTGCCTAGAAGGCGGAGTTACGTTACCCATATGATATGATGGGTGATAAATTATAATGAAGCGCCAGGGGAGTTCTTAACCTAAACATAACCTAAATTTCAGACCATAGTAAACCACAGGAATGATCCCCTTTAAGGAAAAACTCCTATGGTTTGACCGGGAATCGAATCCGGGACCTCATGAAGAGTAGTCAGAAACGCTGATCACTAGCCCTTATGCATCTAATTTTCGTCTTAGTACCATAATTATATTCGAATGCGTGTAACATGTTTTCTTCCTTTAATTAAGAGACCATATTCCAAATCCCTAGTGTATCACAGGCAAGATTATCATTTTATAAATTTTAATATTTAGATTCTTACAAGGGAACTAAATTTGACCAGAAAAAACAAAAAAAGAGATTATACAGACAATAATAGAAAGTATACTTACATATGGATCAGAAAGCTGGACAATAAATGAAAGGATGCAGAAAAGAATCTAGGCGACAGAAATGGATGGATTATGGAGAAGTATGAGAATATCCAGGCTACAACATATACGAAATACATATATCAGACAAGAAATGGATGCACAAGAAACTGTTATCGATAGGATAACAAAGAGAGCTCTACAATGGTATGGACATGTACAACGGATGTCGGAAGACAAGTGGCCTAAACAGGTGTTGGATTGGATGGTACCAGGCAGAAGGAAGAGGGGGAGAAGTAGAAGAGCATGGTATGAAGGAATATATGATGCCATGATGAAGAGGGGTATGGAAGATGGACAATGGGAAGATAGGAATCTCTGGAAAGCAGGAATCAACGGCAAACTGCTGTAAAGTGGAAAGCCTGTATTAAGTAAGTAAAGTACAAGGGAACTGTTAACCATTGCATGCTGTAACCTACCTGAAATTTCTTTCAAAGAAGTGTTGTGAGGTACAAAGGCCGTGTCTAAAAAATTGTCTGTCTTTTTAACTGGAGGGCACCAAAATCCAACGCCAAATCTCTCATTTAAAATATAGGGAGGTAATACAACACTTGAATTCATAGATACAACCCTCACTACCTGCTATCCGCGCCGCGTCCCGCCTCACTTCACACTGCTCTTATTGATGTAGGGAGGCCATCTGCTCCATACAGTGAGTTGATACTGCTTGATTCTGGCTTCGATTTCTGTGCCTTGCAAGTAAAAGTGACATATATATATATATATATATATATATATTTAATACGACCTTGGTGCATCATATAGTAGTTTACTACTCCTACGAAATTGCATTCTGTCATCATTTTTAATATAGAACTTTTCTAGTAGAAGAGTTTTCAAAACGCTTATCTGGTAGAAATTTGAAGGTAAACGTTAAACTGAAAATATATAAAACAATTATTCTACCAGTTATATGGGTGCGAAACATGGACTCTTACCTTAAGGGAGGAAAGTAGATTACAAGTATTTGAGAATAAAGTACTTAGGAAAATTTTTGGACCATAGAGAGATGAACAGACAGGTGAATGGAGAAGACGACATAACAATGAACTACATGGTCTTTATAGGAAGCCAGATATAATAAGAACAGTTAAGTCTCGTAGACTGCGATGGGCAGGACATGTTGCACGTATGGGGTATGAAAGACTTGCATGGAAGCTTCTTGTAAGAAAGCCAGAGGGAAAACGCCCAGTTGGTAGACCATGAATGAGGTGGGAGAATAACATTAACTATGATATGAGGGAAGTAGATTATACAGGGAATGATTGGAAAGCATTAGCTCAGGGTAGGGATGTATGGAGAGCTTATGTTCGCGCGGCCATGATCCTAGGGGTTCGATAGTGCCAGTGAGTAAGTAAGCTTTTGGGCAATGGTTGACATTTCCCTGGTTAGAAAAATTTAGAGAGAACAAGTCAAAGCACTCGAGACTATCGATACTTACATCAAATGGATTAAAATGCAAATAATGAAGACATTGTCATTTCCTGGTGGATTAAAAAAATTAATATAAGTATAATAATAAATAAGTGAAATCAAGGAAGCTACCGCCGCTGTGGTGTCGAGGTAGCGTGCTGCCTTGTAATGTCAGAAAACTTTAGGGCCCAAATGGTCCCCGAACATAATTTGGCCATCATAATCATCTTCATTCATATTCCCCTTAGATTAAGCTTAGGATTAAGTACTCTCTTGGCGCACCATAAGCATCACCACCCATTATATTATCGAGGCAGCCATAACTCCGCCTTCCAGGCGCCCCAACCTCAGAAATGGGTTACAATTACGCGCCAATGCCAGGAGAGAACACCAGAAACTTCGAAATGACAATCTGGGGTATTGAATAAAACTAAAATAAAATTGTTACTGCATACAATTGTGATTATGTCCAATTGTCTATGATCCATACATTATATAAATTGTTAATACAAACAAATGAGTATCCATTAACTAGTTCTCAGTGCAAATTATATATATATATATCCATCCATAGTAATTCTGCCCGAGGGCAGGTCTTTCACAGCAATCATAGAATTTTCATGCCATGCTTGCAGCTTTACTAGGGACTTGTAGGTGTGGTAGCTTCCCGTTGCTTTCTACGCCGGTGAAGGATGATGATGATGATGATAATGATAAGGGTGATGATAATGATGATGGCCATATGATTTCGGGGACCGTTTGAGCCTTAACGTTTTCCTGACATTTGTCTTACAGGTGAGGAAAAACCGCGATAAAAATCTCACCCAGAAAAACTGCCCCGACCGGGGATCGAACCCTGGTCCACTGCGTGACAAGCAACACGCTACCTCGAGACCACAGCGGTGGAATATATATATATATATATATAATTTAATATATTGAACACTGTACACTGTGAAATGGTATATATACTTGGTTACTTTTATTTTTAAAATGGTCGTACTCTGCAAGTTCACTGTTCTATTCCGGACGCCACGTATCTGCAGGAGAGGTGCACGATTAAGAAGAGCTTGCGAGCTGAATATTTTAAACTAAATCAGGCAGTCAGTTGCCCTCCGGAGACCTGGTTACAAGCTATTCTGAGTCACACAACCGGAGCTGAATAGAGAATGCACTCCTCACATGCCACCGACTTTCGACATATCGCCAAACTATTGTAAAATTGTTGGAAAAAAAGTTACTAAAAATGCGAGGAACGCACGTTGGTTTTAACTTCTATTTACTTGACTTGAGAATTTAGTGTGATCAACGTTAGTAAAATTCATAGCAAAACTCACGTGAGGTGTTATTCGCAATTTTAAAATTCTTCTTCTTCTTCTTCTTCTTCTTCTTCTTCTACGTCATGGAATTCGACCATAGACTAGTTTCACATCAAGAGACCATATCCCTCCATCTAGTTATGGGGCGCCCCCTTTGGGTTTATAGTGAAGCAAGATTTGTGGGAGTCTATCACCTTTCTTTTTATACGTTGGAGCCAGATAGATTTCGAATTTTACATTTTATCTATAACACTGTAGATGTTTAATTCGGTTCTTATAATTTTATTATAGTTCTTATGTCCACGGCTGTGGTCTCGAGGTAGCGTGCTGTCTTATCACGCAACGGGCCCGGGTCCAATTCCCTGTTGGATGAGGTTTCTCGGGGTTTTTCTTCGCCTGTAAGACACATGTCAGGGCCCAACGGTCCCCGAAAATCATCCGGCCATCATCATCATCCTTATCATTATTATCGTCATCCTTAATCGGTGTGAAAAGCAACGGGAAGCTATGACACCTATAATTCCCTAGTAAAGCTGCAAAGCATAGCATGACAATACTATGATTGCAGTGAAACACCTGCCTTCGGGCAGAATTACTATGGATGGACATTTCTTACCTAACAATGTACATATAGCCTGCTACTGAACATATGAATTTCATTTCAGCTACTTACGTGTTCCTTTTATCTGATTTATTAAGTGTCTAGTTTTCACAAGCAAATTTCAATTTTAAAACTTCTTCTTCTTCTTCCTTTAATGTGATAGACCTAGTGGTCTGTTACGGTCTCAATCCAACATTTGAAGGGTCTGCCCAAAGTCTCTTGCCTGGTGGCTGGTAATTTAAGATCTGACGTGGTATTCTTGTTCTGCTCATTCTTCGTACGTGAGATTTCCAGTTGTTTCTGTACTTTTGTAAATATACCGTGACTGATTCTTTAAAGCTAACATATACAATTATAAAAATATGTACCTTGAAGGTCTGTCTCCTCAACTGCTTAGTACGTCATCGAGGGTAGATTATAATATACCTGCTTTTTCTGCTGATGATAGGACTAGTCCTGAAATACCTACAGTTTTTAATAGTCTAGAAGTTGAGGAGACGGGCCTACAAATTCCATAATTTTATATTATATTTTTAATATGTAATGTGATGTCAAACGCATCCGTCACAGACAGATAAGAAACTACGACATGGTAAGACTAAATTGTATTTTCGTTTTCATATTGTTGAATAATAAGCTTATAAAACATTACTAACATGCCTTATGGGCCACGCCGTAGCGTTAGTGGTTAAGGCAAAACGTTACAAATCGGAAGGTCCAAGGTTCAATTTCTGGTAGAGCCAGGATGTTTAAACTGACCCAAACCTTCTGGTGGCACTATGGCCCTGGAGTCGACTCAGCTTCTAACTGGAATGAGGACCAGACTCTTGTTCTGGGGTAAAAGTGGCCGTCATGCAGGGCTGACAATCCGCTGATATAATGTGTGGATTGCCTCTGGAATAAGTGGGAGCCTTAACCTCCTACTACCCCAAGGGCCTCCTAAGGTCTGTAGTGGGATGACGTTACCTTTACTTTAACATGCCTTACATTTATACATACATACATAAGGACTTTATTAAACTAAAGTAAGATACATACAATGTTATTTACAAATATGGATCGCACGGGCAGTAAGCCGTACGTGCTGTTGACAGTCCGTTACAATACGTTGATGTTTGGTAATAATATACTTAAAACAAAACAAAAAACAAAAAAGAAAACAATAATATTACAATTATATATCAATACAATTACATTATACATTATCTTAGTTACGTAGAATTATTAAGAATTAATGGTATTGCAATTTGTTAACATATTTATGTATTCCTGAATAAGCGTTCTTCTTATTTTCCGCGTTTTGTCCAGAAATCTACCCACGTTTATCCAATTTTCTGGGTTTACAGTATCTCGTAGCATGCCAATCTTTCACGACATGAATTAGAAATCGTTCCGGTAATAACTGATGCCTCCAATATTCTAAATCGTTACATTTTCCTAATATATGTATCTCGTCTTCAAAGCTCCCGCACATTGCGCATGTTCGCATATCGTGATCGTTGCTAATTTTTAAAAATTTCCATGCCCCTAACCTGAACCAAGCAAGCCTTGATCTCTCTTTAAATCCTAGATTGTGTATATAAGATAATTTTCCCCAAACTTGATTTATATAATGATAGCTTGCCTCGTGTCATAAGTAATGTTTATTTTAAATGTAATGTTGTGTGTATGTTGGTATTTAGAACGTGTAATTCACTGGGAGTCTGTTCCAAACAGCGTGTAGCCTATCCGTATCTTTGTGTTTAATAACTGGAATGAGTTCATTAAATTTTGTGGGTGGCAGATTCAAACCCGGCCGGACGCCAATACTGTAGGAACACAAGTCACAAAATTTTAAGAGGTGGAAGGAATCTAATTGCTACCACACCTAGCATTTAGCCCCGATCTTGCTCCTTCAGATTACTATCAGCTTCGATCCATTACCCATTTCGTCCATCTTACATGCAATTTAAAAAAAAATAATTGAAGCTGTGGAAGTGGGTCTCAGCGATTTCTTCGCATCAGAAGCCAGACACCGGTACAATCGTGGGATAATAAATATCGCTGAAAGAAGGCTGGCGACCATAGAATCTAATGGTATCTATTTTGAAGAATATTTTAATTTCACGTAAGAAAAAAAAATCCAAACAAAATTTTGTAAAAAAAGAACATTATTTATAAGTAGGGGCTAAGATTTCTATGTAATGAAAGATAAGATTGCAATGCAGTTAGTAGTTAGTATATACGAGTATTAATAATACTAAGTAGGTAAGTGGCACTCGAAAGAGCATTAAGTTTTAGGTTTATGATTTGTCTTTTATCAGTTCGTTCAACGATCTCGTCCATCTTCTGCATTGTTTGTAATGGTATCGCTCACATTTCTGTTCACATATCTTGCATTCACGCGAGTCACTCGGTTGGTGGAATTTCCTATTTTTGCTCATTTTATGGTGATATCCATGTGTTGCCAGGCCTATGATTGCGTGCCTTTGTGGTTGGTTGCATAGAACTCTTCGTCGATCTCTTTTTCCTTCTGTTTATTTTTTTCGGTTATATATTATTCAAATGTTTGTATGTGAAACCAAGATAAAAGAAAGTCAAAAGTCTTACTCATTATACTCTTCAACTGTTTGTATGTGAAACCAAAACAAAAGACAGTCACAAGTCTAACTTCTCATTATACTACATTGCATTCTTAACTTTCAGTACATAAAAATCCTGGCTCTACTTATAAGACGGTATCTGCATATGTATATAAAATTCTCCTGAATGCTACACTATATGTACGTTTCAACATAAATTGAATAGTTTAGTAATTTAAATCGGGAGATGAATTATCATCAATGCTATTCAATTGTTCGCACAACAAAATATACATTGTAACATTAAATAAGCATTAACTTATATTATATAATTCTAATACAATAAAAGTATAATGACACCGAATATCGTTCACAACTTGCAGTTTATAGTATGGGTGCCATAAGCGTTGCACGGCAACACACAATTGTTACAGTTAATCTTATTTATTTAATGAAAACAAAAGTGATTGTGTTGGTTATATTTTTATTGGAATCTAGCTAATACCCGGCGTTCGCTGCTACACCTAAATAAATGTTAATGTATTTTTACCACCAGCCGTGCGCTGTTATCCTTGCCCGGGAATCTGCTTATCCCGATCTTCATGGCATCAATGAAAAACAAAAACAGTCATTGTGAGTTATCCGTAAAAGATAAACAAATGCTGACGCAGCTTTTTTAGATTTTTTGAGATATTCAATTGTGTGTACATTAATTTGGTGTGTTTGTTATGGTTTTGGCAGCGTAAGCCATTTAAGCGTCAAAATAGGGACTTTATTTCACGTTTTTCACTATAAAGGGTGATTTTTAGGGGTGAAGGAGTTGGATATCATATCACAACTCCCTTATAGTTTATGTCCATCCCGGGAATCTCCAGAACATTTTGCAAAAAAAATCCCATCACATTCGGATCAACGTATGGCCGCGCATAAAGTACGAACAAACAAACATACAAACAAACAAACATTCATTTTTATGTATTAGATACTCGTAAATGTATAGTTTGATATGTTTGAAAGTTTAATATCTGAAATAGAAGCTACCTCTACTACATTCAAATTTGGTTTTCTTGAACGACTAGCTACCTATACTGCACTAATATAAAATTAGTTATCCATAAATAACAGATAACTAACTTACTAGCAGTATCGAACCCGGAGGTTCAAGGTCACGCGAACATAAGCACTTCACACATCACTATTCTTAGCAAATGTTTTTCAATCTTTACCTGTAGGCCAGTAGTTCACATCTATCAACTCGTGGTTAATTTTGTTCTCCCGTCTCATTCTTTGGCTATGTACTGAACGCTTTACCCCTTGATTTTAACGCTTTACCTCTTGATTTACTACGGTAAGTTTCCATGTCCCTCTTTGATTCTGTTATCTTATATCCTGCCCTTCGCAGTGTACGAATATTAATTGTTCTTACTGCATATGTTTTTTCCATAAAAATCATTTAGCTCACTCTATGTACAAAGTAGAATACAAAGTGTAGAAATGAACTTCCTTAGAAGAACAAAAGTCTGCACATGAAATTGGTCGGTTAAAGAATGAAGATATAAGAACAGAGTTAAATATATATATATATATCCATTAAATGATAAAAATCAAAGGATATAGAGCAAAATGGCTTAGACATGTAGAAAAAATGAACGTAACAAGATTGCCAAAAGCAGCATTTAACTACAGGCCAAGAGGTTTAAGGAATGTAGGAAGGCCAGTAAGAAGATGGACAGAACAACTGTGAGGCGGAACAGGCATTTTGCCTAGCCCGCGAAGTGAAGAAATAGTAGTTACGTAGTTTACTCCATTCACCTGTATGTTAACCTCTCTTTGATTTAAAAATGTCCCTAATAACTTTATTCTTAAATACTTATAATATTGCCTTCTCCCTTAAATTAAGAGTAAATTTTTTCAGATCCATAGAGTATATCTGGAAGAATAACAGGTTTTTATATTTTCAGTTTAACTTTTCTGAGAGAATTTGGGATCACAACAGTCCCTGTAATGCTAATAGCATGCACTTCCTGAATTGAACTTACGTTTAATTTTTTCTGTGCCTCATTCATTTTTGTAATAACTGTTCCTACTTTCTTGGTATTTAAATTCGGCCATGTCTTCTAGATTTACCCTATGTCTTACTGCCCATTTCAATTTCTACATGTGACCATACAATTAGTTTTATTGACATTTGCTGCCAGCCCAGTATTTTAGCGTTAATT
This sequence comes from Diploptera punctata, assembly GCA_030220185.1. Lineage (NCBI taxonomy): Eukaryota > Metazoa > Arthropoda > Insecta > Blattodea > Blaberidae > Diploptera > Diploptera punctata. Next base: position 1,173,059 of record JASPKZ010008886.1, read on the forward strand.
AATGAACTGCATATGCGTTGGCCTATAGTATATCGTAACAGATAATGTTTAAAACATTATCAGCTCTAATACGTGAGCAAGGATCATGGTTTCATTTGTGGTAGTAATTTAGTTTTGTTTCTGATAGCCAGAAAGTTTTTCTATAAAAAAAGCTTCAGGTACCAAGGCTTCCCCTAAAATATAACCTGGTAGTACATCCATACTTCAATTTTTGATTTCATCATTTGCAATCCATCCATAGTAATTCTGCCGGAAGGCAGGTCCTTCACTGCAATCATAGCATTTTCATGCTATGCTTGCAGCTTTACTAGGGAATTGTAGGTGAGGTAGCTTCCCGTTGCTTTCCACACCGACGAAAGATGATGATGATTATGATGATAATGATAAGAGATGATGATGACGATGGCCATAATTATGATTTCGGGACCGTTTGGGCCTTGACGTTTTCCTGGCATTTGTCTTACAGGTGAGGAAAAGCCCTGATAAAAACCTCACCCAGGAAAACTGCCCCGACCGGGGATCGAACCCGGGCCCGCTGCGTGACAAGGTAGAACGCTATCTTGAGACGACAGCGGTGGACTCATTTGCAATAAATAACCTAAATAAATTTTCGTTAGCAACGGTTACTATACACAACCATTACTTCAGCATTCATGATTTCATAACACTGCAAAAGTTGTTAGTAGTAACATTTAACAAAATTTTAATTTTTTTTTTACATTTTATAATTCTGCAATTGGATTTATCGATGTGTAGAACTGGTGTATATGAAACTCGTGAAAATTATCGCACAGGGACTAGTTATGACATATGCAGTTGAAATATGAACACAAAACATACGAGATGTAATTCCTTTGAGAGTACTTCAGAGAAAAATTATTAGAAAATCTGTGAGTCAGTATGTGAAACTGGAATATGGAAAATAATAAATAATAAAGAAATGCAACACTTTTGTTAAGGACAAGATGTAGTATATTTGTAAAATCGCTTAGACTAAATTCGTTGGGACATTTTTATAGAATGAATGAATATAGTGTGCCCAAAAATCTTAAATAGTATGATGCTAGAATATAATAGAAGAAGAAAACCAAGAAAAAATATCTACATGAATTATAGAGTGACCTTGACTAAATAAAAATTAGAAAATAAAAAAAAAATAAGTCGTGAAGAGAGATGAGTGGAAGAGGATTGTGAAGGAAACTAAAGCCCACTTTAGCCTGTAGATCTGAGAAAGAAGAAAATATATTATTATTGAAATTATGGGTATGTATTTTTGCTATTGAAAAATAATATATTATAAAATAAACCTAAAGAAAACTCTATTAATTTGATTATGATTTCATTTGCATATAGAAAACTTCAAAGATTTTAAAATATTTCATACAAAGAAAAGCCTCCAAGTAGATCGAAGAGGACAAATGGTATTATGAATTTAGTAATAATATCTTTAAAAGCAATAGGATCTAGTGTAAGCTTAATATGTTTCAACATATTTGCGGTACAATTAGAAGAACATTAGCAAAGAAAGTTCGTAAAGAAACACTCCTAAAGTTTTACAGAGTTTTAGCTATTCCTATTCTGTTGTATGGCTCAGAGTGTTGAACTCTCAACAAAAGTTTAATAAAATGACTGGAAGCAGCCGAGATTAAATTCGTACGATATGTGACAGGATGTACTCTTTTGGACAAACAGAGGAGTGAAGATATTCGTGACGAATTACAAATAGTAACTAGTGTGATAACAAAAAAAAATATATATATATATTTTTTTTTGTAAGCCCATGTTTTCCCTTTACAGAGATTTAGGCGCTCTCCCTCTACAAGGAAGATTTGAACCATACTAATTTAGTTACACTTGTTTTCGTATAGATGTCATTTTGAGTGCTCCGTGGTCAGCGTTCCGCCTCATACTGACATCTAGGAAACCAAGGTAGTACTAGGACGGGAAAATTCGGTAAATTTTGCTTAGAGGCCTTTTCATTCAGGCTTAAGGATCTTTTACGAGCCTGAAAATCTTCAGACTCGGGACCCACGGCTCAAAGTCCCTCCCGGAGGACTTGCTCCTTGGATTTTTCCGTCCTAAACAATCCATCGACTCCGGCCGGGTTTGAACCCGCGACCCTCGGGAGCAGAGGCAAGGAGCATAACCACTAGTCTACCGCGGCCGACTAACAAAAATATAAGAATATAGAAATAAATGGTTTGAACATGTTAGTAGATTGAGTGAAGAGAGGATACCTTATAGGATGTTAAATTACATCCACAAGGACATAAAATTCGTGGACGACTATTTAAAAGATGGAGCGAGCAACTATAATATGGAGCGAAAGATCAGAAATGGTCTTAACCGTGACGGTAGATGATGATGATCTAGTATAAATTGGAAATAATAAAAAAATGCGCTATGTTAGCTTAGTGTCCTTTTTGCATTCGTTTATAGGCCTAACGATTAGGGATAGAATTCTCGTGATTTTGAACTCGTTTTCTCTCATTTCGTGTAAAAATCTGCGTTGAATACAACTGATTGGTTTAGGTGTGTATTCAGATTCATCGAAACGGAACAGTGACCATCCTGAAAACTCAACAATTCGCAGATAAGAGCCATTGAACTCTAATTACAAAGCATTTATTTAGTTTTACGTACAGTTCGTAGCTACTGTACGCATCGAGTGTCTTCTGCTTTACACTAAATACTCGTTAAATGTTTACGATGTTCCAGGTACGATTTATCCATTTCGGAAATTGAAAATATTTTAGCAGACTATCATGGTAATTAAAAGTTTAAATAATCATATTTTGTTTTGAAATTCTGATTTTCAGGAATACGCGTCGTGAAAAAATCAAGAGCAATTCAACGAGAGTTTGCATTATGTCTAATAATTCACGAACCGAAAAGTTCGACTCCTAAGAGAAAAAATCGCATGGAATTTTAAAATAATATTTCGTAAATGATTTTTTATAAATAATGATGAATAAATGTAAGTACGTTACGTATTATATAAGTATATTATTTAATTATTGTTCAACCATGTTTGTAGGACGGCTTTTTATACAGAACATTAAATAGATCTGGACGAAGAAGATGGAAATGGCAGAAATGCGTTTCTTAAGAAGGAAAGCAGGACACACAAAGAAGTCATATCCACAATATTGATATTAGAGAAAATCACAAATATATGTGTTAACAAATAAATTGATAGACAATACATTAAAACGGTTTCAACATATAGACCGAATGGAGGCATCTCGTCTATCAAAACAGGCTCTACAAGGTAATCCAAGAGGTAAACGTTCCTTTGGAAGCCCCGTGACCTGATAGAGGGATATGCTATGACGCAGCACAGGCTTACAGTCTAACCTTGAAGTAGAACAACTTATGAATAAGAAACAAATATGAGCCAGGTCCTACGGTTTCTGTAAAATTGTGCATCAGGTGTGACAATATAATTTCTACAATGTTTCAGTGATAGTCACATGACACAGGTCATAAATTAGACTGGACTATATTCTGCTTCTTCTTCTTCACGGTTTAGGCTTATTTTCTAGCCTGTTCCGGCTCCAAATTGCTGCCCTTTCCATATTTCCCTTGGTCTTCCCAAACGTCTTCTTCCTCGTGGCGAATAGTTGTATACTGCTTTTGGAATTCTATTCTCAGTTATCCTTGCCAAGTGTTCTTTCCAGTTTGTTCTGTATTTCTCTACTGTTGTGTTTAATTTCTCTACTTTTAGTTGTTGTCTTATTTCTGTGTTATGTTTTTTGTCTGTTCTTTGATATCACGCTATTGGTCTGAGGAATCTCATTTCAGCAGCTTGAATTCCGGCAGATTGTTGTGTTGTCACTGTCCATGTTTCAGTTCCATATGTAATAATATCCACTGTCATTTGGTCTTGTATAATTCCATTATAGAGTCTTTCATGGCTTTATTTTTCAAAGTTCTTTTAAGTGTTCCCTGTGGATTATCACCATGGCGTGGTAGGGAGGCTTAGTACCAATGACCCAGACTATCATAACCGGGAAGCCTTGGCTTGCGGTTAGATAAGAGGAGAGGGAACTAAGAATAATCCGCAACGTGGGAGCAACGACCACACTGGAAGCTGCAAACACGGAAGACCACAACGGCAGACACGGCGGAGATAGAAATATCGGAACGGCGAAAATGCCTGAAGTGACAACCCGATCTCTGGGGATGAAATAAGAGATCCAGCTCGGGAAACCAAGAGTGAAGTCCTCAACGGCAGAAGGCAGAAGAGGCAACTGTACTTGTGGGGATAAAACACAAGGAAGCAAGTCCAAAGGCTTACAGGAGGCAGCCCCTCCAAAGGACTAACCCTGCAGTACGTTAGTAGCGTACTCAGGGGACACTTTAAAATACTTACAAGCTCCAAAGACTATATTCAATACCTAAAATAGTCATTTTAAATGTCCCGAAAGGACGTAACAATTATCTCCATGCTCTTACTAGGAAACAAGATGTAATATGAACAGACTGCGAAGTTCAAGACAAGTGTTACGAATTGGGAAACAAAAAGAGGCATAGAAAATGCTTGTATAAAAAGCGTCTGGTAGAAGCCAAGATATTTTGGGAGTTTCTGCATTCGTTAAACAGGTGAAGAAAAACCCCGTAAAAAGACTCAGCCAGTAAACTTGTATGGTTAAGGCCAGCTGCGCACGGAAAACGACATTATCCCGAAACCGCTACCAACATAACTAACTCGCTGGCACTATATAACTTTCAGATTTATGGCCGCTCGTACATAAGCTGTCCATACATCCCTATCCTGAGCTAATGTTTTCCAATCATCCCCTAGATAATTAGCTTCCCCTCATAGTTAACGTTATTCACCCATCTCACTGTTGTCCTGGCTACCGTTTTCCATCCGGTTTTCCTACAAGGAGTTCTACGGTCCTCTTTCATTCCCCATTCGCCCATCGCAGTCTACGAGACTTAACTGTTCTTACTGTTAAGTAGTCTTCTCCATTCGCCTGTCTGTTCATCTCTCTTTGGTCCAAAATGTTTCCAAAGAACTTTATTCTCAAACTAACTAACTGGCACTATCGAACCCGTAGGTTCATGGCCGCGCGGACATAAGCTCTCCATCATCCCTATCCTGAGCCAATGTTTTATAATCATTCCCTGTATAATCTACTTCCCTCAAAACATAGTTAATGTTATTCTCCCATCTCATTTTAGTTCTAGCAACTGGGCATTTTTGCTTTGGTTTTCCTACAAGAAGCTTCCATGCACGTGTTTATTCCCCATTCGTGTCACATGTCCTGCCCATCGCAGTCTACGAGACTTAACTGTTCTCATGATATCTGGATTCCTATAAAGACCATGTAGTTCACTGTTATGTAGTTTTCTCCATTCATCTGTTTGTTCATCTCTCTTTGGTCCAAAAATTTTCGTAAGAACTATTCAAAATCATTTCCCCTGAAGAGTAGGTCTACGTATTTCACATTTATGTAAGATAACTGGGAGAATAAGTTTTTTATATTTTCAGTTTAACGTTTTTTTTTAACAGAAGTTGGACAAAAGTCCCTGTAATGCATGAGGGCATGCATTTTTCAGAATATACGTAGTCTATGTTTAATTTGTCCACCGCTGTGGTCTCGAGGTAGCGTGCTGCCTTGTCACATAGCGGGCCCGGGTTCGATCCCCGGTCGGGACAGTTTTCCTGGGTGAGGTTTTTATCGGGGTTTTTCCTCACCTGTAAGACAAATGTCAGGAAAACTTTAAAGCCCAAACGGTTCCCGAAATCATATGGCCATCATCATCATCATCCTTATAATTATCATCATCACCGGTGTAGAAAGCAACGGGAAGCTACCGCACCTACAATTCCCTAGTAAAGCTGCAAGAATAGCACGAAAATACTATGATTGCAGTGAAGAACCTGCCTTCGGGCAAAATTACTATGGATGGATGTTTAATTTCCTCCTTTACCTCATTTTTGTTTGTAACTATTGTTCCTAGTATTTGAATTTCGTCACTTCTTCATAATTTCCCTCATTTGTCTTTAACATAATTATTAACAATGTGATTATGCCAGTATACGACATTATACTAGTAAATAATAAGTACCACAATTTGGAAATTACAGAGTTTAATTACTCGTACAATGTAACCCTGTATATAACCCCGAGCTTCTGAGAAATGAAATGACCTCTTGGTGACTTATTTGAATTTAACAAGGCTATGAATATTAATGGTATGAAATGTATGATGTCATTTTCGGAGAGCAATCTGCATTTTTTGCATATTTTATATTTGACAATTTAGCCAACTATAAATACGTTAGTTACCGTCTCAGTGGACGAGTGGCTAGCGCGCATGGTGGCTGCCCTGACTGGGATCTCAGGTTCGAATCCTCGCAGTTCCGGAAGGGAATTTTTTGTGAGCCACATTGACATTTTTCGGGTCTTCATAAGGGTTCTCTCGTTTCCCTCTTTTCATCTCACCAACACTCTCCATTCCTCTTTTCTCCTCCTTCGTGTCATTTTATCTGATAGAATTTTCATGCTATGCTTGCAGCTTTACTTCGGAATTGTAGGTGTGGTAGCTTCCCGTGTCTAAAAATTTTGATTCTATCCAATTCCTGTCTATCAGCGCTCTAGTGCTGAAGAATTTCGGCCATACTTCTTCTCTTTTCCTTCGTAGTCTTAGTAGCGCATGCTCTGAGGGTTTCGTGATTGGTAGGAGGTAGGCTGTTTTCAAGTCCTCGATAAGGAAGGTCTCCCTTGCCAGTAGGTACACTAGTCGGCTTCTTGTCGTTTTTGATACTCCTATTGCTCTTTTCATACAGCCTACGTAGCTTTTACTTCTTCTCCTATATTATTTTGGTAACGTCCAGTCGGGAGGATTAATAGTTACCGTGTTATCCTATTCAAATCCGGCCGCGATGGATATATCATTTAGGGCGTAAAAATCCTAAATATGTAATCCTTTGTAAGGGAATTACAGCCATAGATTCCATGTAATAGATTTATGGCACTTAAATGATTCTCAATCCTGGTTATAATCACATTACGCAATTGACATAGAAAATATTGTGTTTTCCAGTCTATTGCCGGCCTGATATCTATATGTCAATTATTATCTAACCAGTATAAGAATTACATGTAAGTTATAATTATACAGGGTCTCTTGTCCCAAATTCTGTTTTAAATACATTAAACTGAAATTATATAAAACTGTTATTCTCCCAGTTATATTATATGAATTCGAAACATCGACTCTTATTTTAAGGGAGGAGAATAGATTGAGTAATAGAGAATAAAGCTATTACAAATAATTGGACCAAAGAGAGATGAACAGTCAGTGAATAAAGACTACATGATCATTATAGGAAACCAGATATAATAAAAACAGTTAAGTCACGTAGACTATGATTGGCAGAACACGTGGCACAACTGGAGAATGAAAAAAGGAACATGAAAGCGTCTTGCAGGAAAATCAGAACGAAAACACTTAGTTGGTATACCAAAAATTAGGTACGAGAATAACATCAACCATGATTTGAGGGAAGTATATACAGGGGATGATTGGAAAATATTTGCTCAGGATAGAGGTGTATGGAGAACTTACGTCCGCGCGGCCATGAATCTACAGGTTTCATATAGCCTATGAGTTAGTTAACGCCATAGCGTAGTGGTTAAGGTACTGCGCTACAACCCGGAAAGTCGAGGCTTCAAGCCCCGGTGGGGTCAGGATTTTAAAACTGACCCAAACCTTCTGGCATCACTATGGTCCTAGGCTCGACTCAGCCTCTAACGGAAATGAGTACCAGACGCTTGTTCTGGGGGTAAAGGCGGCCGTCTCGCAGGGCTGACAAACCGGCTGACATCAAGTGCCGATTGTCCAGGAAAAGTGGGCGCCTTAACCTCCTACTACCTCAAGGGCCTCCCGAGGCCTGTAGTGGGATTGCTTTATTAATAGCGAGCCTATAGTTTTCGTCGACATGATCTCTGTATCGAAAGCAGACAATATTGGATAAAATACAGGGATAGAAAAAATAATGAGAACATCACATTTTCTGATACATTTACAATCATGAGCTTGGTTAACCTACAGGTGCTGTCAGATGTTGGGTTCAAACCCGGCTGGGATCTATTATGGATTTTCAGGGCGTAAAAACCTGAATATAGGTTACTTTTGATGGGAATTAGTCATGAGTCACATGTCATAGATTTTAGGCACGTAAATTAAAAGTACCTCATATGGACGGCGTTATGCATCAACCGGTTATGTGTCATTATGTAAGTTTTGATAAATACATTTAAACTTAAAGTCATTCTTCATTATTTATTATAACGCCAAACTAACAATACTGAATATTACAAGTTATATCCCTCGTTTGACAGTTATGCATCAACAATTTAACAGCGGGAACATTTGACGCTTAGCTGCATGATACAACATTTAGATTAGCATTTATGAAGGTCTGGTTCCATACCCGTTTGTTTCAAAACATAGAATCTCTGTTAGGCCGATGACGTTTACATTTTCTTTAATAATAAATCTATATTTAAAGATATGGCGCTAAAAGTGTACATACACCTACTTCATGAGCCGGTACACTTTTATTAAATGACGCTTAACATTTTGCTACATAACATCTTCCATATCTGGAGAGAAGAAAGGTCCTTCAGTCAAATGTATTGACCCTTGCACTCCCAGATTTCAACCTCAACTGCGTCGCTAATGCTGTAGTTTGTTAAAACATCAAACACTACGTAAAATATCTTAATCCAAGCTTTGTAACAGAATTCAGGCTACCTTGTTTCAAGTCTAATTTGACTAGCGTAAAAGATGATCATCTGTCAGAGTTAGACTACTAAAATTGTTATGTAAAAAGAAATGTTTGTGAAGCATCGTAAACCAGCTTTGACACTCTACAAGTATTTAATTGCTCCTGCCCGGGTATTGTACAGAAAATCTTGATAATTTGGTAAAGGAAAATTAGACTCGCTGATTTATTTGTTTTATTATTTAATTAATTTCATTCCTTTACTTTGACAATGTTTATATTGAGTGATTTTTTTATTTTAGGAATAAAATTTATCCCTAATTTATGTTAAAAAAAGAACGTCCCTCTTATTTATTTTTATACATTCTTTAATATCCAAACTCATATTGTCTAAGATATGTTTCATTTGTTGCTGCCATGTGTTATTCTGAAGGAATTAAATTGTTTTTAGTTTTAACGGTATTCTCAAATAAGCTAATGATACGATGAAATTATTTCGTAGAAGTGAAATTGTAATCTATAAATTGCCTTGACGATTGAATTAAGTAGGAAAACATCCTACGTCTTTAGAATGGCCTTTATCGGTATTTGAATCAAATACCTTACGAATATGAGTTACGAAGTTGTAATAATTATCTTGCTCCGATCGTTTATGTTTGAGCGACCCCTAACTTGGAAAGAAAAATAAAAAAATTACATTACTTACTTACTTACTTACTTATTTACTTACATACTTACTTACTTAGTGGCACTATCGAACCCGTAGGTTCATGGCCGCGCGGACATAAGCTCTCCATACGTCCCTATCCTGAGCTAATGCTTTCCAATCATTCCCTGTATAGTCTACTTCCCTCAAATCATAGTTAATGTTATTCTCCCACCTCATTCTTGGTCTACCAACTGGGCGTTTTCCCTTTAGCTTTCCTACAAGAAGCTTCCATGCAAGTCTTTCATTCCCCATACGTGCAATATGTCCTGCCCATCGCAGTCTACAAGACTTAACTGTTCTTATTATATCTGGCTTCCTATAAAGACCATGTAGTTCATTGTTATGTAGTCTTCTCCATTCACCTGTCTGTTCATCTCTCTTTGGTCCAAAAATGTTCCTAAGTACTTTATTCTCAAATACTTGTAATCTCCTTTCCTCCCTTAAAGTAAGAGTCCATGTTTCGCACCCATATAATATAACTGGTATAATAATAGTTTTATATATTTTCAGTTTAACGATTTTTGAAAGGAGTTGGGACATCAGGAGTCTCTGCAATGCATAATAGCACGCATTTCCAGAATTGAGCCTATGTTTAATTTCTTTGTGCATCTCATTCCTATTTGTGATTATTGTTCCTAGGTATTTAAATTCAGCCACTTCCTCAAAATTTCCCTCATTTGTCATGTTATCCATGTCCATTATATAATGAATTTCTACGTGTGACCATATATTTAGTTCTATTGATATTTACTTCCAGTCCTAATTTATTAGTGTTACGCAATAGTGTGTGCGTGTTGTAAAATTACATTACACGTAAATATTTTATCAGTCGACTGCTGGGCTAACATCCACATCATCTAGTCAGTATAAGGGTGACATTTAGCATTTCATGTTGAAGTTATACCTGGTTTCCTCAACATAAGGCCGCTGTATATTGTAACAATCCTACAGGCCTATACTAAGATGCTGAGTGGACCACATTCCTATAGGGCGTACACTATATTAAATTCCATGAGAAAATGGCTTGACCCAGGGGACTGGACCAGCGTGTATTACTTATCTCTGTGACAAGTCATGCTGTTTTAGATCGAGATCCAAAGTGTGCTTCGCGAATCATAAGTGTCCGCCATCACTTACCAATGAATCTGTAGGGGTCATGGATTCTTAATAGCTGTATATTATCATTACTACATTTTTCTTCAATATAAACTCTACAATATCGAATGCAGATAATACTGGAGATACACAGGAGTAGACAAGATAATGGAAACACCACATTCTCTCGCACATTTACTTTCATCAGCTTGGTTAACGAACAGATAATATCGTAATATTTTTTTGATATGTTTAATCTGAACCAAGTTATGTATTTCCGTACAAGTATTTCTTCTCCTAAGTTGTACGCCGTGGAATCAGTGTTATGGCATTTGACCTGAGAGACTTTCAGAGAGGACAAATTGTTGCTAACATTTTTGCTGGAGATACGGTGACTGAAACTACAAAATTGATAGGGTTTTCAAGAAACACAGTAAGGACATGACTTCATATTTGACTGAAATTAAAACTTCTTCAAAAAAAGTAAATGGTCGTAAATTGAAATAAAAGAAATAGAGAGGAGAGATATGAAGAGGATTTTGATACAAAATCATAAAACTGTTGCAGGTAAACTAACTGTAGAATGAGTACCTGTTCCTAACAGAAAAATGAAGAAACGGCTGCACAAACTATATATTTAAGCTAGAACAACATTAATAAACCATTGCTTGCATTCAAGAATGCAATCAAGCGAATACATTGCTTTATGAATACAAGTTGTGGAATGCTGATGATTAAAAAAAAATGTAATATAGTGTGATGAGTCAAAATGTATACTTTTACCTTCTTCTGGTAAGAAGAACGTCTAGAGAACGTCAAAAAATCTTACAATTCAGACTGCTTAGGGCCTAGAGTTAAACATTATTGACGGTCAATAATGGTTTAATAGGCAGCACTATCCTGATATTCTGAAAGTTTGATACGGTGAATGACAGACTTCTAAGGTCTATGAGGGCATACCAGGGAACAATGTGCACTCAACGTACTGACATCGTTTTCTCTCAGGTAATGCTATACTTCCAGTTAGCAATGACCCATCTCATAATGGTAGTGATGCTAAAGACCCGTTTGAGGAACATGAAGAAGTCAGACATCTTTCATGTCCAGCTCAATATCCAGATACGAATATTAATGAGACAGTGCGGTGTGAGTTCGAAACTTGATAAAGAAGAATACTCCTATCCCATTTTTGCTTTAAATAGCTGGACTACATTTTTCATGAAAATGATGTAAGATGCTTTTAGAATACATTCTAAAGTTGTATAAATCAATTTCGAGAATTGCAGCTGTACAGAGGACTAGAGACGTTCCTTCAACACATTAATAAACATTTGGAGATATCTCCATTATTTTTGTACACCATGTTTAATACAGTATATCGGTTTTCTCTTGATCATATTACGTAAACATAATGGGATTTTACTATATAAGGTTTTATATGAAGACATCTTTGATGAATTACACTTGGAACCATTATAAAACAAAATTTCTTATCAAACGAGTAAGTTAAGATGGATCCAACATGTTCATCAAATGGAAGTTCACAGGATTCCCAAACAAATGTTGAGCTATCAACCTGCAGGAAGAAGAAAACCAGAACGCCCACTCAAAATACTTTTGGATGGTGTTTCTCTTGAGGCCGAAACAGGTCAACGAATGGCCTAAATTCGTGAATGTACTATGATGATGATGAAGATGTTGTATCAGGATCGTGAATTTTTTCAAGTCAAATGAGAGCTCAGATTAAAAACATTTGGACACAAATTGGATACAGCGTGGAACTAATATTTATTACACAAAATTCAATTATTTTAAAAGTAATTAGTCTGTGATTATTCTGATTAATATTGTAGAACGAAATTTTGATGGCATTAATTAATTTTATTTTGCTTATGATCTGCAATTTATTTTAAAATTATTAATTCTATTCTAGGAAAAGCCAATACATTTTTACTATAATTTAGTTGTATGTTTAATTTTATTGTAATAGTTAATTTTACCATGCCAGTCGTAAACCCTGTTCATTGTATATTGAATTTCAATGAATTTAATATATTAATAATGTTCTCATATTTAGAATAACATAGTCAAAACACTAAATATCTAACCACAAAATTCATTGAATGTAAAATCAGTATTTGATTGAGGGTGAATAATATTGTACAATAATTTTCAGAACGAAATATTGGCTTTAAAGTATACTTCGGGTCATGAGTAATAATAATAAAATATCAAGGCTAGTATAAATTAGTGTCTGCAATCCTTTTGCGATGGACCTTGCGACCGATCATCATGAGAGCACAATGTAGCGCTCCCTAGAAATAATAATATTAATCTACAATTTTAAAAAATACAAAAAGCCATTACATTTTTCTAGAAAATCCAGTTAAGGAAACATAGAGGAGATCGTTGTCTTCGGATGATAAATTATAATATTTTTTTTTTCAATCGATTGTCACAGATGTGCAATAGGTTAAAGAACTCTCATGTAAACACAAATTCCTTTCCCATCGCAATTCCTTAGTTAATTTGTTTTTATTTGATTATTTCCTTTGATACCTCAGGCTATTAGTTCAAAATTCAAAACTAGGTGAGAATGAACCTTCATATTTGGCTGAGATGACTCTTACTTTAGGATTGAAATACTCTTATTTTCCGTAAAATTATGGCAGGGGGGACACATGGCTTTTGTTCCCTTCCAGGATTAAAATCGAACCGAGCACTTTATACCCTCAAAATGTAGTCGTTTCTCGAATTTTAACAGTACCTCTAGTGGCCTATAATTTTTCGTCACTCTTGGAACTCAAACACTATGACTCTTCAGTCAAGTATCTTGGTCTCCTTTAGATAAAAGACTTACCTTCAGACTTCATGTTCGACACCTCATCAATCAGATAAATGTATCCATATCCGTATTATCCATTCTTCAGGTCAAACACATTGTCTACAATGATCAAGCTAACGTTATTCATGGCTGTGATTTGTAGCATATTGTTATAAGGATGTGATGCTTGGATCATTATCACTGCAGAACATAGCGAAAAATTCAATTTACCAAAATAGATAACTAAAAATAATTTTTCGGCATCCCAGTACACGAGAATCCCTGAGCTTCATAGAATTCCTCACGCCATTGTACTTATTTCAACCCCCCCCCCAGTGCGCAATACAGGTTGATTCAGAATAAATATTACAGACTTCTAGGGATTGTAGAGGGGACTTAGTAGATACAGTTTTGATAAGGAACTCGTGTCCGGAAACGTACCATTTCGATGTAAAATAAGTTTATTCTGAACCACAAGACACACGATATAAGCCAATTGTGTATCGATCTTAAAACTTATTTTACATTAAAATGGTAAATTTTCGGACATGGGTTCCTTATCAAAACTTTATCTACTAATACCCCTCTACAACCCTTGAAGTCTGCAATACTTATTCTGAATCATCCTGTATAGGTCATCAACCTCAACACTTTCAGTAAAATCGAGACGGGTCAGATTATTCCTCACACGGGGTAATCGGCACTGAAGGAGGTATCTGATCTTTGCACCAGAAGTCTCTAGAGGTAGGGAAAACGCCGAACTTTACAGACACAAGTATAGTCAATATTTGACTAACATAGTTGAAGCCCCTTATATATGAAATACGCCAGCCACGGTTTTATAATAGGTATAGGCTATTGATATACCGGTGTAAAAAGTGACTTAAGAAAAATGGTATTTATTATATAAAAGAACACTTAGAAACGCTTTCATATTACCATTTTTTCTAAATGGCTGCCAACAAAGGAAGATAATGGAATAATCAATCAATCAATTTTTGAATGAATGGAGCGGTTGGCGAGACATCTGGTGTTAGATAGGTGATGTATTGCCCTTCAATATGCTCAAGTGCTTGCATTAGAAAAGATAAGCTTCTTTTTTCCATTTAATTTCAGTTGATTTCGACTCAATTCATCTGGTTTAAAGTGCATTTCAGTTATACAGAGTGTTTCAATATGGCGTTTATAATATTTTACGAAATGGAAGGTCAAAAGAAAATTTCTTCGAGGATTGTCAGCGAAACAATGGAATCTCATTCTTCTTCGGCTCTCCCACACTTATAGGTTTGCCGTCTTCAGTTTCCATTTATCTCTATCATTCCAATCTCCTTCTTCCAAATTCCTATCATCCATTATAGTTCTGACGTAGGTTTTCCATTTCCATCTTGGTCTGCCACGTTTATTTCTTCCAGGGGGTGACCATTGGTATATATTTTTTGGCCATCTTTCGTTTTCCATTCTCTGCACATGGCAATACCATTAAAGCAATACCTCTTAACAACAGATGTGGTGACATTCATTTCTCTCCAAAGGAATGCATTTCTTATTTTATCCTGTCTTGTTTTTGGAGGCTTCTTCTAAAATAATCAAATTCAACTGTTCTAATTTTATTCTTTTGTAATTCCGTCAAAGACCAAGTTTCACTTCCATATGACAAAATATTCTGTATTATACTGTTATAAATCTTCATTTTAGTTTCCTTTGTAGTAATTTTATTCCAAATTTTTCCATGTAATGTCTTAGTTGCAGTTTTTGCCATTGCAATTTTAAAACAATGGAATACTATAACTATAAAAACCCAAAATAAAACATGCACATTTTCATTGAAGAATTTAGTTATCGACTTGATGTATATAAAGGGTCTCAATATGATGTATATTCTCATAGAAACGTTATTTATCAGCAACGAAATGTGAGAGAAAACTATTTTTATTGAGTATAAACACGTAGAAATAAATTATATAGCCTAATGGAAAATGGACAGCTAATGAAAAATGAGGGAAATTTTCAGGAAGTTGCTGAATTCAAATACCTAGGAACAATATAGGCCTAATCACAAATAGGAATGAGATGCGCGAAGAAATTAAACATAAGCTCAATTCTGGAAATGCGTGCTATTATATATTTCAGAAACATTTGACATACCAACTCCTTTCAAAAAACGTTAAATTGAAATTATGTAAAACTATTATTCCACCAGTTACATTATATGGTTGCGAAACATGGATCTTACTTTAAGGAAGGAAAGGAGATTACGAGTATTTGAGAATAAATTTCATAGGAAAATTTTTGGACCAAAGAGAGATGAACGGACTTGTGAATGGAGAAGTCTAAACAAACAGTGAACTACATGGTCTTTATAGGAAGCTAGATATAATAACAGTTATGTCTAGTAGACTGCGATGGGCATGACATGTGGCACGAATGGGGAATGAAAGACGTGCATGGATGCTTCTAGTAGGAAAACCAGAGGGAAAACGCCCAATTGGTAGACCAAGAATGAGGTGGAAAAATAATATTAACTATGATTTCAGGGAAATAGATCATGCAGGGAATGTTTGGAAAACATTATCTCAGGATAGGGATGTACGGAAGTTAAAGGAATCCAACATAAAAAATTGTGTATCTCATTTCTTCGCTGAGAAATAGCGTTTCAAAGTGTACATACATCAATTTGAGACATTCTGTATCATATATAGGCCTCAATAAATAAATATATATGCCTATATATTTATTTATTTATTTACATTGGTGTGGAGAAAGTACGATAAATTGGGGGTAAATGAATTCGAATTTAACATAAATCTTATTTTAAAATCGTGCAAAAACAAAGTGGTTGCTCCAAAAGTTAGCTCAGAATAAAAGGAAGACAGAATTGCCAACCGAACGGATTTGTCACACAGACTGGATACTTTGCTCCACTGGGTAACGCCACAAAAATTTATACAACGCGAGAATTTGTAACGTAAACTAAATGTAGCTACTCTACCCTAAACGTAATATAACCTACCGAAATACATCGACACGTAAGTAAATATCACGTTTCATAACTTAAAATGAACCAAATGAGCTAACTCAGGAAATTTCAGCTATGGAAAAGAGATATCAAGGCAAATTGAATCCTAATATGCTGGCCGATTATTGTTGGACCATCAATATGGATGCTCCACAGGCGAATTATAGCAGAAATCGTCATTTCTTACTTTCTAGGTGAGTCCGAATGTTCGAATATTGTGTAGTTACGAATGTAGAAAATATTAAAGTGTTTGAAATTATAAATTCCTCTCTCTCTCGGAAACCTTGCGTGATGGAGAAGAAACTATATCATATTTGATCATACTATCAGAATCACATATTTCTCTTTTTGAGACAACAAAAAGTTTATTTTTTTGTTGCTGAGTGTAATTTACTCTTTCACACAATTCATTATTTAAACAAATTTCATTTAAGAAAGGGTATTCTCCACCAGTTTTGATTTTTCTATATTGATCACAATACCGTATTTTTAACCTACAACGTTCAAATTATGCGCGGAATATTGATTATTTTCATTAATTGCTCCAAGAACTTTGCTATCCCAAAAGTAGTGAGTCAATTTGTAATTTTCGATTAATTGGGATAATGCCATGAAATAACTGTCTCCATTCCTGGATATTTCTGTTCATGTATATAATAAAAAAAAGTGGTGAAAGATCACAAATGTGCCTAACACCGCCGTAAATGTATCGCCATTGTAATATTTAATCTCGCTCCTGATTGCATTTGAAGTTTTTTTTTAATATAGGTTGAAAATATTTTGTGTAAGCTGTCGTGGGATCGATATTCCGCTACAATCTGCATTAGTTTATTATGATTTAATCTGTTAAAGGCTTTTTTTAAAATCAACTAATACAGTATGATACTGTAAATTAATGTTTGCTTTTTGTCGGCCGCGGTAGACTAGTGGTTATGCTCCTTGCCTCTGGCCCCGAGGGTCGCGGGTTCAAACTCGGCCGGGGTCGATGGATTTTTTAGGATGGAAAAATCCAAGGTGCAAGTCCTCCGAGAGGGGCTTTAAGCTGTGGGTCCCGAGTCTGAAGATTTTCAGGCTCGTAAAATATACTTAATCCTGAATGAATAGGCCTCTAAGTACAATTTACCGAATTTTCCCGTCCTAGCACTACCGTGGTTTCCTAGAAGTCAGTATGAGGCGGAACGCTGACCACGGACTACTTAAATGACATCTATAAACAAGTGTAACTAAATTAGTATGGTTCAAATTCTTCCCTGTAGGGGGAGAATCTCTGTTAAGGGAAGCAGGGGCTAAGAAGAAGAATTTCAATTAATAGTTCCAGGGTAAAATAGGCATCATAACGGAACCTTCCTTATCGACAACAGTATTTTAAAAATATGAAATAGGAAATAAACTTCTAGAACCATTATTACAATGCCTATTCCCAACTTTCAATTATATTACCTTCCTGTAATTATTTCAAGAACAATCGAGCGCCCCTATTAGGGATGACCCTTATCAAGGCAGAGAGAGAGAGAGAGAGAGAGAGAGAGAGAGAGAGAGAGAGAGAGAGAGAGAGAGAGAGAGAGAGAAATAGAGAGAGGTTTTTTTGCTATTTTATGCAAATGAAACCCACTTATAAATTACACTGAGTAACAAAAAACAAACTTTTTTTTTTGTCTCAGAAAGAAAAATATGTGATTCTGATCGTATTTTTTCTCCTCTATTCAAATATGATATCGGTTTTCTCCATCACGCAAGGTTTCCGAGAGAGACAGGCATTTATAATTCCAAACACTTTAATACTTTCTAAATTCGTAACTACACAATATTCGAACATTCGGACTCACCTAGAAAGTAAGAAATGATGATTTTCTGCTATATTTCGCCTGAAGCATCCCTCTTGATGGTCCAACAATAATCGGCTAGCATATTAGGATTCCATTTGCCTTGATATCTCTTTTCCATACCTGAAACCATTTGAGTTAGCTCATTTGGTTTTATTTTACGATGGACAAATGGACGAAAAACCGTTTATTAAAAAAATTATTATTTAAATCCATTAATTGAAATTGAAATAAAAAACTGTGGATGATGGAGAAATTCCGAATACATATTTGAAAACACGATAAAAAACTGCATGAAGTGCAACTATTGGAACTCATGAGACAAAAATCACGTTGACCAGTGTTTTTGACAATCTTTATAGTCATATATTAGCTCATCAATTTTGTGATCTAAGACCACAGAGTGTACAATATCACTAAACTCATTCTATTGTAACTTATAAGCTGTTTATTTTGAATCCTATATTAGATTTAAAGGATATAAAAAGTTCTTCTTCCTTCTTCCTCTTCCTCTATGCATGAAAGCTGGCAGCTTGCTGCGTGTTCATTCACTACAGGTCCGGGGTTTGGTGACGTCCTTCCATCGTAATTGTGGTCGTCCTAAAGGCCTTTTCTGTTGAGGTGTCCAGTTTCGTACTTTTCGTCACTATAAAAAAGTATAATATAAAATTATACCTTGTTTTGTAGTCTCCTCAACTTTTTAAAATAATTAAACCATTATTTTAATTATATTAACAGTTTTAATAATTTAATTATTTAAACAGTTGTAATTATTTTAATAATTGAGGACATTAAAAAACAAGGTATAATATTATATTATTTTAAATACATTTTCTGACTAAAGCCTCGACGGAATTTTACCATAAAATTTACTAGTAATGACAGATTTTAAAGGGTTTGGAAAGTAGATTTTATAAAAATAAACAGCCTACGTGGATATCCATGCAGAACGTAAACCTGGATATCCATGCAGAACGTAAACCTGTCTTCATCAACACACCGCCTCTAACATAGTTATATCCTATGATCAATAGAGCGTGGTGTTTCCATCAAAATTACACACATGACCGAATGTGGTCAAAGGATACTCTGATCTTGCCTTGGGCGAGATTCGATCTTGAAGCAGTTTCAGTATGGCTGCATGTTATGTGATTTTTTAGAGTATATGTACATGTACTTATTGTGATATGATAAATTTTATGTTATTGGACATATATTGATTTTCATGATTTTACTCATTTAATTACATTTTTATGGTGCGCAAAATGATTCATTTACTGCGCCACTGTAATGCAAGGCCACAAATAGTATAGGTTGTTGCTGAAATCAATGTGAAGTGCGTTCTTCACCCTCCCTCTAATCCGGTTTTACCACCATGTGTCTTTCTATTCCTTAAACTGAAGAAAAACCTTCACGGGAAACGTTTTCTGCCTTCAGAAGCTTAGTGAATGCTGCGGAGGCCGATTTTAAATTTACCAGAAAACGTTATCCAGAATGAATTCGCAGACTGATAGAAACGCTGTGACAATTTAATTGCCTCCAAAGTAGACTACTTTGAGTGGAAATACTTTATTATGATCTTAATTCTGCCAGAATAAATCAAATATCTTTACAAGAGACAGACATATAACTAGAAAAAATAAGTTACAAATATATAATTCAATAGTTAGAACTACTATCACACATGGAGCTGAAGCATGAAAATTCTACAAAAACTTAAAATAAAAACTTACGTCGATGGAAATGGATTTCTTAAGAAGAGCAGGAGGATGTTCAAAATTGGAGAAAAATATCAGTAGTAGATTATATAATATATCCATAGTAATTCTGCCCGAAGACAGGTCCTTCACTATAACCATAGCATTTTGATGCTATGCTTGCAGCTTTACTAGGGAATTGTAGGTGTGGTAGCTTCCCGTTGCTTTCCACACCGGTGAAGAATGATGATTGTGATGAAGATGATAGTGATAAGGATGATGATGATGGCCATATGATTTCGGGGACCGTTTGGGCCTCAAAGTTTTTCTGACATTTGTCTTACAGATGAGGAAAAACCCCGATAAAAACCTCACCCAGAAAAACTGCCCCGACCGGGGATCGAACCTGGGCCCGCTGCGTGACAAGGCAGCACGCTTCCTCGAGACCACAGCTGTGGACATACAATATATAAGTAATTAAATTGGTAAAGATATGTACGACGAATGTAGGAATAAAGGTTACCCTGAAAATATTGGAACAATGTCCACCTGGAAAAATAAAGGAAGACCTCAAAACGCATTGATGCAATAAATGATTAAGAACAAGAGGACTGGAAGACATGAAATGGTTGGACAGGGCGAGTGGAGAAAAAAATAAAACTTTAGGCACAGAAAGATGTGTAAACATTGAAAATAAGTATATAAATAAAATATATTACAATCAATCTTTTACAGATACATTTTATATTTAATATTTGCATTTAGTTTTCTGATCACTGATCATAGTCTAACAATATTATATATATGAAACAAATTTCAATAAATAAAAGTGTAAAATTATTAATTTGTAGAGAAAAAGTCTCCATGGTAAATCACGGTAAATCCTTGTGGAGATATCTCAAGCGGGAGAGATATAAAGGCAATTACATAAATTAAAGTTAACTAAGGAAACGCTGCGGAGCGTTAACAAGAAAAGAGACAATAAATTAAGAAAACTCGAGACACCAAAAAGAAAACAACATTGCCAAATATATATATTGTATCAAACACAAACAAAACAACATGTAAATAAAACAACATTTATCTAAACAGATCAGGTAAAATATTAAACAAATAAAGCAAAATTATTTATATTCTCTGGGTTTGATTTTCGAAATTATCACTTACTGATATTTTAAATATATCATTTCGTTATTGTTAAAATACTGCACACATTTCAGAGTGACATTACATGGACAGTGAGCATGTTAGGATATAACATTATCGCCCCGATGTTTTAATTTATTTTTCATGTTTTATGGGTTATATCAGTAATGTTTTTAATTATTAGACCGAATATGATTAGCATTTTAATTGAAAATATAGTTTTTCATTGTGCGTTTTTTAGTTCCAGGAACATGAATGGTCAGGGATATAACTAACTTGACACAGATGTTAGGGCATTGTTATAGGTTTAATGTAAAACAGAATTATTTTGTTACGTTTCCAGAGCAGTTGTATTAACACCTAATTACAACTGGTAAATTCGCAATTAAAAATTAACCCACTTTTCTGTAACGGTACTATTTAATTCCTAATGAGGAGATTAAATGTTTAATATTATTCTCACAACGTAAACATCCATAACACTATGTGTTTTGGTTAGATTAGGAAGAAAATACTTGGTGGTGCAAGTCGCTTACTGTATACAGTATTATTATTTACTGTTATAGTTTATCCATTTTTTATTTATTTAGCAGGGTGTAGAAGCAGATGACTTGCCTTCTACTAAACCAGGGCAGATATTTGTTACATTAAAATAGAACAATCACTATAATTGTAATGCGAAATTAGACACTGAATGAAAATTTGACCAAACTGAGACTAATCACATGCAACATATACATTCCTGATATTCGCTATTTTATTTTATCCAAAAGCGTGCTACCTGACACTTAATAAAAACCTATTTCTGTTGTTCCTATTTTTCTATTCCTTTTATATTCATCATCATTATCCATGTAAGTATTAGGCCGTGTGGCATGTTACGGCCTCAAAGAGGAATTTTCCATCCAGCGCTTTTTTTTGACGTCCCAGCGATCTTTTGCCTTGGTGGCAATTGCGAAGTATGGCTTTTGGAATTCTATGAGACGGCATTCGTTGAAAATGGGCTTTCCAGTTGTTCTGGTAGTTCTGTATATGGTGAAGAATGGGTTCTACATCCAACTCTTCCATAATTTCCTCATTTCTTTTATGGTCCTACTTTGTGTAGCCTGCTGTACGGCGCATAAATCGCATCTCATATGCTGTTATTCGGCTTTCATCTTCACTACCATATCTTAATACTGGTCTTGCGAGAACCTTATAAAGCCGTATTCTTGTGTTCTTCTGTACTAAAGATGATTTCAATATATTGTTAATTATCCTCTTGTTTTTGTAAAATTTGTGATTTGCTTTGATATATCAGCTTCATCTTGAAATGTTAAATTATAACCCAAATAATTAAATTTGTTTACTCGTTCTAAAATTTCATCATCCAAAACAATTTGCTATGTATAATGGTATTTCCCACAAAAGGCCATCACTTTAGTTTTCTTTGTATTTATTTCCATACTGTACCTTTTTGCAATTATATTAAAATTGTGTACAGAATACTGTAAATCTGTTTCTGTTGGAGCTATTAATACCAAATCATCTGCAAAAAGCAAAGAGTCTATTTTATGGTTTCTATTAATTTGGATAGAACCGTGTTTCTTCTTTCGCCGATCTTGGAGTATTCTATCCATGTATGTGATAAAGAGCAAGGGCGAGAAAAAAAATTAAATTTGCTTTCTATAGTCTCAAACCAAGCCTCCTTTTTTATTAAAGACCAAAAATCAAAACCATACAGCAATATAGGGACAGCTATTACAATGTAGAACTTTAATTTGGTTGTGTGTGTATATATATTAACCAGATTTGCTAAACATTTGAATTTCAATCTGGAAAAGACACTGTGGCGTAAGAGATCCCTATTTCAACTAGGATGCACGAAATGGGTTGATGGTCGATATAATTGTCAAATCCATAGTTTTGGGGTAGAGTATCTAATTAATGACAATCCTGGTGATATTCAATCCGAATATTGACCTCTGTACATTAAAGAGGGCGAAGGGTTAAAAGAGGCGAAACATATAATGTCAAAAGTAGCTGAAATTAGTGCCAAATTCGTACTTTTGGAGTCGCTAAGATAATTTGTGACAATCCTGATGAAATTTAAGTCACTCCAGCACCACAGAGGGGGTGGTAGTGAGAAGGGGTGATACTTGAAATAACAAGTGACCGATATTAGTGTCAAATCCATAGTTTCGGGATCGCTAGACAATTGGTAACAATCTAGAAGCCATTTGAGCCCACGTTTAACCTTGGGACTCATATGGGTGAGAAAGCGTGAAACATAATGTCTAAGAAGGCGGAGATTGGTGGCTAATGATAGTTTTTGTGATCGGCGAGGTCATTGGTGACAATGCCGATGACTTTTAAGTCCCAGTTTGATTCTTAACACCCTTAACTTGTTAAGAGAGGTGACATGTGAAAATAATATAAAAAAATCGATATTAATATCGAATCTATAGCTTTTATGGTCGTTGATATGAATAGTGAACTTCCCAATGAGGTTAAAGACCAAGCACAGACATCTACGTAAAATATACAAATTGAGTGTTGAATCAAAAAGTTTTTGGGATCACTACGCTAAAGTGATGGCTAACTGTCCCAATGCGATTTAATCCCAAGTTTTATCTCATCCAGCCAGAGAGTGCGAAGGATATGGCATGTAAAAAGTGAAAACACCCATGTTATTGTCAAATCCATGTTTGGATGAATTTTAACAATTTCTATTGCCGTTTGAGTCCAAGCTCAAACTCCCACTGTATGGAGAGTGATAAAATGTGGAAATGAAATCCCCAAAATAACTATATTACTATCGAATCCATGCTTTGGCAACTGTGGGATTTCACATTTCTGTAGAAGTTATTGTATACTATCGTCCCATGTTTATTGTGGCCTTCCTATGGGGCTTCTTTTACCTAGTCCACATATTTGACCTTCCCATATTTGTCTAGTTATTCTATTATCATTAATTTAGCTTATGTGACCAGACAATCAGATTTCAATATCAATTATTTTTATAAATATAAAATAAACCAGCCCTTATTTCACATTTAGTTCGCAGCAATGCATCTAGATTATCATGGTTTTGTGAACCAGAATTATTTAAAAATTGTCCAACAATATAAAATAATATTTGACTGATTTAAGAAAATTACTGCCTGATTTTCAACTCATTTGGATAGAGAACATCTCCCACTGAATGTGAGGTATCTTCTCAATGCATCGGATATCATGACTCTATGAGAACAACCTTATTGCCTTGACATTTGATCACTACAATAGCTATATCGTAGGAAGAATTTGTGAAATGACCATTGTAATAACCGCTAATATCCATCCATAGTAATTCTGCCTGAATGCAGGTCTTTCACTGCAATCATAGCATTTTAACGCTACGCTTTGCAGCTTTACTAGGGAATTATAGGTATGATAGCTTCCTGTTGCTTTCCACACCGGTGAAGGATGGTGGCCATATAATTTCGGGGACCGTTTGGGCCTTAAAGTTTTCCTGACATTTGTCTTACAGGTGAGGAAATACCCCGATGTAAACTTCACCCAGATAAACTGTCCCGAGCGGGGATCGAACCCGGGCCCGCTGCGTGACAAGGCTGAACGCTACCTCGAGACCACAGCGGTGGTCAACCGCTAACATAAACAACGAATTAATAATACTTCTTAGACATTGATTCTTACTTTAAGGGAGGAAAGGAGAATACGAATAAGTTCTTAAAAAATGTTTGGACCAAAGAGAGATTAACAGACAGGTGAATGGAGAACAATACATAATAAGAAATGGTCTTTATAGGAAACCATAGATAATAAGAACTGTTAGTCTCGTAGACTGCGTTGGGCAGGACATGTGGCACGAATGGGGAATGGAAGAGGTGCATGGAGGCTTCTTGTAGGAAAGCCAGAGGGAAACCCCTAGTTGGTATACCAAGAATGAGGTAGGAGAGTGACATTGACCATGATTTGAGGGAAGTGGATTATACAGGGGAATGATTGGAAAACATTAGCTCAGGATAGGAATGTATGGAGAGCTTATGTCTGCGCGCCCATGAACATGCGGGTTCTGTAGTGCCAATGAGTTAGTTAGTTATAGGCTAAACCCTGTTTTATACGTATCGGGAATGTTTTACATGAAAAATGGTAAAGGTGTGTTTTTGCGCGATAGTGCATTTTGTCGTACTTACAGCAATGGCGACCATGATTGAAAGTTCAACTTCCTACATTTCGGGATTGCCAACCTAAATAACTATACTGTAATATTACATATTACAAGCACGCGTATAGGAACTAAAACCAATGTATATACAAAAAAATTCAAAAGGTAGTGTTAATGTACATTGTACTAATCAAATCACTGCATTTAAAATGAACTGAACTTTATTTGAAACAATATAAAACAATAAATACATAATTACCGCCATTTTATTACTAAATTGGTGTCACGGCCTCCTGTTGTTTCAACTAATAAACATTGCCCACACTATTAACGTTAGTCAGTTGTTTATAATGAACCAAAATATTTCCAACAAATATATTGTTTTACTATTATTTATTATTTTGAAAACACTATCGCTAAAAAATGTGCAACGAATGTTTGTGAAATATTTTACAGAATCTCGGAAATTAAAAACCTCGCTATTGCTCTGTCTTTAAACATTTTCCTCGATTTTGTAAACATCAGTTCCCAACCTCGCATCGTAATATCTATTATGACGTGTGTATAACTGTACGAGTATATTCTTAGCATTTTACTTAATTTCTATAATTATGAATTTTATAAGGTAGCATGTGGGTATTTTAAGAAGAATGATTATGTCAATAGGTAGATAGAACCTTCTTTAACGAGGTTCCTTAACATCAGGTCATTAACATTGCATTGTATCTCCGTCTGAAATGGTCGATAAGTTTACCAAGAAGCAACTAATTTCAGAGTTGATAAATTTTGTTCAGAGGCCTATTTTCTTCTATTTTGGCGGGGCTCTTAATCGACGCAATTTACGACACGGGATCCATGGTTTGACTACTCTTTCCAAGGAAGTCATAGCCTCAACTTTTATTCCCTGAAAATATTCATAGATTCCGGCCGGGTTTGAACGCGAGAACCTCGGAATGAGAAGCGATCATTATAACCACTAATAATTTATTGTCCAAATATATTTGATATGTCCACCGCTGTGGTCTCGATGTAGCGTGTTGCCTTGTCACGCAGCGATTCCCGGTCTGGACAGGCTCCTGGGTGAGGTTTATCTTTTGGGGTTTTTCCTCATCTGTAAGACAAATGTCAGGAAACTTAGGGCCCAACGGTCCCCGAAAGTCATCCGGCCATCATCATGATTATTACCATTATCATCGTTCATCGGTGTGGAAAGCAACGGGAAGCTACCACACCAATAATTCCCAAGTAAAGCTACAAAGCATAACATGAAAATGCTATGATTGCAGTGAAAGACCTGCCCTCGGCCAGAATTACTACGGATGGATATTTGATATCCCTTTAATATATTAATACAATTTACAGATACCCTGTATAAAATACAGAATAGCGCTGATTTGTGTAGTATAATGAAGTAGTTTTTTACACTTATTTCTATTCTATCATGATCACATATACAGTATTTGTTTAGCTGCAAAAATGAATATAAACTATATTAAATTGTTCTAATTAAAAATGTACATGTTATCGTAACAAAAACGTACAAAAAATATACATAAAATAGCATTGCTGTGCTTTAATAAAAACACAACTGGATAAATAAGCACAGATGAAAATTATTTCATATTCTGAATCGCAAAAAGAAAGAAAAAAGAATACTCTTTGTTGTTTGTCAATTAAAAATATACCAAATTTGTGCGATATTTTTATTACATAATTCTCATTAATATTGTTAGTTTAACCCCCCCCCCCTTTGAGGTATATTTATATTATGTCACACCCACCAGAGCCTTACAGGATCACGGCCTGTTAAAAGAAAGAATTTAAATTATTGGTAACACACACATATTCTGACCATAAAAAAACCATGGAGGCTCTCTTCGGATGAGTGCTCAGCTCAATGTCAATGCCACCTCCGAGATAGTACGAACATTTAAGAGGATATATATCATTCACTCACACATTTATACCAAAAAAATCAATTATATAGGGCCTATGGGTGATTGTGATGGACAGATGGTGTTCCGGAACTATTTGGACCTAAAAGTTTCCTGAAATTTGTTTTGAAAGTGAGGAAAAACCCCAAAGAAATAATTCACCCAGGAGACTTTTCCTGACTGGGAATCAAACACGTACCCTCTGTATCTAAAGCATATCTGAATAATATTAATATTAATAAACATAGAATTTATTATAATACCTATAATATGTATTGATAATTTTTCACGGAACAGATTAACTGATTAATGTATGTACCCATACTTGCCGTCAATGTATATTTAAGAAATTATATAAAATTATTGTAAAAGGCAGATGAACTATTTTAGTGGGAATTTGACTATATTTATTGATTTTATTCATTCAGGATTGTGAATTCATATTCTGACTGAAATAACAATGAAATTCGCCCAAATTGTGAGATTCTCCAAATTATCCATGGTATAAATAAATAATATTTTTAAAAAACTAAAACAACACCTTTATTAGAAAACCGAACTTAAAAATGAACATAATTTTAATTTCCAACACGCTTGGGATAAAATTAAAGTGGTCAACAAAAAAATTATCTCCAACACATATAGAATAAAAACTAGAGTTATCAACAAAAAGAACATAATTTTACCATAAAAAGCGTGGGGTGCTCTATATCAATGAATATATTTGATAATAAACAGATATTGGTAAAAGTAAAGTCTCTAAGAAGAAAATGTGAAAATCATAAAAAGCACCACACGCTTTTGATGGTAAAATTATTTTCTTTTTGTTGATAACTAGTTTTATTCTATATATGTTGGAGATGATTTTTTTGTTGACCACTTTAATTTTATCCCAAGCGTGTTGGAAATTAAAATTATTTTTCATTTCTTAGTTCGGTTTTCTAATAAAGCGTGTTGTTTTAGTTTTTTAAAACTATTATTTATTTTTATTTTTTTAGTTTTAATATTTTACAGAATAAGATAAAAATGTAAATATCTTTAAATTTGATACTATTGTAGTATGAGCTAAAAGTAATACTCTTCTAAAAAAAATCCTCCCAGCCGGATTTGAACCAGCGACCTATGGATTCCTGAAATTATATACCATTACAGTTCACCGCTCTACCAACTGAGCTCTTACAACGATTGGTTCAAAAATCGACAAATCCGCAACCTATTATACCAGTTTTAATTTTTTTCTGGTGATTCTCGCCAGGATTTTAGAAACAAAATATGACATTATGTATTGTCACGGATCCTTTACAAGTATACAAAAGTTTCAAGACGATCCAATGTACCTAAGCGGGTGAAAATCGTGTTCAAAGATGCCGTTATATAGATACAAAGACACTTTTTTAAATTTCTGATGATTCTGGCCAGGATTAAAAAAAAATTAAATTATTGTATTGTCACGGGTCCTTTGCAAGTATACAAAGCTTCAAGTCGATCCAATGATTTTAAGAGGGTGAAAATCGCGTTAAAAAATTCCGTCATATAGATAGATAGATATAGGTCAAGCTAATATAAAGCGTGTAAAAACATATCTGACAGAATAGATTGAGAGAGAAGTTGAAATATCACATTTGACTAATAACGGTGAATAGTCATTTTGGTGAATAATGTGTAAATATTAGAGTTAACAGGCCTAGAAGTCCCTTGGCGTACCAGCCGGCTGCCAGCCAGCCTCGCTTTCACATGTGCTATTATAGAGATGAACAATCACACAGTTCTGCAATAATGTTCTATCAGACAATGATGCCACAAAGTAGAATAGGCCTACTTTAGTTCATATACCTACGGATAAAATATAAGACTTAATTATTTTGCTTCCAAACTAGAAGTCATAAATTAAATAGGCCCTACACAAAACTTATTTATATGTATTAAATTTAATGTGATGCTATTCTAAATCAATTGTAATATGTCCACCGCTGTAGTCTCTGGGTAGCGTGCTGCCTTGTCATGCAGAGGGCCCGGATTCGATCCCCGGTCGGTACAGTTTTTCTGGGTGAGGTTTTTATCGGGGTTTTTCCTCACCTGTAAGACAAATGCCAGGAAAACTTTTAGGCCCAAACGGTCCCCGAAATCATATGGCCATCGCAATCATCATCATTCATATTCATCTTGGGTTAAGCTTAAGATTAGGGACTCTCCTGGCGCACCATTATCATCACCACCCATCATATCATCGGGGCAACGTAACCCCGCCTTTCAGGCGCCCCAACCTTAGATTTGGGTTACAAGTACGCCATGCCAGGAGAGAAACAGGCATGTCGAAAAACAAACCTGGGGCATTTGAAAAAAAAATTAATATGTGATGATATTCTAAATCAATTGTAATAAGGAAGCCTGGGAATTTTATTGTTTATTATTTACACAAATAGACGCACAAAAACATAGAATATAGTGAAATTGCCATGGAAATGGTGTTAGCGAAAAAACTTGACAATGTAATAACCCTATCATAGTCTTCAGTTCCACACGCCCTAAACCTAGATCATTCAACTCTTATAGGCATACATTATATTTATATAAAGAGAAGGCAGTTATTATTAAGTCTTAACAATAATTGTGGTTTTTTGTCATTATTAATATTATTTTATAGAAAAAAGAGCTATTTAGGTATATTTTAAATATAATTTCATTCATGTTTTGTAATTAATTATAATTTATCCTAACTTGTATGTTGTTATTATTATTTTTATTATTATTATTATCTATATTTTTATAATTGTGCTGATTGAGAAGGGTTTTTATCATCTTAACTCTGTCAGAATACGTAGTAGTAATAGTAGTAATAATAATAATAATATTAATCATCATCATCTGAATAATAATAATAATTAATAATAATAATAATTAATAATAATAATTAATAATAATACTAATACTACTACTACTACTACTACTACTACTACTACTACTAATAATAATAATAATAATAATAATAATAATAATAATAATAATAATAATGTCCAACACGGTGGTTTTGAAGTTGCGTGCTGTCTTGTCACGCAGCGGGCCCGGGTTCGATCCCCGGTCGTAACAAGTTTCCTGGGTGAGGTTATTTTCGGGTTTTTTCCTCACCTATAAGATGAATGTCAGGAAGCTTTAAGGCCCAAAGGGTCCCCGAACACCATCTGGCATCTACTTTTTTCTTCAAATGCCCCAGGTTGCCATTTCGACATTCCTGGTGTTCTCTCCTGGCATGGCATACTTATAACCGACTTCTGAGGTTGGGGCGCCTGGAAGGCGGGGTTACGTTGCTCCGTTGATATGAGAGTTGATGGTGATGGTAACGTTGCACCAGGAGAGGCCTTAAACTAAACTTAAGCTAATTAGGTGAATATGATATTGATGATAATGAAGGACAGATGGTGTTTGGGGACCGTTTGGGCCTTATAGTTTCCTGTCATTTATCTTACAGGTGAGGAAAAACCCCGAAGAAACCTCACCCAAGAAACTTGTGCAGACTGGGGATCGAACCCGGACCAACTGCGTGACAAGGCAGCATGCTACCTCAAGACCACAGGGGTGATCCTTTTTTTTTTTTTTTTATTTACATATATGTTACAACCCGTGTTTCACCAATGGTATATCACGGGATATTTACAGTTTTACAATTGTTCAATTATTGTTCTAGTTGTTCTTGTAGTTGACGGAAGATCCTCGTAAGAAATTCTGCAACGTTGACTGTGTTAAAGTGGAACTTCAGAATATTTGGCGGAGTAGCAATTTGTAGTATAGCTGGTCGATCTCTGGATAACATGTTGCATTCAGTCATCAGATGGTGGGCCGTCTGCAGTGATTTTTCTGGGCAGATGCAATAAGGTGAAGCAGTTTTGTTCATTTTGTGTAGGTAGGATTTAAATAGTCCATGGTTGGTGAGAAATTGTGTGGTTATATAGTTAGGCCATAGGGATAGGGACAGTCTATAGGGTATGTTGGGGATGAACATTTTGGTATGGAAGGCGTCATTTGATTTGGTGTAAATTAAATTCCAGATTGTTTCATAGTATTCTTTTAATAACTGCTTGCCTCGTGTTATAGGGATGGAGTTATAGTCGATATTATTTTTGTAGCTAGCGGCTATTTTAGCCAGATAGTCAGCTCTTTCATTCCCTCGAAGACCTGCGTGACCTTTAACCCAGTGGAGGTCAATCTTTCTCGTCTTTTTGAGTACGATTAGCTTTTCTCTGATTTGGATCGCCAAAGGGTTGGTTGATTTTCTATTGGCTATGGCTAGAAGAGCGGCTTGTGAATCTACGTGGATAGCATATGTTGAAGTTACATCTTTTTGTAGTTCAATCCATTCAACTGCCATTTGAATTCCAAGGAGTTCTGCCTGGAAGACTGAGCATTCTATGTCAAGTCTTTTCATATTGGTAAATACCTCCTTTGAGTTTTTCTCGGCTACCATACCTGCTCCCACATGCTTAGTCGTTTTGGACCTTCAAGACTTAGTATTGGTATAATTAGAATTGAAAACGGTAGCTTTGCTATTGAAACTAGTTGGCTCTTTAAAATTTTAATTTGGTGATGTGGGTTTTTTTATTGACTATGTATAATACAAATTCATCAGCAAGAAGATTATACTATTTTATTAACATAATATTAAAGTATTTTGCATATTTGTGTGGAAAGGATAATTCATTGCTTTGAATCTGTCAGAATAAACAAATAAAATAAATGGTATTATTATATTAAAAGTCCACCGCTGTGGTCTCGAAGTAGCGTGCTGCATGACAAGGCCGGCCCGGGTTAGATTCCCGTTCGGGACAGCTCCTGGGTGAGGTTTTTTTTCGGGGTTTTTCCTCGCCTGTAAGACAAATGTCAGGAACCTTAGGGCCCAACGGTCCCCAAAAATCATCCGGCCATCATCATCCTTCAACGGTGTGGAAAGCAACGGGAAGCTACTACACCTGTAATTCCCTAGTAAAGCTGCAAAATATAGGCCTACATGAAAATGCTATGATTTCAGTAAAAGACCTGCGCCCGTGCAGAATTACTATGGATGGATTATATAAAATAATGATAATTCTTGAACAATGTAACAGTTAAAACTCCATGTCCTCGTAATTTATTTCGAAAAATTATCATCAAATTATGTTGAATGAAAATTACAGTAGATTAAATGTGCCTAAAATGTAAAATATTGTGAAAATTGATGAAAGTAATGAACACTTCTCTATTTTATTTACTCACTTTTGTATTTTTTTAGCTATTGTGGAAACAGTAATCAGTCACCATGGTCGTGGTAGAGACTTTTTATTTGCAATTAACTAATTACTTCGCCTACTGTCAAAGTTTAATTTGATTCGTCATATATCATTTGTTGGAGGGAAACCACAGAATTTGGAAAACATCTGTATATAAGCGAGTTAATTATAACAATTAGGAATATTGGTGATACATTCTGTTTTTGAAGAGTATTGTAATAATGTTTTGCCACGACATTTATCAATTAATCATATCTTAATTATTTATTCACATTTCCTTTATTAGGTAGCGAGTGGGAATACTATAACTGTTTCATTGACACATTGCAATTACTCTGTCTGCATGAAAAAGACGCATTTATAACTGTACCGTCATATTATTGTTTTGTTTTGGAATTTTACTTGACTATTTGAGTTAGAAATACCTTCCATTATCCTCATGCATTTTCTGGACGTATAGGATCTGACAAGGGAACTTTTAACCATTGCATACCGAAAGCCACCTTGAAATTTCTCCCAGAGAAGCGTTGTGATATACCAAGGTCATGTCCAAAAAAATTATCGCTCTTATCTGCAAAGCACAGAAGTCGAAGCCTCGAGAAATGGCAATCTACGGTTAGGAGCAGATGGACATCTCTGCTTGAGTAAAAGTGGCGTGGAGTGAGGTAGGACGCGGCGCGAACGGCAGGTAATGGTGTTATCCAACCTATAGTTTATACTTTAAATAATCTCTCTCTAAAATGCAATATAAGAATATCTACATCTAAAACAAAAATTGTTAGCTCTGTAAGGAAAATATGCAATAAGAACAAAAATAGCGATAAACAATTTAATTATAGACGAAGTTCAGAATTTTAATTATTTGGGATGTCACTTAGGTAATGACAGAAATTTAGATAAACACACTAAAATACACTATTCAGTTATGTGTGGCACATTTGAACGTACTTTATTGAATAAAACTAGAAAAGAAACTATTTTAAAATTTTACAAAGTATTGACAGTTCCATCTCTTATCTATGGATGTGAAACCTGGATATTAACAAAGGCAGATAGTAAACAAATAGAGGCTGCAGAAATGAAGATGTTGAGAGCAATAGCAGGATACCAAAGGACCGATAAAAAGAAAAACGAAGATATAAGAACAGAACTTAATATATTTAATCTCTGTGAAAGAATAAAATACTATCAAAATGCTTACCTTCAGCACGTATTACGAATAAATGAACAGCGCATACCAAGAAGAATTTATAATTATAAACCAAAAGGGAGAAGCTTGTTGGGAAGACCATTGAAGAGATGGAAGGACCAATTCGACCTATAATGAGATCGGAACAGGCAATTGGACGTAATACTTGTTGCTTATGATGATGATTTGGCGCTGAATTTTAGTTTCTTGCAGTTAAAAGTGGCAGATATTTTTTTGGACACGACCTTGGTACATCGCAAAGCTTCTCTAGAAGAAATGTCAAGGTAGGTTTCGGCATGCAATGGTTGACAGTTCCCTAATAAGAAATAAAAGTACGCAAATTTTAAGTGTGAATTTCTTGGGGTAAACATAATCAAAATATGTCTCTTTTTAGCTAACATACAGTTTCTTAGAAAATAAATTTTGGAGAAGTTAATTAATCCATTATTGTCATATAACAGTAACAATCTGATTGCCATATATTCCACAGATATAATATGATAAAAAATTATTTTTATATTTTTATGAATATGTAATATACGGCTGGAATACTACCAATTCTCATTACGTAACATTAATTACAAAGGTTGTTTCATTTTCTATTCTTTAATAATATGTATGTGGTAAATAAGGCGAAATCTGCAATATCATCTAATATTAGGACGTCCAACTCTTCGGTTTCCAATTATAGTTGTCAATGTGACACTATGACATGTGTCTTGATTCCTCTTCCCTGTAGAGATGTCCCAGCCATCTAATTATTGCCATCTTTGTTGTTTTAATGATGTTTACATCACCATGTAGTTTATATAATCCATTATTATATTTAATTCACCAGCTTCCACTCTCACATATTGGTCAAATATTTTCCTTAATATTTTTCTTTCAAATATTATAATTTTGTTCAAAATATAAGTTGTAATATAAAATAAAATATTTTAATACAAAAATAAGTAATGCATTAACATATAGGAATTAAAAACTAGAACAATTAGTAAATTAAATTCTGCTGAAATGGATTTTTCGAGGCGTTCAGCTAGAATTCTCAGAAGAGATAAAATAAGAAACAATGTAATTAAGCAAAATATGAATGTTCAATCTTCGATTGTAAATTTCATATCAAATAATTAAAATGGTATGGTCGTGTAAAAAGAATGACAGAAGACAGATTCCCAGGAAGAATACTAGAATGGGTTCCACTTGGTAGAGGTAGAAAAGGACTTCTAAACATAACGTGGATTGATGGCGTTTCTGGGTATCTTGCCCTTCTAGTCTCGAGGTTTGAGGGCAGAGGTAGATGGATTAATTTTAAGGACGTAAGATTCCTGATTATGGTTTTCTTCGGAAGGACATTAAATCCCGATAAATTCAGCACATAAAATAATCTCAGGGCGGCTCCGTGGCGCAAGCGGTTAGGCGCTCGCCTCTCACCGCTGGGGTCCCGAGATCGAGTCTCGATCATCCAAATGGATTTCGTGGTGGACGAAATGGAGTTTGGGCAAGTTTTTCTCGTGGTTTCTTCCATTTTCCTCTGCCACAAATTTCATTCCACCATATCTCCATACTCATCTCATCCATTTAGTTTTATTTCATTCATCCGCACTCTGCCGGTGCGTCAAGATTGGTCGGTCGGCACCCTTGTCGTTCACACACTTCTATAAATATAGGGACTTCATCTCGTTCCATTCCTCGACCCGATCCTGAATCGGACACTAGTTAAGGATATAATCTATATAAAATTATCTCAAGTCGGAAAAAAAAAGAATCCTTTAAGCAAACTTAGTCAGTCCTTCTAACCCAGGTTTTTATCAAAATGCTAAAACTTATGAATTAGAATGTGCCAAAAAAATAAATAATAGTTAAAAAAACTAAAACAACACGCTTTATTAGAAAACCGAACTAAGAAAATAAAAATAATTTTAATTTCCAACGCGCTTGGGATAAAATTAAACTGGTCAACAAAAAAAAATCATCTCCAACACATCTAGAATAAAACTAGAGTTATCTACAAAAACAATTGACCATCAAAAGCGTGGGGTGCTCTATATCAATTAATATATTTGATAATAAACAGAGATATTGGTAAAAATAAAGTCTCTAAGAAGAAAACGTAAAAACCATAAAAAAAAACACCCCACGCTTTTGTTGGTAAAATTATTTTTTTTGTAGATAACTCTTAGTTTCATTCTAGATTTGTTGGCGATGATTTTTTTGTTGACCACTTTAATTTTATCCCAAGCGTGTTGGAAATTAAAATTGGTGTATTTTTCATTCTTTAGTTCGGTTTTCTAATAAAGCGTTTTGTTTTAGTTTTTTAAACTATTATTTATTTTTTATTTTTTAGTTTGTTTTCTAAAAAAGAGAGTTTTTTTACTTTTTTAAACTTTTTTTTTAATTTTTGGTTTAATCTATTGTCATAAACCGGAATCCCATAAAAATTGAATTGCTTAATACTCTTCTAAAAAAATCCTCCAGGCCGGATTTGAACCAGAGACCCATGGACTACTGAAATTATGTACCACTCCAGTCCACCGCTCTACCAACTGAGCTCTTATAATGATAGACTAAAAATTCGGTAAGTCCGCAACCTATTATACCGGTTTTTATTTTTTTTATATCCTGATGATCCTGGCCAGGATCTTAGAAAACAATTATGAAATTATTGTATTGTCATAGGTCCTTTACAAGTATGCAAAGTTTCAAGTCGATCCAATGTTTCTAAGTGGATGAAAATCGTGTTCAAAGATTCCGTTACATAGATACAGGTGAAGCTAATATAAAGCATGTGAAAATACCTAATAAGTTTTTTTTTTCAAATACCCCAGGTGTCATTTTCGACATATATGGTGTTCTCTCCTGGCATGGCGTACTCACTTATAACCCACTTCTGAGGTTGGGGAGCCTGGAAGGCGGGGGTTGCGCTGCCCCGATGCTATGAGTATTTATGACGATGGTAATGATACGCTAGGAAAGGCCTTAACTAAACTTAAGCTAATTAGGCGAATTTATATATATATATATTGATGATAATGATGACCAGATGCTGTTCGGGAACCGTTTGGGCCTTAACGTTCCCTGACATTTATCGTACATGTGAAGAAAAACCCCGAAAGAAACTCGTCCAGGAAACTTGTCCCGACCGGCGTTCGAACCCGGGCCCGCTGCGTGACAAGGCAGCACCCTATCTCGAGACCATAGCAGTGGACATACCTCCCTAAATGAATTTACAAATGGTTTTTCGTAAAACATTAATAGAAGTAACAGTAAAATTTACTTTAAGAATATTGCATTAATACTATTTTGTTTTGTTACAGGTAAGAAAAGAACTTGATCACAGGCTCTGTATACGATACTCCGATTGGTAAGTAAAATTTATAGTTCGTAGAATAAAGCAAATTCAGCGAATTTAGTTAAATGTGCGGTGATAGAAACGAGAGTGGAATAATGTCACATGTAGAAAGCAATCGTGTTGAACTTGCCAATTCAGCTCTCCACAAAGGTATAATAGAACACGTATTACCAATATCCCACTGCTGCACTAGTATGGTTTTATTTGTGGGATAAAACTGGGAATTCTATTTTCTAGTTAATTTAACTTTGATAACCACCGAAATTACAGTTGGTGCGAGTTACAATTAAGCACACATCTTTCCACTGAAACAAACCACACCACTATTCAATTTCAGCCTTTGGTAAATAATGTCAGGATGTAAACTCCATTCTGAACGAATTTTAAAGTCGTAATGTAAGCATTTGGTCAATTTATATATTTTTTATTTCACGTGGACCAGTAATTGAAAGCACGGTGCATTTTTTAAATATTTATTTATTTAGCAGATGCCACAATGTTTCACAGCATCATCATTTTAAGAAACGTTTTCAACCGTTGGGGTAATTTTTAATATTTAAAAATAATAACATTTGTACCTCTTGTGGCAGTCGTTCTCAACAAATTATATGAAACTTATTTTTGCCTGACTGGCTGTATCAATACTTTTAAGGAACATTTTACACCGTTGAGGTTAATGTTAATATTTAAAGAAAAACAATAAAATATGTCCCATTGTAGACACAATTATGTTTGCAGACGATCAGGTCATATGTGCAGAATCAAAAAATCAATTACAAAAAGCCATACTACTGCTCAAGAAAACCATGGAGAAATATAATCTCAAGATTTCAACGAATAAATCAAAAACAGTGGCCTTTCGGGGAAAATATGCAAGTCGATCGAAAATAGTTTTGAACGATGAAATTATCGAACAAGTACAGAGTGTTAAATATTTAGGATGTCACATATCTTACAATTGGGAAAATAATATACATAAAAAAATGAATTTCAAAGTATGTGTGGGACTATTAAAAGAATACTACAAACAAAAACAACGAAAGAAACAATGCTAAAGTTTTATAAGGTAATGGCAGTTCCCATTGTGATATATGGATCAGATAATTGGACCATGAATAGATCAGACAAAAGATTACTAGAAACATAAAAAATGAAGTTCCTCAGATTCGTTACAGGATATACTCTAAGAGATCATATTCCTAGTGAAACAATTAGGCAAGAACTCAAAATGTTTAATCTAAATGAAAAAATACAATACTATAAACAAAAATGGCATGAACATATTTTAAGAATGGACTCTTCTAAGCTAACAAAACAAGCACATTGTAACAACTTCAAGGCTATAGAGATATGAGA
Source organism: Diploptera punctata (assembly GCA_030220185.1). NCBI lineage: Eukaryota > Metazoa > Arthropoda > Insecta > Blattodea > Blaberidae > Diploptera > Diploptera punctata. The sequence continues at coordinate 1,211,351 of JASPKZ010008886.1, forward strand.
CATCCTAGAAGACGATTGGAAGATGAATTCTAAGAGCGGAACGGGCCGACGGCCTACTATGAAGATGATGATGAATAAAATTTGTACCTGTTGTGGCAGTCGTCCTCAACAAATTATAATGAACATAATTAACAGCTATGAAAATGGAACCGGTTCCGAAAGGCGTAGCTGAATATTTTATACAGATGTAATTTGTTGAGGACGACTGCCACAACAGATACAATTTTATTCTTTTCAAATATTAACATATTCCTCTGCCCAATTAATCTATTGTCATTCTCCTCCAATTCTATCATTCCAGTTTCCATCGTCCATTCCTTTTTCCCTCATGCTGCTCAAAACACCATCAATCCACGGTATTTTTGGCCGTCGTCTTCTTCTTCTTCTACCAAGTGGATCATTATTTCACCACTTTTATTACCAATCCCTTATATATTTTACGTTCCTAGTAGAATTGTCATTTTTCTTAGCTCCTTTCGTCGTTTGTTAAATCAGTCCGGCATTTCATTCTTGGGCTTTTAGCATTGTACATTTTTCAAGCGATCAGGGAGCTAGCTTGATGCGTCAACCTCCAACCTGGAGGACCGGGAGACTTTTAATGAAGGTTGTCTTCCTTTAGTCCTTGACCAACCAACGCCTAACTGCAAAGCAGCAGTATCTGTAACCCTAGGCAGGGACACTCTAAGGTATTATCAGCCGAGCATACTGAAGCCTGGTTTTTTTAACGATATTGCTACTCCTCCCCCTCATCCCTGTTCCAACCTGGCTTTAGAAAGCTTGGCAGGTTTATTTATTTGTATCTTCTATTAATTTTTATTTTTTAAATGTATTTATCCATCCATCAATCCATAGTAATTCTGCCCGAAGGTAGGTCCTTCACTGCAGTCATAGCATTTTCATGCTATGCTTGCAGCTTTACTAAGGAGTTGTAGGTGTGGTAGCTTCCCGTTGCTTTCCACACCGGTAAAGGATGATGATGGCGATGATAATAATGATAATGATAAGGGTGATGATGGCCATATGATTTCGGGGACCGTTTGGGCCTTAAATTTTTCCTGCATTTGTCTTACAGGTGAGGAAAAACCCCGATAAAAACCTCACCCAGAAAAACTGCCCCAACCGGGGTTCGTACCCGGGTTCGCTGCGTGACAAGGCAGCACGCTACTTCGAGACCACACCGGTGGACTAATCAGTAATATAGACTCCATGTAAAGTACGTGTGCAAAGGATAAATTCCAGAAGATGGCTTACACAAATTCTTGCTTATACACCAAAAGGGCGACTTAACTTTAGTAGACGTAGAGAACGTTGGTATGATAACGTAATGGATCCACCAGAGTCTAACACGTGAAACATATGATCATGATGGTAATTATATTATTTATTTTTATTATATTAAAAACATTGAGTGTCGTAACCCATTACGATGTAACTTTTCCTGTGTTTTCCGTGGTACCATGTCTGATTACTTTTACTGGTTTTTCCGACACATTTTTGTGATCAGTAAGGCATGTATGTGTAATGGTTTTTTATGCATATCTCAGTTACAAAGAAATTTTGGAAAATTCAACAAGAAATTGATAGAAACGATATAACAATCCGCACACGAGTAATCCATTTAAGGGTGTAAGTTTAATAAAATTTAAAACCAGTAGAGTGATATGCATTATTTTAACACTCTTTGTTACCTAGTTATTTATGAGCTTTGGCGTTTTTTAAAGTATAAAAAACATATGAAAATTGAATACAGAAACTTAAGAAATGTGTCTTATTTCATAGATAAAATGTATACCAATTTTAATTGTAAATTATTGGGAAATCATATTCTCTTACAATTTATAGTTCCTGATAAATAGCGGAGAGATCTACAGCTATTAAAAATGAAAACACTCTTTTAGTATCAGGCGTAGGTTGCGGATGAGATAAACCCTTATTATTGATGATCTGGGATATACATGGATGCTGACTAACAAGCCGATTCCGATTGATTGAGGGTCTTTCCACATTTCAGCGGTTGCCCTTTTACCAGCCGGCTGCTGGCCCTTCACATTCACATGTGCCAATCACAGAGGTAGATGATCAACAGCCAGTGTAGGGGTGACATGTGGTTAGCATGTCGAGTCCCCAGCCGTTATAGCACTAACAAGCCTATAGCTTAATTAAAGAGTACATGAAGTGAAATGGAACATTATGGAATGTGGTGGAAAGATTTTTTTTTTTGGTAGGCGAAAATGAGACAAACCCCGAGTAAAACCTGTCACGGCTCCGATTCATCCACCATAAACCGAATATTAACTGATCGATACGCGAAATATGAACGCTGAGTTTGAAGTACAATATCTAGAACTCTAAATAGTTGGCGCTATAGAGCTTCCATCTACAGTTAGTAATAATAATTGATTTTACCGATGAAATTAAAACATAAGGTATTCTAATCCACTCCATCAGAATTAAATGATACATACTCACTGGCACTATCGAACCCATAGGTTCATGGCCGCGCGGACATAAGCTCTCTATATATTCCTGTCCTGAGCTAATGCCTTTCAATCATTCCCTGTATAATCTACTTCCCTCAAATTATAGTTAATGTTATTCACCCACCTCATTCTTGGTCTACCAACTGGGCGTTTTCCCTCTGGCTTTCCTACAAGAAGCTTCCATGCAAGTCTTTCATTCTCCATACGTGCAACATGTCCTACCCATCACAGTCTTCGAGACTTAACTTTTCTTATTATATTTGGCTTCCTATAAAGACCATGTAGTTCATTGTTATGTAGTCTTCTCCATTCACCTGTCTGTTCATCTCTCTTTGGTCCAAAATTTTTTTCTAAGTACTTTATTCTCAAATACCCGTAATCTCCTTTCCTCCCTTAAAGTAAGAGTCCATGTTTCGCACCCATATAATATAACTGGTAGAACAATAGTTTTATATATTTTCAGTTCAAAGTTTTTTGTAAAGGGTTGGAACGCCAATAGTCTCTGTAATGCATAATAGCACGCATTTCCAGAATTCAGCCTATGTTTAATTTCTTTGTGCATCTCATTCATATTTGTAATTATTGTTCCTAGGTATTTGAATTCGTCCACTTCCTCAAAATTTCCCTCATTTGTCATTAGCTGTCCAATTCCATTATATAATGTATTTCTACGTGTGACCATATATTTATTTTTATTGACATTTACTTCCAGTCCCAGAATTAAATGATACAGATATTAATAATTATTATTAATTGTCTTTAGTTAAACCAGTAACACATTATACAATATAGGACTGATAAGGAAATTACCACATATAATAAAATAATAATAATAATAATAATGATAATAATAATAATAATAATAAAGAGTATGTTCTTTTGAATTGCACTAAGAAATTTGGGTTGGACGTGAACATCTATAAAACTATCTTTATCGTCACAGATAGACATACAATATATAGTGGAAATAGACAGTTAGTGACAAATAATTGAAATGTTGAAGACGTGGCTGAATTCAAATACCTAGGGACAATAATTATAAAGAAGAATCAAGGTTCACAGATAAATTAAACATCGGCTCAATTCTGTAAATGCATCCTATTATGTATTTACAGGTACTCGCAAGGTCCCAACTTCTCTCAAAAACATTAAACTGATAATATATAGGCCTAAATCTGTTATTCTCCCATTTCGACGCGAAAAATGGTCTCTGATTTTAAGGGAAGGGAAAGAATTACGAGTATTTGAGAATAAAGTTCTTAGGAAAATTTTTGGACCAAAGGAAGGTGAACAGACAGGTGAATGAAGATGATTACACATCAGTCTGCTGCATGATCATTATGGAAATCAGATGTAATAAAAATAGTTAAGTCTCGTAAACTGCGATAGACAGGACACGTGACACGAATGGGAAATGAAATAGGGGCATGGACACTCCATGAGGGAATAACAGATAGAAAGCGGTCAATATGTAGGCCATGAATGAAGTGGGGAATAACATTAACATTATTTATGGGAAATAAATAAGTGCATGGGATGATTTCAAAACATTAGTTCAGATTAGGGACATATAGTGAGCAAAATTCGATGTCAGTGAGTTTTTTTTTTTAGAATTAGGTAATAATAATAATTCCACATAACATAAAAAAGATAAATAATATCTCTAGAATTTGTTTATATCTGATATATAAAAATGAATGTTTGTTTGTTCGTACTTTATGCGCGGCCTTACCGTTGATCCGATTGTGATGGGGTTTTGTGAAAAATCTTCAGGAGATTCTCGGGATGAACATAGGCTATAAGATAGCTGTGATACTCAAATCCTACACCCTTAAAAACACACTTCGTGGTGAAAAACGTGAAAAAGTCCCCTTTTGTACCCATAAATGGCTTACGCTCCCCAAACCATAACAAATACACAAAAATAATGTTCACAGAATTGAATATCTCAAAAAACTATATAGAAAATCCGCGACAGCATATGTTTATCTTTTACAGATAACACACAATAGCCATTTTTGTCTTTCATTGATGCCAAGGGGATCGGGATAAGTAGATTCCCGGGCAAACATTTGCTGCCATGCCATTCATCCGATTGTCGTGGGGCGTTTTGCAAAATATTCAGGGTTTTCCCGGTTATAGGTTATAAGAGAGTTTTAATGCTCAAGCCCTTCACCCTTAAAAATCATCTTCTGTAGTGAAAAAAAAACCTGAAAAATGTCGCTTTTTGTAACCTTTAATAGCTTGCGCTGCCTAAACCATAACAAATAAGCCCACACAAAATTATTGTACACAGAATTGAATATTAAAAAATAAAAACTCTATAGAAAAGTCCGCGACAGCATATGTTTATCTTTTAAGGATAACTCACAATAACCATTTTTATCTTTCATTGATGCCAAGAAGATCAGGATAAGTAGAGGAACACAAGCATAGCAGCGCACGGCGGGTATTTTTTATGGATAATCGAAATAACGAATTTTGTCTTACAGTTCATTTATGCCAGGCACATCAGGCAACGCCGGGTAATCGGCACAGGGTATCTAAAAGTAATAACGATATAAATTTATATTTATTTTTCCCTTTACTTATTCAACTAAATGCAAAAACATATTATTTATTTAGGTGCAGTAGCGCACGCAGGGTATTAGCTAGTAGTAATATATTATCTATGGAAGTATTGAGGAAATATTCTATAACCATATTAAATGTGTATATAGACACTATTTGTAAGAATATGCAAGTTTTGTTTTTACTTTCAAAGTTACGGGTTTAATATTCGAAGAAATTATACTTGTAATCAAATAGCAATTCTTGTAATATTATACTTTGATGAAACGGTATACCATCAATCGTCTCAAAGAGTTTTCTATGATATGAAAAAGAATTCTACATGAATATTAAATTGTATGTAACTTAATTATTTTATCAACGAAACCTTTGGTATGTTGGAGTATGAAAAGAGTAAAATTTCAAGCAATTCAATAATTTATTCATGGCAATATTGAGTAGTGATTTTATCTTTTAAAATAGTTTAATTCTAAGTGAAATTATTATCCATTTTCTACGAGTCAGATAACGTAGGCCATAAAACTTTTGACTACGAATTCCAGGGATTCGGGTTCGATCTCAGGCAGCTGAGAGTTGGAGATTTTTCTTCACTCATTCATGTCCAGATTGGATTTGGGATACTTTCTTTCTTACAAAGTAGTACCAGGAGCACCAAGAATAAGATCGGTTGAAGCATATACCTATAGACATCCTACATTTTTCCGTACAAGATAAACATATGCTGCCGTGGACATTTTTGTAGAGTTTTTGAGACATTCAATTCTGTGTACATTGATTTGGTGTATTTGTTATGGTTCAGGCAGCATAAGCCATTTAAGCATACAAAAGCTACTTTTTTTCACGTTTTTCACTACAATGGCTGATTTTTTTTAAGGGTGAAGGACTAGAGCATTAAAACTCTCTTATAGCCTATAACCCTCCCGGGAAAATCCTGAATATTTTGCAAAAAGCTCCTTCATAATCGGTAGAACGGTATGACAGCGCTTAAAATATGAACAAACCTTTATTTTTATATATTAGATATGATAGTCCACCGCTGTGGTCTCGAGGTAGCGTGCTGCCTTGTCACGCAGCGGGCCCAGGTTCGATCCCCGGTCGGGGCAGTTTTTCTGGGTGAGGTTTTTATCGGGGTTTTTCCTCACCTGTAAGACAAATGTCGGGAAACCTTTAAGGCCCAAACGGTCCCCGAAATCATATGGCCATCATCCTTATCATTATCATCCTTACCATTATCATCATCATCCTTCACCGGTGTGGAAAGCAACGGGAAGCTACCACACCTACACAATTCCCTAGTAAAGCTGCAAGCATAGCATGAAAATGCTATGATTGCAGTGAAGGACCTGCATTCGGGCAGAATTACTATAGATGGAGATATGATTTATTGTAAAAATAATATTACAACTCTCAAGAATGAGCGTTCCCTTCTATCTACTGTCAATGTTGATTTGTATAATTAAGAAACAAGGTATCATAGGTACCTAATAACAACATCTCAACTCGCTTAATCCTTAAATTCTTCGAATTGAAATTAATTAATAATTTGTCAGACTATTTACATATCGTTAAAATGTAATTAATTTTAATTATTCTGCGATAAATATTTAACAGCAAATGTATATAGCTGTCTTCTTCATCTTCATGATGGATCCTTAGATCCGTTCTGCTCGTACAGAATTCAAATTATATAACCATCTTCTCCTAGGTCGTCCATTATCATGGCGTCCTTTAGGTTTATATTCATATGCCTGTCTAGCTGTTCTATGTGGTTCCATGCGTTGTTAATGTGCATACCAACCCTTCTTTCTATCTACAATCCTTTATACAGTATTAAAGATTCTAAGTTCATTTATAATTGATTCATTCATTTTTTCTTCTCTTAATGTGTACCCTACCAGTTTTTCTTAAGAATCTCACCTCTGTTTTTTATGTTTCGTTTGTCAGTTATATTTAGTGCCCAGTTTTCACCACCGTACATAAGTATTGGTACAGCCATTACCTTATAAAATTTCATCTTTGAATCCTTTCTAACTTCATATTTTTATGTTCTTTGTTTAGTTCTACACATTTGTTGAATCTCATTGTAACAGTAGAATACCTCACAGCTTAAGTATTCAAAACGTTTAACTAGTTCCACTATTTCCTCACTTATTATAATATTTGACAGTACAACATTGTTTACCATAAAATGCCCACGACTTCAGATTTATTTTTTTGATATTTTCAAATTATATTCTTGGGTTAAGTTATTTATACAACAGATGTGCCGCTATTTGTAAATCATTTTCTGTTTTTGCTATTACAAATTAATAATCCGCAAATACATAATATTATATTTCGTGTCTATCTTTCTAATTTAAATTTTTTCTGTAGTTTTGTTGCTATTATGCCACAGCATTTTCGATATATATATACATATATATATATATATTTAAAAGAGTTGGCGATAATCGGCACACCTGTATAACTTCTATCTATCTTCGGGTTTTTACAGCTGCTGCCGTCCTCCCGTGCCAAACCTCCAAAGCCTACGGTCTTGGGCATCTTCGATGCTTAGCCCTCTAGCTTGCATTACTGTCTTCATGTTTTCCTTCCATGTTAACCTTGGTCTTCCTCTTTTCTTCTTTCTGTTAGGATGCCATTCATATAGTTGCTTCGGCCATCGCTCATCTTCCATTCTTAAAACATGTCCTAGCCACTTTAATTCCTTCTCCTCAATTCTTTCAATTATGCTTTCTTCTGCTTCCATTATGTTTCTAATTTCCTTATTTGTGACACGTTCTAATTTAGACTTTCTGGCACTTCTTCGTAAATAATCCATTTCTAGAGCTATTAGTCTATTCTTGTAATACTTATTGATTGTCCATACCTCACTTCCGTACATTGCAACAGATTCCACCAATGTTTTACCAATATATTTTTTTGTGTCTTTCCAAATATGCTTATCCCACCATATGGAATTTAATGATGATATTATTTTGCTACTCAATTCAATTCTATGTTTTATGTTCTCTTTGCCTATACCTTCGATGTTATCCATAATCATTCCCAAATATTTAGTTTGTTTCACTTGCTTTATTTGGATTCCATCTTCCAATACTAAGTTTTCTCTTTCATTGCTATTTATTGCCAGATATTCTGATTTTTGTAAATTTACTGTGAGACCCCATGATTCATATGTGCTTTTCAACCTTTTTATCATGAATTCCATATCAAAATTGTCTTGCGCTAAAACCAGTTGATCATCGGCAAATTGTAATGTCAGCAAAAATCTATTGCCTATTGGGATCCCCATACCTTTTCAGCTTTGTTTCCATTTCGTTAATATAAATTCTACATAAATATTAAATAAGATTGGTGATAGACTGCACCCTTGTTTCAATCCCTTTGAGGTGTTTATAGGATTAGACATTATATTTCCATTTTAACATAAGCGGAGTTATCTTTATAGGTTTGTTTAATAATTTCTATTATGTTTCTGTCAATATTGTATTTCTCCAATACTTCCCATAATTTGTTCCTCGGAATTGAGTCATAAGCTTTCTCTAAATCTATCATTGTCAAATGGGTTTCTTCTCCAACTGCAGTCCGTTTTTCAATTAACTGTTGTATTGCAAATATATTGTCAACACATGACCTTCCTGGTCTGAATCCATTTTGATCTTCTCCTAATTTGTCTTTAACATCTTTTTGTAACTTTGTTTTTAATAACTTCGTAAACATTCTGTATAACTTCTCGACTTATAAATTCAACAGGTATACAGTGGATAATATACATCGAAGAATTATTCATTTTGGCAAAAATCATAGAAATGATGGAAGACCACCGATGGAAAGGGGTAATAAAAATATACAATCCTCATTACTTTCTTTTTATTAATAATCAAAAAGGTGTGATTAATGATAGAATGCCCCGCTTATTAGTATAATAACGAGAAAAATGATAAAAATCTTATTTTTTCTCTCTTCTCTCTCTAGGGGGTTTACCATGTATTTGGTGTTGTGTAGATCTAGTCCTTAACAAACACCTACAGGAAAGGAATCAATAGGTGTTAGTTCTGGTGATCTGGTGGGTCATGTGATGTACAGCGATCCTCTTTCGATCCATCACGGATCATTTCATAGGAGATTGCATTGATGTATGACGTTTGAGTCAGGTATCGCGTATTGAACGTTGCTTGGGATTATGTAAACAATTGTTATTGTTATTATTATTGTTACTATTTTTGTTCTTATTGTTATTATTATATTTATTATTTATATAATTATTATTATTATTATTATTATTATTAGTAGTAGTAGTAGTAGTAGTAGTAGTAGTAGTAGTAGCAGCAGTTATAGTTATAGTTGTAGTAGTAGTAGTACATAAGTCCACCGCTGTGGTCTTGAGGTAGCGTGCTGCCTTGTCATGCAGCGGGCCCGGGTTCGATTCCCGGCCAGGACAGGCTTCTGGGTGAGGTTTTTTCGGGGTTTTTCCTCACCTGTAACACAAATGCCAGGAAGCTTATGGTCCAACGGTCCTCGAAAATCATTCGGCCATTACCATTATCATCATGACCCTTCACCGGTGTGGAAAGAAACGGGAAGCTACCACATCTATAATTCCCTAGTAAAGCTGCAAAGCAAAACATGAAAATGATATGATTGTAGTGAAAGACCTGCCCTCGGGCAGAATTACTATGGAACGATGGATGGATTAGTACACAGGGTATCATGCTGCTGTAAACATTTTTAGTCGGTTCCTAATATTACCTTACCTATGTCGGATGAGGAACTGCTTTGTACTCAGCACTTCAGAACATGAGGGGGCACGCCGTAGCGTAGTGGTTAAGGCACTGCGCTACAAGCCAGAAGGTCGAGGGTTCGAGTCCTGGTGGGGTCAGGATTTTTAAACTGACCCAAACCTTCTGGCGGCACTATGGCCCTGGGGTCGACTCAGCCTCTAACTGAAATGAGTACCGGATGCTTGTTCTGGGGTAAAGGCGGCCGTCACGCAGGGCTGACAACCCGGCTGACATCAAGTGCCGATTGTCAAGAAAAAGTGGGAGCCTTAACCTCCTACTACCCTAAGGGCCTCCTGAGGCCTGTAGTGGGATCACTTTACCTTTACCTTTTACGTCAGAACATTATCTGAAATATTTGTACTGTGACTGGAGACAATTGTTATATTAGAGAAGTAAAATTTATGTATTAGTTCATTTGGTATCATATAGTTTTGCGCATGACCAGTGCTGCTCAAGGAAGTGGAAAAAAAAATGTTTCACGGCTCTCGGTTTTCTACTGTTTTAATCGTAGAGGTATTATTTCACTGAATCAGAATTGCTAATCCTTGATATACTGTACGTCAAACTTTTTTTTTTTTACAGACGAGGCGGTATTGTAGACACTTTACCCATAACACATGACCTCAAAAATTATATTTCACATGGCATATCTGCAATCGTGACATTTAACAAAACCTAGCGAACAGAATTTAAAATAGCTTAAAAATAATGGGAGAACCCAAATATTTCACTGGGTTTTAAATAATTCCATTCAATAAATCACTTGGTTTCATGTAAATAACACAGGATTTATGATAAAAATTGAATGTGACTATATATTTTCATATCTGTATGCATATATTTTAATCCCACAGCTATCTTTAACATTCTAAACATTAAAAAAAATACGTGCCTTAAAAAATGTAATAATCAATAGTAATAAACTAATATCTTAAAACGAATGGTTCCAGAATTAATCTTGAGATCATCTGAGCCGCCGAATATACACTATTCAAAAAAATTAGAGGAACACATGTATAAACCAAAGCCACAAAGTAAATATTGAAACAATTTTTTCGAATTTTTTAATTACGAATTAACGATTTATGTAAAATTAAAATAGATATTCAAACAGTATTTTTTGCGCGAGAGTGCGTTCGTACTTACAGCAATGGAGACCATCATAGAAAGTTCAACTTCCTTCATTTTGGGGTTGCCAACCTAAATAACTATACTACAATAAAATAACTATACTGTAATATTACATATTTCAAACACGCGTGTGGGAAGTAAAATCACTGCCCTTTATATATACTACATACAATGTTTATACAAAAAAATGTTCAAAAGGTAGTGTTAATATACATTATACGAAACAAATTACTGCATTTTAAATGAACTGAACATTATTTGAAACAATATAAAACAATAAATACATACTTGCCGCCATTTTATGATTGATTGGTATCACGGCCTCCTGTAATTTTAACTAATAAACATTGCCCATACTGTTAAAGTTAGTCAATTGTTTATAATGAACGCAAATATGTCCAACAAAGATGTTATTATTTTACTATTATTTATTACTTTAAAAACACCATCGCGCAAGACATAATGTACAACGCAGTTTAGTTAAGTGTTTTACAGAATGTCGGAAATTAAAAACCGAACGATAGCAAGGTTTTTAAACATTTTCCTCGATTCTGTAAAAACCGTTTCCCAATCTAGCATCGTAATATACTATTATTGTACTGTATTAGAAATACGAACAAATTAACATTTATAACAAAAAACAATGTGGAAATTTGAGATTTATTATTTTAGGAATCAATGTTTCCATGGTCATTTCAACACTCGGTATTTAGTGTGTCCTCCATGAGCTTCAATGACTGCATTACAACTACGATGCATGGTTCTCACAAGCCAACTTACAGAAACTTGTGAGATTATCTCCCGTTCCTCGGTGAGTGCATTTGAAAGTTCTTCCTGGTTCTGTAGCACAGCAGAACGCTTATGAACACGTTTTTCCAGCTTATCCCACATATGCTCGATCGAATTGAGGTCCGAACTGCATTCGACCCGAATATGGCATTCTTGCAGGATATTTCTGGTAGCCTGTGCTGTATGACATCTAGCATTATCTTTCATTAGAACAAATTTAGGGCCCATTCCATAAGCAAAGGGTACTACATACTGAAGGATAATGTAATTATTGTAAAGATCAGCATTATATTTTTTATGATCGGTACGAGGGCAAGGTCAAGTGATGCCGTCTATACTCCTTACAGTAACTGAAGATTTACTCATATCGTGTTTTGGCGCTAAATATTAATGGATTCCTTATTATTAGGGCTCGGAAGTGGAGGAAAATATATTTTTTTATTTTATGTTTGAAGACGAGACCCAACATAATATACGTACATTTTGGGTCATTGTAGGCCAGAAAATGGTGGGTCTTATTTGTCCTTTTTCGACGTTTTTGGCTTATTGGTCCTTTTTAGCCTTTTTGTAGATCTTAATGGCTTTTTCTGCAACTTTACCATGTTTTGGTAAATCTGTACCATTTGTATAATTCAAGAATCCACAAACGAATTCAAGAATTATTTTAAAAATACTATATAGGCCTATGTAGTTTTACTGTCTAAAGACTTTTCATATCCCAAACACTTTCATTCCGCGAGAAACTATTGAACCCTCACAAAATACCGCGTTATTTTCACTGACCGCCTGAACTGTACTAAATTTTGACTTCAAATTTTTAAGAAGTTGCCACTTCGTGTAAAATTGCATCGAGCAGAGGATTCAGGCAGCGAGGTTGTCATTATCCACGTATTAGAACTTCAACTCTTTTTACGTCCTTTTTCCTGTTTTTAGGTCTCTTGTAGGATATCTTTACTTACTTACTTACTCACTGGCACTATCGAACCAGTAGGTTCATGGCCGCGCGGACATAAGCTCTCCATACATCCCTATTGTGAGCTAATGCTTTCCAATCATTTCCTGTATAATCTACTTCCCTCAAATCATAGTTAATGTTGTTCTCCCACCTCATTCTTGGTCTACCAACTGGGCGTTTTCCTTCTGGCTTTCCTACAAGAAGTTTCCATGCACGTCTTTCATTCCCCATACGCGCAACATGTCCTGCCCATCGCAGTCTACGGGACCAATTCCTCTTCATAGCACTTCCTCCTATTCTACTTCCTTCACAGTAGCCTCTGCCCGCTCCTGGAATCTCCTTCCTCAAGATATCAGGGGTTGCCGCACACTTGGTACCTTTAAGTCACGCTTATACAGTTACCTGTTGTCTAATAATTAATTTTTCTCTATTTATTTAATTTTATACTATGTCATTAACCTTTTCCTGTTTTTATATATATTGTACATATTATATATTTAATTCGTTAAATTTAGAGTAAATCAAAATACATTATAAATATTAATTGTATTGTATTCATAACTTGTAATCGTTTATATATATATATATATATATTGTAATTTAGATTTAAGACTATTTTTTGTTTGTATTTTTTTTAAACCTGGTTGAGTGGTAGATAAGGCCTTAAGGCCTTAACTCTGCCAGGTAAAATAAAGCTATTATTATTATTATTATTATTATTATTATTAACTGTTCTTATTATATCTGGCTTCCTATAAAGACCATGTAGTTCATTGTTATGTAGTCTTCTCCATTCACCTGTCTGTTCATCTCTCTTTGGTCCAAAAATTTTCCTAAGAACTTTATTCTCAAATACTCGTAATCTCCTTTCCTCCCTTAAAGTAAGAGTCCATGTTTCGCACCCATATAATATAACTGGTAGAATAATAGTTTTATATATTTTCAGCTTAACGTTTTTTGAAAGGAGTTGGGACATCAAAAGTCTCTGCAATGCATAATAGCATGCATTTCCAGAATTGAGCCTATGTTTAATTTCTTTGTGCATTCTCATTCCTATTTGTGATTATTGTTCCTAGGTATTTGAATTCAGCCAATTCCTCAAAATTTCCCTCATTTGTCATTAGCTGTCCATTTCCATTATATAATGTATTTCTACGTGTGACCATATATTTAGTTTTACTGATATTTACTTCCAGTCCTAATTTCTTAGTGTTACTCAATAGTGTGTGCGTGTTGGCCTTTAGTATCTCCTTGCTATCGGCCAGTAGTACCACATCATCAGCATAAACTAACAGCTTATTAATACCATTCAGTTGTAAGCCTTCCTTATTCTCTAAAGATTTAATGGCATGCTCTAGTACAAAATTAAATAGCAGAGGAGATAGTGCATCTCCTTGCTTCAAACCATTCTGGATTTCAAAAGTGTCTGAAAACTGTTTGCCTACACGCACCCTACTCGTTGAGCCATTTAGACACATTCGTATAAGTCTAACTAACTTTTTGGGAATTCCGAACTCCAGCAGGATACTATATAACTTCTCCCTCTTAATTGAATCATATACTTTTTTGAAGTCTACATATAGTTGATGTACAGTACCATTATATTCCCATTTCTTTTCTAAAATCTGTCTTATACTAAAAATCTGATCTGTTGTAGACCTGTTTCTTCTAAATGCACATTGATGATCTCCTAGAATGTCATCAATATAGGGAGCAAGTCTGCTTACTAATATATTTGTTAGAATTTTGTACGAAGTTGAAAGTAATGAGATGCCCCTATAGTTGTTGCAATCAGTTTTATCTCCTTTCTTATAAATTGGTACGATAATTGATTCCTTCCATTCATCTGGAAGAGCTTCTTTTTCCCAAATCATACTAAGCAACCAGCTATCTTGTCCATCAATTTTTCTCCCCCTGATTTTATCAGTTCTGCTGGGATCTCATCTGAACCTGATGCTTTATACATCTTCAATTTTTCAATTGCCATTTCAACCTCTAATGCACTTGGCTCTGCGACTAGCATTTCTGCTGTCTGTAACTTATCCTCCTTAATGTCCTGTTCTGTATGTACATTTAATAGCTGATTAAATAACTTTTCCATCTATTTAATATACTCTTGGAATCTGCAATCATATCCCCATTTTCATTCCGAATTATGTTTGTTCTAGCCTGAAACCCTTTCTTCTCTATACTAATTCCCTGATATAATTCTCTAATGTTCCTATTTTTTGCATTCATTTCAAGATCATTAATCTTCTCTCTCAAATATTCCCTCTTTTTACTTTTTTAGTAACTTGGTGGTTTCCCGTCTAACACTCACCCATTTGCTCTAAATTTACCTCATTTGGCTCGTGTAACCATTTCATTTTTGCTAGCTTTCTTTTCTTCACACTGTCGGCACATTCCTCATCAAACCATTTCTTGTTTTGCCTCTTTTTTAAACAACCAATGCTTTCTGATGCTGACAATTTAATAGTATCTCTTATAGCCTCCCATTCTTTATTTATATCAGTTTCTTCTTCCTTTGCCACATTGTCATCTGAAGATTCCAGTACTTCAAATCTATTTGCAATTTTGATTTGGTATTCTTGCCGCATTTCATCATGTTTCAAGTTTTTTAATTCATATTTTACTGAATCATCTTTAGCGTTTGTTCCTCTCATAAGCGATAGCCGTTGTCTGATTTTCACCCTGACCAGATGATGATCTGAATTGCAGTCTGTCCCTCTAACTGATCTAACATCAATGATGCTACTGTGCCAGCGTTTATCCACTAATACATGATC
The DNA here is from genome assembly GCA_030220185.1 of Diploptera punctata. Lineage (NCBI taxonomy): Eukaryota > Metazoa > Arthropoda > Insecta > Blattodea > Blaberidae > Diploptera > Diploptera punctata. The sequence goes on from JASPKZ010008886.1 coordinate 1,226,847, forward strand.
TATCTGGTTCCGAGTTTCTCCATCTGGGGACGTCCAGGTGTATTTATAAATATCCTTATGCTGAAATGTTGTGCTCTTAACAATGAGATTCTTTGATGTGGCAAATGTGACTAATCTAACCCCGTTGTCGTTACTATCTTCATGAAGACTGAATTTGCCTATTGTTGGTTTGAATATATCTTCCTGCCCCACTTTTGCATTAAAATCTCCTAAGACAATTTTCATATGATATCGTGAAAGGCTATCAAATAAGCATTCTAATTCTTCATAGAACTCATCCTTGATCTTGTCATCTTTATCTTCTGTGGGGGCATGTACATTTACAATTATAAAATCATGTCGTTTACCCTTTAGAATTATGTATGATATCCTATCACTAACAAACTTAATATCTCGGATAGCGGATACGATCCTCCTTCTGACTAAAAAACCCGTTCCAAATGCAGGTCTTTCTGCACCCCCATAGTATAATGCAAAGCTTCCTGATTCCTGACTACCTTCTCCTGGCCACCTAACTTCCTGTAAAGCGACTATATCCAAGGGCGATTTATCCAATTCCCGCGTTAATATCTCTAGTGCCCCGCTATTGTATAAAGTCCTAACATTCCATGTTCCTAGGAACATGTCCCTGTGTTTGAGCCTTTGGCATGGGTTTCCTGAAGTAGTCCCCGCCCGGAGAACCGAATGGGGGACTATTTGACCTCCGGAAAATTTTACCCCAGTAGAACCCATGTCCGCATTTCTTGACGGTTGTATTTTTACGGTGAAAGATCGTCACTCTTTCGACCAAGGTACTTATTTCGTCTGGCTTATCACCTTCGACCAGTCCGGCATGGGTAACCCTATCGGCAGCAATGCTACCGCCGGCATAGCTCTCAGGATCATTTAAGCACACAAGCCACTCCACCACGACAAGGTAAAGATACCATGGAGGGCGGATATCTTTAGGTATTTTTAAAAGTTTTTTTAAGACTTTTACAGGTCCTCAATTTCCGAGCTCTACTTATTATAGCATTCTCCTTTTGAAGGACTTGCACTTTCATGCAATTTAATGTCCAAGAATTCGCTTGTAGTGAGGGGTATTTTTTTTGTTTATAGTATCGGAAATTTATACACTGATAACTTAAACATCTACACACCTATGCCTTAACATTTATAAATATACCACAAATAACTTTGATTCAGTTTGGGCTTATTAAAAGAAAACATAAAATTGAGGTAATTTACGTTTAGTCTTTTGGGGCACGCCGTAGCGTAGTGGTTAAGGCACTGCGCTACAAGCCGGAAGGTCGAGGGTTCAAGTCCCGGTGGGGTCAGGATTTTTAAACTGACCCAAACCTTCTGGCGGCACTATGGCCCTGGGGTCGACTCAGCCTCTAACGGAAATGAGTACCAGACGCTTGTTCTGGGGGTAAAGGCGGCCGTCACGCAGGGCTGACAACCCGGCTGACATCAAGTGCCGATTGTCAAGAAAAAGTGGGAGCCTTATCCTCCCACTACTCCAAGGGCCTCCTGAGGCCTGTAGTGGGAATACTTTACTTTACTTTTACTATGGAAGTTGAAATGCCTAGTTGTTTAGTACTTCATTATTCATATCACACTTTGCAACTAAACAATGACAGATGTTTTGCTGTTATCATTCTTCCATGTTTTTCTCAACATAATGTTACAACGCGAAAAAATATATTTTTACACCGCAAGATGTACCAGCAAAGTATGTCAAACTTCGACAAACATTTCGATTTTTTTCTGGATTTACATTAGAACTAAACATGTATATACTAAATTAACAAAGAGAAAAAAATACTCAACCCCATAAAAATAGTGAATAATTTTATGATAAAAGAAAAGTACTTTTGCGGTTCAAATAATAAATGTAATTCTGTCTTCAAACTTTAATATTCAAGCAATTTTTATTAATGAAACAGGAATAAACATTTAAATGCTGTAGTAGTGAAAGTTATAGTATTGCAATTCAAAGGATTTTGTGATATTTTAATCCATTTAGAGGAATATGTCCAGTAATCGATAACAGATGCTTGTTTTTAAGAACATCTCAAATATTCGTCAATTGATTATTGCCAGAAAGTTAGGTAAGAATATTAGCTAAATATTCTGCAAAAGCAATGAAGTCTTAAAAATATATATTGCTCGTAAAATGGCCAATTATATGAACATTTAAAATATGTTTGTTATACGCATAAGTTGTTAAATTGGGCACCGTGCGTCGTAGCATAATTGATTTTGTAAAAAAGAAAATGTAGAGGTAACTAGTTTTTTGCAGAAGCTATAAATGTGCCTAATTCCTATCAAAACTCGTGATTTTTTTCAAACCCATTTAAGTAAATTGTTGCGGTTTTTGAATTCTTGATAAAAAGCGAAATTCTACAGTCTACCGCTGTGGTCTCGGGGTAGCGTGCTGCCTTGTCACGCAGCGGGCCCGGGTTCGATCCCCGGTCGGGACAGTTTTTCTGGGTGAGGTTTTTATCGGGGTTTTTCCTCACCTTTAAGAAAAATGTCAGGAAAACTTTAAGGCCCAAACGGTCCCCAAAATCACATGGCCATTGCAATCATCATCATTCATATTCATCTTAGGTTAAGCTTAGGATTAGGGACTCTCCTGGCGCACCATTATCATCATGATCACCCATCACATCATAGGGGCAACGTAACCCCGCCTTCCAGGCGCCCCAACATCAGAAGTAGGTTACAAGTACACCATGCCAGGAGAGAAACCAGGAATGTTGAAAGACAAACCTGGGGCATTTGAAAAAAAAAATGCGAAAATCGTACGATTATGGAAAATAAGTCTGAAATCGTAATGACTTTACTACATCCACAAGATAGGTCTATCATTATCACCAGTTTGATTTCTGGAGGTGAAATGAAATGTTTATCAATTTTTGTCACTCCCACAAAATAACTTAAGTATTCCTAAGTAGACAGTGAAGTATGCTTGTTGCGGGAAATGTAATCGTAGGATTGGGTACAGGTAAAAATCAAGAACAACGAACAGAAAATTATAAAAGTGTGCAGTTTTACATTATTTATTAAAATACTTTAAAAGTCCAAGTTCCGTAGTAAGAGATTATCGAAGAAAATAATAGACGTTTGGAGAAGTATAAGAAAGTATTACCATAAATAAAAAAGTGCATCTAGTAAGACAAACATTCAGTATTTTAATAATGTAGTCCTAATATATTTGTAAGCTGTGAAAACTTTCATAATACATTACAAAATGGAAAATACTTTTTCTTGTTTTAAAATGTAAAGATTTCATTTTAAAAAAATTACAATTCTCAAATTTGTAATTGTTATATGTACCATATAAACTATAAACCGGAAGATCAATGGTTCGAATCTCAATGTGAGTCAGAATCTTCGAACAAACATGAAACATTTGGTGGCGCTATGGCTCTGGGGTCGACTTAAACTAACAAAAATGAGTACCACGCATATTCTAGTTAAAGACGGCCATCAGGCAGAGATGAAAATCCAGTTGCTTTATCGTATCGATTGCGTAAAAAAGTTGGGAACCTTAAAGTTCCTACTACCCCAAGCGCCTCGTAAGGCCTGTAGTGAGATGATTTTTACCTTTTTATAACTGGATAATTTGTATTGTTAACCCATGAAATAATACAGATCTGGCTCAGAAAGAAAGAATGGTATATTAATTAATTTGTGATATTATTATTGTTATTTTTTAATTACTTTCACCCTCTTTGGGGTACATCGGATCAATAATTTCTCTGTGTGTTTCTCCTTTCTTAATGTCCAGTATTTCTTCATTCTTCCTGATCTTTTCCCCTCTTCTTCCGAAATAATAGGTTTGGATTATTATTTTTTTGTTTGCGGATGAGCCCATTTAGGACTACGCAAAGTACTTAGAGGCGTTTCCTTTGAGCCCAAATTTCTTTCATTCTTTTGCTATGAGCTTGTTTTCTATCATCTGTCCAAGTTGTTCCAGTTTTTTTCTTCGGTTTGTCCTCTTGGTCAACTTGCCACTTATTCACCTTAATTCTAAATATATCTCTATTATTATTATTATTATTATTATTATTATTATTATTATTATTATTTTTACTTATATGCTATCCACAATAAACTTTGATAGTTTTGTTATTTATAGCGTACGGTATGTTTTTACTGATTAAGGAAGAGAAGACATGACTTTAACTGAAATAAGTTATATAAATAAATAGTCTAACAAATATTTTAGAGAATTTCACAAATCAGGCTAATTCTCCATTTGAAAAGGGATTTGAGAAATCAGCCATTGATAGCCAGAACAACTTTAACGGTATCACGTAAAGGCGTCAAAGAGACAGAACACGAATCCTCGAACAAATCGAAGGTTATACAATTCGCCACACTGGTAATTTATCACTGGGTTCAATTAATCCACCAAAATGTTACCACTCCTTTTCTAACATGGCCTTCATTATTCCCAGGAACATCCGATGTATTCTCTCGTAAAGCTTCGTGAAACAAAAGGGTTTTACAAGGGCTTTGTTCCGTACTACCCTTTGATATATCATTCTCAATGGAATGCTTTCGTTATCAATAATCAGAACGAAAAAAAAACAGGGTATGTATTGTGTGAAATACTTAGCATTCCAGATCACTCTGATAGGTGGATAGTTCACATGTTTTCTGCCTCGGAGGTCTTATGTTTGAATATGCAGTGTTAAAAATTGTGTTCAAATAAATTAAAGGTTTAAATAGATTTAGAACTAGAGATTTCATGCATTTTGTCGCATTAAAATTATATCAACATTTAATGATTATTATTTTCCTTATTAAATTAATTTAACAATATTAGACCTACTTATAAATCGCATGTATTACCAGAATACATGTACAATATACTAGCTAATGCCCGGCGTGCTCTGCTACGCCGAAATAAATGAAATATGTTTTTATATGTACAGTAGTTTTAACAAGTAAAAAGAAAAATAATTATACATTTATAGCCCAATTATTTTTAGATACCCAGTGTTACCCAGAAATATGTTTATTCCGATCTTGTTGTCGTACATGAGTTTAAAGACAAAATTCGTTATTGTGAGTTATCCGGAAAAGAACAACTCGTCGTGTCCTGCTTACGCTTGCCCGGGAATCTACTTATCCTGATTGTTTTCTTTATGTAATTGTAATGTTAATGTTTTTAGTGTATAATGCTATTGTGTTATTATTTAGTTGCAATATTTTTATTGTGTTTTCTTTATGTAATTGTAATGTTATTGCTGTTTTTGTTTATTTTTCTTTACACTAGTACCAATTATTACTTTATTGTAACGGACTGTCAACAGCACGTACGGCTTACTGCCCGTGCGACCCATAGCCTATTTGTAAATAATATTGTAAATATCTTACTTTTTTGTCTAATAAAGTCCTACTACTACTACTTATCCTGATCTTCTTGGCATCAATGACAGACAATGATTATTTTGAGTTATCCGTAAAATGACTTATGCTATGGCTTATATGCTATGGCGGACTTTTTCATACATATGTTTTAGATATTCAATTCTGTGTACATTAATTTTATGTATTTGTTATGGTTTAAGCAACGTAAGCCATTTAAATGTCCAAAAGTGACCTTATTAGTACACCGATGTTTTACTTTTTTATCTCTGTCCATTATAGTACATAGGGTAATATGTTTTATACGTTAGTTGTCCAAAAAGAATTATCATAAGTAATGCCACGGGTGATTTCCAATTTCTCTAGAGAATTTGGAAATCAAGAGTGACATTTGTTAGGACTATTTAACGTATAAAATTAAGTTGTTTACTCACAAATCATTATTTAAATATAGTTATTTTAAATATATATTTATTTTATGTAATCGGCGATGTTTGAAAACAAATGAGAAATGATTGTTACGCTTGTTCATCACTGCAACCTGATCATATTATGTATTGCCAAAGGATCGCAATATTGTAAGTATGCACCCTAGTGGAGTAATTTATAACCAATGTTATCGGTATTAATTAATTTCTGATGTCCTATGATCTAAATATGTCAATTATATTTTTCTGCAACGTTATTTCCTGGGAAATAATTATTTTAAGAAAGTATAAACAGTGTTTTTTTTTTTTTGTGGTATAATCAATTTCTACGCATTTCTTATATTATCTCCCGCAAGCACCATCAGCTGACATTCGTGCACTATATATACAATCTGGTAGTCGTATTTCTTGGAGAGTCAGTCACTGCAAAATAATGATATGACCTATTCAGATTGTTAAGAAGTAGGGGCTTTCTTTAATATTGTAAACTTCTTTCAAAATTCGAGGTGTAACACGACTGTGATTGATTGTAATTAAAAAATCATTGAAATGTGATTGGTCATTAAATCCCATTTGGGGCATGAGTTAAATAGTCTAAATGATGAAGATAAACGATTCAAATCGGTCAAGTTGTATTCAAGTCCATAAAAAACAAACATAACCCTCATATATATATATATATATATATATATATATATATATATATATATCCTTCCATAGCAATTTTGCCCGAAGACAGGTCCTTCACTGCAATCACAGTATTTTCATGCTATGCTTGCAGCTTTACTAGGGAATTGCAGGTGTGGTAGCTTCCCGTTGCTTTCGACACCGGTGAAGGATGATGTAGATGGTGATGATAATGAGAATGATGATGGCCATATGATTTCGGGGACCGTTTGGGCCTTAAAGTTTTCCTGACATTTGCTTACAGGTGAGGAAAAAAACCCGATAAAAACCTCACCCAGAAAAACTGCCCCGACCGGGGATCGAACCCGGGCCCGCTGCGTGACAAGGCAGCACGCTACCTCGAGACCACAGCGGTGGACATATATATATATATATATATATATATAGTTGAATACTTTACTGACCAATTATGCAACTTCGTCAGATTTTTTTAACTACTTCATCACGTATACAATAACTCACTAACTCACTGGCACTTTCTAACCTTGAGATTCATAGAGAATAGAACATTGAAGAGGACGACTTACCGAGAGCATAGATATTAGTATGAGACTCAATTGCGTTTGAGGTTGAAATGTGGATAGGAAAATTAAATGTGTGCAAAACATTGCGATCAGAAGGGAACTCAGAGAACTAATAAAATTAGGGGCAGAAAAATGTATGGAAAAGCTGTTAGTACTTAAGATATCGGAAACACAAGAACTGCCGGGATAGCGTCGCGTCGCTGCCTCGTACGCAGTGGGTCTGGTTCGAACCTCCTTCGGACAAGTTTCCTAGGTGATGTTTTTTTTCGGAGTTTTTCCTCACCTGTGAAACAAATGTCAGGGAAGGGTCAAACTTTCCCCGAACAATACCTGGCTATCGAAATCATCATAAGTAATGCCACGAATGATTTCCAAATTATCAATAAATTCACTACTCACAAAAGTGAGGAGTGAATTTATCTAGAGAATTTGGAAATCAAGAGTGGCTTTTGTTAGGACTATTTAACGAATAAAATTAAGCTGTTTACTCACAAATCATTATTTAACTATAGTTATTTAAAATACGAGTATTTATAGGCTATATTTAATGTAAACGGCGATGTTTGAAAACAAATGAAAAACGATTGGTACGATTCACTTGCTTCTTTTGTTCGATCACTGCAACCAGATCATAATATTATTTATTGTCAAAAGATCGCAATGTTGTAAGAATGCACCCTAGTGGAGAAATTTATAACCAACGTTATAGGTATTAATTAATTCCTGATGTCCTATTATGTAAATATGTTAATTATATTTTTCTACGTCATTTCCTGGAAAATAATTCGTTTAAGAAAGTGCAAAGAATGTTTTTTTTGTGGTATAATCAATTGTTACAAATGTTTTTATATGCGCTACGTGTTGACATTCATGCACTATATATACAATCTGGTAGCCGTATTTCTTACTGAATAAGTCACTGCAAAATAATGATAGGACCTATTCAGAATGTTAAAGAGGAGGTGCTTTCTTTATTATGATAAACTTTAGTTGGTAAATTTTGGGGCAAAACACGACTGTGATTGGTTGTAAATAAAAAATCATTGAAATGTGATTGGTCATTGACTCCCATTTGGGGCATGAGTTAAATAGTGATTATAATTTTCGCTATATTTATTATGAATATTTGTCTGAACTATGTGTTTCGTCTTAATATTGCGATGCCTCAGAGGAGGCCGTGATATTGAGCTGATCCCTCTGTAGGGGAGGCCCTCCTATTTTTTGTGCAGTCAAAAAAGATACGCGCGTGATCGATAGTTTTAAATCCCTCTCCCGACAAGCGCCACTGTAAGGCCCGGGCGACGTGAGTCATATATTATTCATCATCATCTTCATTCATGGATTAGGTCTGTTGACCCGTTCCGACTTCAGCCCATCTCTTTCTAGGTCTGCCCACATCTCGGGTGCCTTTAGGTTTGTATTTTGTTATTTGTTTTGGATATCTATCTTCATTCATTCTGTCTATGTGTTGCTTCCATTTTTGTCTATATGTATCCATTTTATCAGTTATTGCAAATATTTCAAGTTCCTGTCTTATTTCTGTGTTCTTGATTCTGTCTTCCTTAGTGCACCCTTTAACAGATCTCAAAAATTTCATTTCTGCCGCCGTTATCCTACTTAGATCTTGTTTTTTATGTATCCAGGCTTCTGAACCATAGAGCAGTACCGGTACTGCCAACATTTTATAAAATTTCAATTGGGTCTCTCTTGTTGTTTTGTTATTTAGTGTTCGTTTTATCGTACCACATATTCCCTGGAATTTTGCTATTTTATAATTTATATCATTATCATAATTAAATGAAATGTCACATCCTAGATAATTGAGATGGTTCACCTGTTCTATGATTTTGTTTCCTATTACTATTTTCGATCTGATTTGATTTTTCCCTTGGAATGCAATTACCTTTGTTTTTTCTATGGATATTTTGAGATTATATTGTTCACATATATTATGTAGTTTAAAAATATTCCTCTGAAGTTCGTCTTCTGTATTTGCTATTATTACCTGGTCATCAGCGTATAATAATGTTTTCAAGTAGTGTGTTTTATCTAATTTTATTCCTTTATTTGTTTCTTCATTCCATTTTTTATTATATCATTGATGTATAGGTTAAATAAAACTGGAGAGATACTGCATCCTTGTTTAACTCCTTGATTAGTATGAATTTTATTTTTACTTACTTCATTTCTAGTTTTTATAACAAAATTTGTGTTCCAGTACAAACTCTTTATAGCTGCTATTAAGTGTTTCGGAATTCCTTTTTCTTTTAAAATTGTCCAAAGTTTTCCTCTGTCTACTTTATCAAATGCCTTGACAAAATCAATATATTATTATTATTATTTTATTTTATTATATTTTGGCAACGGAAATGGATGTCATACGAAGGGCTGCAAGAATTTCAAGATGAGAAAAAATGAAGAACTCAGTTATAAGAGAGAAAATGAAAATTGAAGACACTATCCATCCATAGTAATTCTGCCCGAAGGCAAGTTCTTCACTGCAATCATAGCATTTTTATGCTATGCTTGCAGCTTTACTAGGGAATCGTAGGTGTGGTAGCTTCCCGTTGCTTTCCACACTGGTGAAAGATGATGATGATGATGGCCATATGATTTAGGGGACCGTTTGGGCCTTAAAGTTTTCCTGGCATTTGTCTTACAGGTGAAGAAAAACCCCGAAAAAAACCTCACCCAGAAAAACTGCCCCGACCGGGGATCGAACCCGGGCCCGCTGTGTGACATGGCAGCACGCTACCTCGAGACCACAGCGGTGGACGAAGACACTATTTTAGATTATATTAAAACTCAGCAATTAAGATGGTATTGACATGTCCAGCGAATGGAAGAAGATCGGCTACCAAAATCTATTTTGGAATGGAAACCTGAGGGAAGACGAGGCAGAGGAAAACCTAACACCTCCTGGAGTCAGGGAATATAGTTTTACATGAAGGAGAAACATCTACAATCAGGAGATTGGATGGACCGACAAAATTGGCAATTAGGAATCGGACGATCTCAAAGGCATTAATCAACCGATGATTTATCTATCTATCTATCTATCTATCTATCTATTATTATTATTATTATTGTTATTATTATTATTATTATTATTATTATTATTATTATCCTTCCGGTTTTGAATTTTTGGAGACTTGAAAGCAAGTTGATTTCCTACCAGTCGGTTGCTAGCCGAAAAGTAGTAAGTCCAGTGGTGGGGCTGCCACCTAAAGCCTCTGAACAGGCATGAAGGAGGATTAGCATTTACTCTAATCCTGATGTAACAGTTATACGCTGTGACTCGGTCCCCAGAGCCTCATTTGTTATAAACAGGTTGCACCAAGTGAAGGTGAGGTTGGGATTTAAATAGGAGAGGTTATTGAATGCACTTCACTACTCTTTTGTAACATCGGAGATGGCGGGAAACCGTAACGGGCCACTGGGCCTAATACTTGAAAGGACGATGATGATGATGATTATTATTATTATTATTATTATTATTATTTATTATATATCGCCCACATTATTTAAGAAATTTATACGTTAAGCTCTGTCAAACTGGAGCAAAAAAATGTTCAGGAATGGGAGTACCAATTGGAGATGGATCAACAGATACAATACATACACTGTTATTTACGGATGACCAAGGATATGAAGACATGGAGTTTTTGTTCAGAATATTATTGGAGGAATACGATGACTGGGTTTGAAAATAAATTTAGAAAAAACATTTTATATGGAATGTGGAAACCGAAGTTTAATATTAGAAGATCAGAAGGGGTATATTACAGGATATGAAGAATTTGAGTGTCTGGGAATAAATGTGGATAAAGAGGATAAACACGAACGTGATATTAAGAACAGAATAAATAAAGGTAGAGAAGTAACAGCTAAGGTAAATGGAATAATTTTGAACAGACACATAACCTGAAAAAATAAGTTCCAAATATATAATTCAATAGTTAGAAGTACTGTCACGGGGCACGCCGTAGCGTAATGGTTAAGGCACTGTGCTACAAGTCGGAAGGTCGAGGGTTCAAGTCCCGGTGGAGTCAGGATTTTTAAACTGACCAAAACCTTCTGGCGGCACTATGGCCCTGGGGTCGACTCAGCCTCTAACGGAAATGAGTACCAGACACTTGTTCTGGGGGTAAAGGCGGTCGTCATGCAGGGCTGACATCAAATGCCGATTGTCTAGAAAAAGTGGGAGCCTTAACCTCGTACTACCCCAAGGGCCTCCCGAGGCCTGTAGTGGGATTACTTTACTTAGAAGTACTGTCACATATGGAGCTGAAATTTAGAAACTCAACAAAAACTTAAAACAAAAACTTATGTCAATGGAAATGGATTTCTAGAGGAGAGCAGCAAGATGTTCAAAATTAGAAGAAAAAAAAAAGAAATACTCTCATACGAGAAAAAAATGAAAATCAGTTATTCAGTAGTAGATTATATATGTTACAAGCGATTAAATTGGTATGGGCATGTACGACGAATGGGAGAAGAAAGGTTACCGAGAAAAAACATCGGTGTCCATCTGGAAGAAGGAGGAAATGAAAACCTCGAAACTCGTGGAAGCAAGAAATATGAACAAGAGGACTGGAGAACATGGACTGGATGGAGAGAGACGAGTGGATAAGGAAAATAAACCTTTGGGCACAGAAAGATGTGTAAACATTGAAAATTTGTATATAAATTAATTATTATTATTAGTAGTAGTAGTATTAGTAGTATTAATAAGCTGTTAGTTTATGCTGATGATGTAGTACTACTGGCCGATAGCGAGGAAATACTAAAGGCCAACACGCACACACTATTGAGTAACACTAAGAAATTAGGACTGGAAGTAAATATCAGTAAAACTAAATATATGGTCACACGTAGAAATTCAGTATATAATGGAAAAGGACAGCTAATGACAAATGAGGGAAATTTTGAGGAAGTGGCTGAATTCAAATACCTAGGAACAATAATCACAAATAGGAATGAGATGCACAAAGAAATTAAACATAGGCTCAATTCTGGAAATGCGTGCTATTATGCATTGCAGAGACTTTTGATGTCCCAACTCCTTTCAAAAAATATTAAGCTGAAAATATATAAAACTATTATTCTACCAGTTATATTATATGGGTGCGAAACATGGACTCTTACTTTAAGGGAGGAAAGGAGATTACGAGTATTTGAGAATAAAGTTCTTAGGAAAATTTTTGGACCAAAGAGAGATGAACAGACAGGTGAATGGAGAAGACTACATAACAATGAACTACATGGTCTTTATAGGAAGCCAGATATAATAAGAACAGTTAAGTCTCGTAGACTGCGATGGGCAGGACATGTTGCACGTATGGGGAATGAAAGACGTGCATGGAAGCTTCTTGTAGGAAAGCCAGAGGGAAAACGCCCAGTTGGTAGGCCAAGAATGAGGTGAGAGAACAACATTAACTATGATTTGAGGGAAGTAGATTATACAGGCAATGATTGGACAACATTAGCTCAGGATAGGGATGCATGGAGAGCTTATGTCCGCGCGGCCATGAACCTTCGGGTTCGATAGTGCCAGTGAGTAAGTAAGTAAGTATTAGTAGTAATATTGGTAATAGTAGTAGTAGTAGTTTTGTTTTTATTGGTTAATTCATATTTATTTTGAAAAAATCAGCAATTAGGGGAAACAAGAAAGAGCTATTAATGTGCACTTTTAAAGTTAATCAGATTTCACTGAAAACAACTGCAAGTGCACAAATCACAGAACACAAACCTCCCTAACAAATCGAATGTTATTAAATTTCCACACAACTTTTATTACTTGGATCAACTAATCCACTCAACCTCAATGTTCCGAGTAAATCACAAACAATTCTTAAGTTAAATTAAAGTCAAAACTTTCATAAACGTGCAATAAAAGTTTCGTTCACCATCTATGAATATAATTATAATAAAATATGAAGTTTGTAAGCAGTACTTTAATGCCAGCGATATAGCATAAAACGGAATCACTTAAATTAATAACTTCATAACGTCAACGAGTTAAAACGTTGCTGACAAATCCACATGATAATATAATAGTGACAGCTTTAAACATAGTTTTATTTCAAACTTTTCGTTGCTAATGAATGATAAAAACACTAAGTACATTTTCCTGGCGAATTGAGTCCTGAATATGTTGCCTGCGGTATTTTCATGCCGAGATGATGTATTATCTGATCATGCACAAAGCGTTGAAACATCGTGCGCGTATTAATTTCATCAGAGAATTGTGTATTGAACCGATATTTGACAATCAACAATATGCTCTGGGGTTATAGAACAGTTAATTCATTTTGAACAAATGTACTTTTTTTTAACTGATCATGCGATCAATGTCTCGTTAAAATTTTACCTCAATTAAGAAACAAGCATTTTGCCTCAATCCTAAAACAGTACCAAGGTATATTATATTCTTTTTTTGGGTACGTATTTACTATTATTATTTATTATAATTGCTATTATTACTTTCTATAATGTTGTAGATTTTTTCAAAACAAATATTTTATTAACTAACTAACTCACTGGCTCTATCGAACTCGTAGGTTCATGGCCGCGCGGATATAAGTACTCCATACATCCTTATCCGTACGTTTTTCAATCATCCCCTGTATAATCTACTTCTCACAACTCATGTATAACGTTATTCTCCCATCGCATTATTGGTCTACCAACTGGGCGTTTTCTCTCTGGTTGTCCTACAAGAAGCTTCCATGCACCTCTTTCATCCCCCATACGTGCCACATGTCCTGTCCATCGCAGTCTACGAGAGTTAACTGTTCTTATTATATCTGGCTTCCTACACATATCATGTAGTTTTCTCCATTCTCCTGTATGTTCATCTATTTTTATGCCCAAGAATTTCCTAAGAACTTTTTTCTCAAATACTCGTAATCTTCTTTCCTCCCTTAAAAGTAAGAGTAAATGTTTTTGCACCCATAGCCCTATAATGTAACTGGGAGAATAACTGTTTATATGTTTTCAGTTTAATATTTTTTAAAAGGAGTTGGAACGTAAAGAGCCCCTGTAATGCATAATAGCACGCATTTCCATAATTCAGCCTATGTTTAATTTCTTTGTGCATCTCATTCCTATTTGTGATTATTATTCCTAGATATTTGAAATCAGCCACTTGTTAAAAATTTTCTTCATTTGTCATTAGTTGTCTATTTTCATTATAGAACACATTTCTATGCGTGAACATATATTTAGTTTTATTGATGTTTATTTCCAGTCGCAATAACTTAGTATTACACAATAGAGTCTGCGTGTTGTCCCTTAGTATCTCTCTACTATCGCTCAATAATACTACATAATCAACATAAACTAACAGCCTATTAATACCATTGAGTTGTAGGCCTTCTTCATTCTCCAAAGTTTTGATGGCATGCCCACAAATATTGCATTAGACACGAGATTTTATCTAACTGCTGGAGGGTAAATATTTCTGCATATTATTTATGATATATACAAAAATGATAGATGGAATATAGATTCAAGCAAATAGTATGTGGGGAATATTCAGTTAATATTGATAAATCAAATTATAATGAAGTAAGAAATGTAATTAATTCCTAACGTCAGTTAACTTGTGGGTGGGCCTATAATATTTTTGTAATTTGTGTAGATATATATACATGGTGAAAATTATTTAAGCCGACAAACTCTGGGAGGTTGTAGGGGACACCAAAACAAATATTTTTTCCCTAATCTCATTTTGTCCTATGAGGATTATTTAAACCGGTAGACAAAGATTTATCTGGCGGCAAATTAATTAAACCAACAAACACTTTTGCATTTTTTATTACCAAGAGACAACACATTAACACAACGCAATTACTTAAATTACAGTAGAGGTTCAAAAATGCCTCCATTTTCATGTAAACAAAGGTTCTGTCTAACACGGGCAAAAACTCCAGCAGTATCGTTAATTGCTCCTGCTGCTGTTACTATCCGGGCAACCAGATCCTGTTTCTGATGCAACAGGAGTTGTGTAAACAATGTTCCGCATTTCTCCCCACACAAAAAAATCCAAAGGGGTCATATCTGGGGATCGAGCAGTCCATGGTACAGAACCACCTATGCCAATCAAGTTTTCTGAAAACCATTGTTTCAAGAATCGACGCACACGACAACTGAAATGTTCCGGCGCCCCGTCATGTTGGAACCACATGCGTTGTCTTGTAGGGAGCGGGACGTCTTGCAGCAATTCTGGCAATGCTCTGGCGAGAGAATTGTAATAGTGCCTGTCATTTAATGGCATAGGTAGGGACATGACCCAATTAAACAGCCCCAACAACATCGGCCACACATATCAGTGTACTCACTCCAGGTGTATCGCTCCATTAATAAACAGATACAATTCACTATTAAACTGGTGGACAAAACAATTCCTACCATCAACAGCAGTTGCAGTCATGACAACTGAAGAGCGTAATACGCCCTCTACCGGTTTAAATAATCCTCATAGGAAAAAATGGCATTAGGGAAAAATATTTGTTTTGGTGTCCCCTACAACCTCCCAGAGTTTGTCGGTTTAAATAATTTTCGCCCTGTATATATATATATATATATAATATTATTTAACAAAGAGACATCCAATTTCGTGTCATTTTCTTTGTCCGCGATGGAATCCTAAACTACTGAACCGATTTTAATAACATTTTGCACGCTGTGTGCAGTTTGATCCAACTTGATACTTAGGGTAATTTATAACTAAATTTATAGTCGCATTATGTTTTTTATTGCAAATTATTTGTTTATTATTTAACAAAGAGTTATAATAATCTGTGAGTTCCATGCGATTCTAACAGATGGCGGTGTAATTATCTGAGCTCCATACGATTCTAACAGATGGCGGTGTAAGATAATTTGGCAAGGTAATTGGTTTATTATTTAACAAAGAGACATCCAAACCGCGAATTTTAATTGAATTACAAATATTGATTATTTCATAATTTAAGTGTTTTCAGTGTTTATTTTATTTTCAATATTATTAATTTCGTGTGTAAGTATTCGTTTTAAGTAATCTGGCTGAAATACAGCAACTTAATTAAAATTTTTAACGTATACCTTATCCACAGCAATGCGTGGCCGGACTTCTAGTGTGTGTGTAGCCTATATATATATATATATATATATATATATATATGTGTGTGTGTGTGTGTGTTATTATTTTAACTATTATTATTATTATTATTGTCATTATTATTATATAGCAATTATTACTATTATTATTGTTATTATTATTATTATTATTCTCTCTATCTATCTTCAGGTTTTTACAGCTGCTGCCGTCTTCCCGTGCCAAACCTCCAAAGCCTACGGTCTTGGGCATCTTCGATGCTTAGCCCTCTAGCTTGCATTACTGTCTTCATGTTTTCCTTCCATGTTAACCTTGGTCTCCCTCTTTTCTTCTTTCTGTTCGGATGCCATTCATATAGTTCCTTCGGCCATCGCTCATCTTCCATTCTTAAGACATGTCCTAACCACTTTAATTCCTTCTCCTCAATTCTTTCAATTATGCTTTCTTCTGCTTCCATTATGTTTCTAATTTCCTTATTTGTGACATGTTCTAATCTAGACTTTCTGGCACTTCTCCGTAAATAATCAATTTCTAGAGCTATTAGTCTATTCTTGTAGTACTTATTGATTGTCCATACCTCACTTCCATACATTGCAACAGATTCCACCAATGTTTTACCAATATATTTTTTTGTGTCTTTCCAAATATGCTTATCCCACCATATTGAATTTAACGATGATATTATTTTGCTACTCAATTCAATTCTATGTTTTATGTTCTCTTTGCCTATACCTTCAATGTTATCCATAATTATTCCCAAATATTTAGTTTGTTTCACTTGCTTTATTTGGATTCCTTCTTCCAATATTAAATTTTCTCCTTCATTGCTATTTATTGCCAGATATTCTGTTTTTTGTAAATTTACTGTGAGACCCCATGATTCATATGTGTTTTTCAACCTTTTTATCATGAATTCCATATCAAATTTGTCTTGCGCTAAAACCAGTTGATCATCAGCAAATTGTAATGTCAGCAAAAATCTGTTGCCTATTGGGATACCCATACCTTTGCAACTTTGTTTCCATTTCATTAATATAAATTCTACATAAATATTAAATAAAATTGGTGCTAGACTGTACCCTTGTTTCAATCCCTTTGTGGTTTTTATAGGATTAAATATTATATTTCCAATTTTAACATAATCCGAGTTATCTGTATAAACTTGTTTAATAATTTCTGTTAGATTTCTGTTGATGTTGTATTTCTCTAATACTTCCCATAATTTGTTCCTCGGAATCGAATCATAAGCTTTCTCTACATCTCTATCATTGTCAAATGGGTTTCTTCTCCAACTGCAGTCCGTTTTTCAATTAACTGTTGTATTGCAAATATATTGTCAACACATGACCTTCCTGGTCTGAATCCATTTTGATCTTCTCCTAATTTGTCTTTAATATCTTTTTGTAACTTTGTTTTTAATAACTTCTATTATTATTATTATTATTATTATTATTATTATTAATATTGTTATTATTATTAATATTGTTATTATTATTATTATTATTATTATTATTATTATTATTATTATTATTATTATTATTATTATTATTATTATTATTACGAAAGTTACTTTTCACATTAAAGTAATAACTATACGTAATGGACACGAATACTAGCATAAAATTTTCACACATTGATGAGTGTTTTAAATAACTTGAGATTTCACGTGCATTACTTAAATTAAGTAATTTAATATTGATACATTGACACTCTTTAACATCTCAATACATTAATAATAATAATAATTATTATTATTATTATTATATGGGCTAAAAGGAAACGCCTCTAAGTATGAAATGGTCGGCAAATTTTCTTGATTGCTCTATTTCCGGCTTGAGATAATTTTTAGATTCCTTAAATCTAAAAGACAGGATATGGTTTTATGTTTCTAAAACGAAATATATACACAAGTTTTGTATCCATCGCCCCTAAAGTTTTTTGAACTTGTAAAGCATCGGAACAACATTCATACAGGCACACACGCACCCACACTCACACAATTATACACACACTCACACACACTGGAACATATGCTTAAATAAGTTCAAAATACAACATATTCAACAGTAAAACTTTTAGATATAATAGAGGATATCATTATTTATTTGCAATGAATTGGTGTGAAATTAATTGAGTCGATCTGGTTGCCAATTGGTTGTAGTGCTCGTCTCTGGGTCTGAAGTTTGTGGGTTCAAATACGGAGTCGATATATTTTTATAGCGTAAAAATCCTTAATATGGTTTACTTCCGAATGAAAGTTAAACCATGAGTTTATTTACGGTTCATAAGAGAAGTTTGAGAATAAAAAAAATACCTCTGTAATATTTATCGGTCTTTTCACGCCCAAATTTGAATTTGGATGCTAATATCTCAACGTGTTAAAGATAGTCGTCAAATAAATAACATTAACCTTTAAACTCCCACGAGCCCATATGCTGGGTTTTAAATTGTACGTCCAATCTGCCCGCAAACCCAGCATATGGGTTCTGAGCAAGCGAACCTGTTTTGGTTGCTTGAAATTTATACTGGATAATACTACTTTTGTTACATACCTTTTTTCAGGGTTATCAGATGTTTGGCAACTTGATGTGAAGATAGCATTTGTTTATTAAAGTTTTGTTTTTGTGTGATAAGCCTCAAAACAATCACCAATACACAAACCGACATCACACTTTTTACACTTCACTTGCACACTTTTCTGATTCCCCGTGCCGAACACACACGACAAATTAGTCTTTGTAAAGCTACCGGCCAATGTTGACTAAAGTTAACTTCAAGTCACGAAATGTCTGTACTCAATATACTAGGTCTACCAACCAGGGAGTCATCTACAGGCCTGTTCTACCAGCCTGTTTCAAAAAGTCTCTGAAAAGTCTAAGTCGGAAGTCTCTATATGTTGTTTTGGCCCAATGTTGACTAAAGTTGACTTCAAAACACGAAATGTCTGTACTCAATATACTAGGTCTACCAGGGAGTCGTCTACAGGGTGTTCTATCAGCCTATTGCAAAAAGTCTCTGACAAGTCTAAGTCGGAAGTCTCTTTGTTGTTTTGGCACCAATGAAGTCAGAAGAAGAAAACTGTATAGAATGGTCAAGTCTAACAAATGAAAAAGTAATTTCTTGGTTGAGTAAACCAGATATAAAGGCTGGGGGACTCGACATGCTGACCACATGTCACCCATGCACTGGCTACATGATCATCTACCTTTGTGATTGACACATGTGGGTGTGAGGCCAGCAGCTGGATGGTAGGCTAAGGGCCTTCTAGGCCTGTCGCACCATGGAATTATTATTATTCTTAGATTATTAGGCCTCCCATTTCTCTTAGGTCTTACTATCCTACAACACCTCATATCCCATTAGAATAATTAGGCCAAGAAAAAGGTACATTTCTGATTCTTTCATGTCAGGGGGAAGAGTGCAATTTTCTTCACTGTTAATTCTAGTTTCACGAACCCAAGACCTGACAAAAGTCAGGTGTCTCACAGCAACAAGTGTCTTCGTCTTCGTCATTGTCAGAGTCCGAGAATGTCTTGTATTTCAGCGGAACTTAGTGATTTTGTACCAGACATATTGTAAACTTCACTCTGAACTCTGAGTCACAAAACTGTGAATGAATATGGGCTGTGGGTGGAATGTGGCCTGCTTTTTTTTTTCAAACCTTTTCTGCTTTGGGGAAAACTGGCCGGATGCAACATAAGACGAATTCTAAACAAAAGAATGAACGAGGGTTGGAATATAGTTTTTCACTTCTAACCTGATTCACAACACTCTAAAGTCCCTAAAGTTATTTGGTAACTATCGTGAATTTAAAAATTATCTCTATGGTATAAAATATCACTACGAGTTTTTGCCGTGAATACCACCGATTTTACAATATTTAACACTTTAAACGTTGTTTGATGTTTGTGACCCCCACAGATTTTAAAATATGAGTTAATAAAATTAGCAGAGTTATAGTCAAAAGCCAAGAAGTTTAAAAGCTAGGTGGACATTTAAACCCGGGCAGCCAGCCTCTACCTGGCCATTTAAACTTGGGCGTTTAAACTAGGTTAATAATAATAATAATAATAATAATAATAATTACAGTAATAATAATAATAATTACAGTAATAATAATAATATCATCGTCATCATAATCATCTTCACTTTATGGTTTGGATGATTCGCGTGTACCGAATTCACGATGATTCCTTCCAACTCTTCCTAGGTCTTTCTAATCCCTTAATCCCTATTGTTTATAATGGTATGCTGTCTAAGACAATCTTGTTTCTTCCATTCTCTGAACATGCTCTTCCCAGCCGACGCGGTGTTGTTGGATTCCATCATTTATCGAATTTATTTTTAATTCACTTCTTATTTATTAATTTATTATTATTATTATTAATTATTATTATTATTATTATTATTATTATTATTATTATTATTATTATTATTAAGATCTAAGTAGGATAACGGCGGCAGAAATGAATTTTTTTAGATCTGTTAAAGTGTGCACTAAGGAAGACAGAATCAAGAACACAGAAATAAGACAGGAACTTGAAATATTTGCAATAACTGATAAAATAGATACATATAGACAAAAATGGAAGCAACGCATTGACAGAATGAATGAAGATAGATATCCAAAACAAATAACAAAATACAAACCTAAAGGCACCCGAGATGTGGGCAGACCTAGAAAGAGATGGGCTGAAGTCGGAACGGGTCAATAGACCTAATCCATGAATGCAGATGATGATGATGATGATTATTATTATTATTATTATTATTATTATTATTATTATTAACAGACGAAATCAGGAACTGAATATAATTATATAATAAAGGAAATAATTTTTAATCGATTATAACATTGTTTTTTATATTAACAATATTAAATGTTGTTCTTCTTCTCTCTGATAATAATTAGGACCATGCCTGTTTTGTTCTAATTGTTTCAATTTACTGGGGATAAGTAAGATACTTTTATAGATTGCTTTGCTCATCGTGGAGTGTTTGTTTTGTAATGATGATCATTGGACATCCTTGAAATAGTCTGTTTAGCATTTTATTCTTCCTTGTCAATATTAAATGTTGTGTGAAACACATGTCTATGACAACACGTTCAATAGGACGGTGAAACAATGCATGTTAACATATAATAAACAATTTCCAACATATTATTTAGTTGATGGATAAATTATATTTGAAGAGAAAAATTGTACGTTTAGACCGGAGCTTGAACTCCGGACCTTTGATTTTCTATACTAAGTATATAGAGAAACATTTGCGTTTAGGTCGGTAGCTCAGTCGATAGAGCACTTGGTCTAGAAAAAAAATAAAGGTCCCGGGTTCAAGCCCCGGTCTGTGCGTATAATTGTTCTCTTCAAATATAAAACAATAGTATATTACGATGCCAGGTTGGGAAGTGGTTTTTACAGAATCGAGGAAAATGTTTAAAAACCTCGCTATCGCTCAGTTTTTAAACATTTTACTCGATTCTGTAAAACACTTCACACTTCACTTGCGTTGTACATTATTTTTTGTTCGATGTGCTTTCAAAATTATAAATAATATTAAAATAACATCTTTGTTGGAAATATTTGCGTTCATTATAAAAAATCGACTAACGTTAACAGTTTGGGCAATGTTTATTAGTTGAAACAACAGGAGGCCTTAAGATCATTTAGTGATAAAATGACGGCAAGTACGTATTCATTGTTTTATATTGTTTCAAATAAAGTTGGTTAATTTAAAATGCAGAATTTGTTTCGTATAATTTATATTAACACTACTTTTTGGCTATTTTTTTTTGTTATATACATTGTATGCTGGTTGAGTGGAAGAGAAGGCCTTATGGCCTTAACTCTGCCAGAATAAATAAATTATTATTATTATTATTATTATTATTATTATTATTATTATTATGTAGTATACGTAGAGGATAGTGGTTTTTCTTCCCACACGTGTGTTTGTAATATGTAATATTACAGAATAGTTACTTTTATTTTAGTATAGTTATCTAGGTTGGCAAATGTAGGAAGTTGAACTTTCAATCATGGTCGCCATTGATGTAAGTACGACAAAAAACACACTATCGCGCAAAAAAAAGTTTTGATTGATTTATTATCGTGGGCATATATTAAAACATATAGTCAGCCTCAGAAAAAAAATAGATTTCATATGAGGTAACCTGAAAGGCCTACGCAGGCTCATCTAAATTATATATACATACGCGATCGCAGTGGACTAGTGGATGCCATGCCCGCTCTGGTTCTGAGTTTCATGAGTTCAAACCCGATTGGGATCAATGGAATTTTTCAGGACGTAAAAATCTTTGAAAGGGACCTAAAGCTGTTGGACCCGTGTCGGAGATAAACGGCTCGCGAAAGCTCCTCAAACCTCAAATAAGAGACCTTGAGCAGACTTTCTCGGGTCTTTCCCGCCCAGATTTTAATTGCGACTATAGTGATCTAAGCTGTTAAAGTGTGACAAGTAGAAACAATACCATAAAATACTATCCAAATATCTTAATGAACATAACTGTATTAAATAATTTTATGCGCTTTATATTTTTGGTGAATTCTTCATACTTTTGAGACACTGATAAATTATTATATATTTTCAGTCAAAAATATTATGGCTTTTGGTCATAGTATTGGTATGCTTATTTTTAAGCGTGTTTCGTAAATATAAAATTCACTAGAAATGTTGATATTGAATTTTCGTATACTATCTAGATCATAAATGGAGTAAGTAACGTACACGTATTATACCATAAGATGTATTTTATTCTGTTTTGTCACCTAATTACTGGAACAAAATCAGGATTGTAAAATAAATATTTTGAGAGTTGTATAAAACTAAAAACGAAGCTTTGCTTTTGAATTATTTTTGAGTTAGTTTAATCATAATCTAAAGTAAAAGACAATGGTAGAAAGCTGTGAAATCGTTCAATACGCTTAAGAACTGGGAATTTATGTCCCAAAAAGTAATGAAAATGTATGAATTTATACCCTGAAAACTAAATATATATCTTAAAGTATTTTGATTCATATCTAGATTATATTCAATTTCAAGCTATTTGTGGTACAATAAATAGAACATTGAATAATAAAGCCCATAAACAAACAAAATTAAAATTTTATAAAACAATGGCTGTCCCTGTCCTTTTGTATGGGAGTGAATCTTGGATTACCACTTCCAAACAAGAAAGTAAAATCCAAGCAGCCGAGATGAAATTTTTAAGAAGAGTAAAAGTCTGCACTATAATGGACCAGATATGAAACGAGAATATCCGTGAAGAACTGCAGATCTATTCCATAAAAGAAAAGATATTTAACAACAAGATACAGTGGAAAGAACATGTAGAAAGAATGGAAGAAAGTAGATTACCAAATAAAATCTTCCATTATTTTCCAAGAAGAAGAAGAGATGTCGGACGTCCTCGGAAGAGATTGTCTTAGATCTATTAGTGAAGACGGAATAGGAGGCAACTCTTGCCTAAACCAGGAAGTGAAGAAGAACAAGAAAAACTAGATTATATAAACAAAAGAATAGATCAATGTTAACTCAAGGTTAATCTATGGATAAGTTGCTGTCTTTCAGCCAGATTACTTTAAAAATAATATTTACACACCAAATTAATATTATTATCAATAAATTGGAAATAAAATAAACACTGAACATACTTAAATTATGAAATAACCAATATTTGTAATTCAATTGAAATTCGCGGTTGCAACAAAAAGCACAGCCACCTGGTTAAATAATAAACCAATTACCTTACACGGCCATCTGTTAGAATCGTATGGAACTCACAGATAATTATAACTTTTTGTTAAATAATAAACAAATAATTTGCAAAAAAATAATGCGATTATAAATTTAGTTATAATCAACCGTAGGTCTCAAGTTGGATCAAACAGCACACAGTGTGAAACATTTTATTAAAATCGGTTCAGTAGTTTAGGATTCCATCGCGGACAAACAACGTGACACGTAATTTTTATATATTAAGATGATTCTACCAGTTATATTATATTGGTGCCAAACATGGACTCTTACTTTAAGGGAGGAAAGGAGATTACGAGTATTTGAGAATAAAGTTCTCAGAAAAAATGTTGGACCAAAGAGAAATGAACATTCAGGTGAATGGAGAGGACTACTTATCTGTAAACTACATGTCTTTATAGCAAGCCAGATATAATAAGAATAGTTAAGTCTCGTAGACTGCGATGAGCAGGACATGTGGCACGAATGAGGAATGAAAGACGTGTATGGAAGCTTCTTGTAGGAACACCAGAGGGAAACCGCCCAGTTGGTAGATCAAGAATGAGGTGGGAGAATAACATTAACTTTTATTTGAGGGAGGTAGATTATACGGGGAATGATTGGATGGCATTGGCTCGGGATAGGGATGTATGGAGAGTTATGTTCGCGTAGCTATGAACCTACGGGTTCGATAGTGCCAGTAAGTAAGTATTACGTGTGAATTTATATCTTCGTCTGAAGAGTTCAATATTGTTTGATAGCAAGGGCATGTTTGTTAAAACATCTGCAATTGTTTATTGTATTCTAGTAGTAGTAGTAGTAGTAGGACTTTATTAGACAAAAAGTAAGATATTTACAATATTATATACAAATATGGGTCGCACGGGCAGTAAGCCGTACGTGCTGTTGACAGTCCGTTACAATAAAGTAATAATTGCTACTAGTGTGAAGAAAAATAAAGAACAACAAGAAAGCAATAACATTACAATTACATAAAGAAAACGCAGTAATATTACAATTAAATAATAACACAATAGCATTATACATTAATTAATTTATATATAATTATTAAGAATTAATGTTATTGCATTTTGATAACATATATTTATTCATGAATGAGTGTTGTTCTTATTTTTCGCGTTTTGTCCAGAAATTTACCCAAGTTTATCCAGTTTTCTGGATTTACCAATAACTCGTAGCATGCCAATCTTTCCCGATTTGAATTTAGAAATCTTTCCGGTAATAACCGATGTCTCCAATATTCTAAATCATTACATTGTCCTAATATATGTATCTCATCTTCAAATTTCCCGCACATTGGACATATTCGCATATCGTGATCGTCGCTAATTTTTTGAAATTTCCATGCCCCTAGCGTAAACCAAGCAAGCCCTGATCTCTCTTTAAAACCTAGGTTGAGTATATACGATTCTTTTCCCCAGACGTGTTTTAGGTCTCTTTGTAAACACAGTGAGCGTTTTCCTGTACATTCGTCGAAAGTATCTTGTGGTTTATATCTAAGTACCTCCTCCATATTTTTCTCCACACGTTCTTGCGATTTTCAGTCCCTTTTTCCCATATCCAGCCCATCCCAATCTTTTGGAGTTCTCTCCTAACCTCGTCTGCCCAAAAATTTAACGTCTATGTTCTTAATTTGGTGGTCGTAACAAATTGCTCTAAGCATTGTTTGTTCATCTTGGATTACTCGCAACCAGTATTTGAGCACACGAATTTTACAGTTAATGTCGTCCTGGAATGGCCCGAATTCATATAAAATTCCACAGTTAGAAACTGCCTTACTAAGTCCTGTAATATATTTTAGAAAATGCGTATATGCCTTATTTAGTATTTCCGTTCTTTGGAAACCCCAAATCTCACTACCATAGTGCATTACTGGCCTGACCATCGCTCCATACATTTTTCTAATGTGCTGACTGGAATATCAGGCACTCGACCCAGAATACCGAGTACACTATTAAGTTGTCCCCTCCCTTTAAATAATGCTATATTAATATGTTTTTTCCACTCCCCGTTCATTTTCAACGTCGTACCAAGATATTCAAAATGTTTCACGTTTTGAGGTACTTGATCTCTGTATTTCCATTCCTCTGCTCTACCATAAACCGTCCCATTTTTAAAGGTCATTGTTTTTGTCTTACTAACATTTACAGTCAATCCCCAATTCCTACAGTATATTTCCAGTAGGTCAAGACCTCTTTGCAATCCCTTGATTGTCTTGGATCAGATAATTAAATCATCTGCATACAACAGGACTGGGATTTTAACATTTCCTATCTCCGGAGCCTCAATTTCTCCTTCTAGCATTACGTCTACAATATCATCAACGAATAGATTAAATAGCATTGGTGATAAAATGCAACCTTGTCTCACTCCCCGATTGGCTTCACTGCTCTCTGTAATGTACCCTTGGTGTACTTGTATTCTAAATTAGTGGCGAACGTTTTAAATAAGAGTTTCAGACTGCATAGTAATTACAGATATGATTAGTATTGATGTAGAGGAAGCGGTGGATACTGCGGTTCATTTTCTATTACCAGCAAAGTCGAAAAAAAAATGATAAAGTATACAGAATATTTATGGATTGGTGTAAATTAAAAAAAAAACTGTAGTAAAGTAGAGAAACATATTGGAATAAATAAGAAAAAAATAGGCCTACTAATGAATATCGAACAAATGTTGTAGCTAATATTTAATTCTTTTTTTTTTCAAATGCCCCAGGTTTGTCATTCGACATTCCTGGTTTCTCTCCTGGCATGGCGTACTTGTAATCCACTTCTGAGGTTGGGGCGCCAGGAAGGCGGGGTTACGTTGCCCCGATGATATGATGGGTGATGATGATGATGATGATAATGGTGCGCCAGGAGAGTCCCTAATCGTAAGCTTAACCTAAGGTGAATATGAATGATGATGATTGCGATGGCCATATGATTTCGAGGACCGTTTGGGCCTTAAAGTTTTCCTGACATTTGTCTTACAGGTGAGGAAAACCCCGATAAAAACCTCACCCAGAAAAACTGTCCCGACCGGGGATCGAATCCGGGCCCGCTGCGTGACAAGGCAGCATGCTACCCCGAGACCACAGCGGTGGACAATATTAAATTATTGTAACAAATATTGAATCACTATGAATTTTATTTAGCAAAGCGAGAAATAAAAGTAAAATTGTAATGTATTACTCAATAACATTTTAAGTAGGTTTCATTTTTACATTATTAATTAAGTCAATTGATTTTCTTCCCTAGGGAAGTATGTTGAGCTATAACAAGCCATTGTCAATAGATACCAAGGCCTCTCTGTGTAAATTCAACTTACTTCCCTAAAAACAGAATGAAAATTAGGTCATTATTTGTATGGGAGTGAACAAACCACTTTATCCATAGTAATTCTGCCCAAAGTCAGGTCCTTCACTGCAATCATATCATTTTCGTGTTATGTTTGCAGCTTTACTAGGGAATTGTGTAGGTGTGGTAGCTACCCGTTGCTTTCCACACCGGTGTAGGATGATGGTAATGATGATGATAATGATAAGGATGATGATGATGGCCATATGATTTCGGAGACCGTTTGGGCCTTAAAGTTTTCCTGACATTTGTCTTACAGGTGAGGAAAAACCCCGATAAAAACCTCACCCAGAAAAACTGCCCCGACCGGGGATCGAACCCGGGCCCGCTGCGTGACAAGGCAGCACGCTTCCTCGAGACCACAGCGGTGGACAAACGACTTTATCCTACTAAAATGAAACAGAAGCGTGCATAAAAGTTACCGTGTTTTTCTTAAAAATGTTTATGTTTCATAACATGATATTCCGTTGTCGACACTATCTCGATTTTGAGATGACCGTAGTTAAAATTTTCGTGATGAACTTAAAAGCATGATCAAAATATACGAAATCAGATATACGAAATTTTAAAATATGTTTAAAATTTTATAATTCATATAAATAACTTACAAATACATAGATCTGAGTCCAGTAAATCATATAATTGCATGAACTTCAATAATCGTTGCAATTATAGGTGCTGATTGCTTATTAATTTTTGTTTTTAGTAATGATGGAACAATTTAAATCAATGTTGTATGCTAATTAGCAATTAATCATTCAATTAGTGTTTTTATTTACTCACGCTATATTTTGTTAATGGAATCTCAATGCTAAATATAAAATTATTACATTTCTTTTATTAAATATTTCGAGATTCTATGCTATTATGTCATCTACATAAATTCAAATAAAAACGGAAGAACATACAATTTATTTTTGTAGTATGGGAGTAATTACTTGAGAGAAATACGTAATGCTCATTTTTTCCCCAAAAAGTGAGAATTTTCTTAATATGAAATGAAAAATAGAGATCAAAGTAACCTAAAATCACCATATGTACAAGATAAAATGTATATATTGCTCAGACAATGTAGCAAAATTATCATAAGTAATGCAACGAGTTATTTCCTAATTATCGATAAATTCACGACTCACGAAGTGACAAATCATTATTTAAATATAGTTATTTTAAAATATTTATATATTTAATGTAAACGGCGATGTTTGAAAACAAACGAGAAACGATTCGTACGCTTCATTTGCTTCTTTTGTTCGTCACTGCAACCAGATCATATTATTTATTGCCAAAGGAACGCAATATTGTAAGAATGCACTCTAGTGGAGAAAAAATGAAACACATCAAACTGTAAATTAATTCATTTTTTATGTCCTGTGATGTAAATATGACAATTATATTTTTTCTGGAAAAAAATAAATTTAAGAAGGTGCAAACAGTGTGTTTTTTTTTGTGGTATAATCAATTCCCACAAATGTTTTTTTATATTGACTCCCACATGCGGTATGTGTTGACATTCATGCACTATATATACAATCTGGTAGCCGTATTTCTTACAGAATCAGTCACTTATTCAGAATGTTAAAAAGGAGGTTCTTTCTGTATTATGATAAACTTTAATTGGTAAATTCTAGGCGAAACACGACTGTGATTGGTTGTAAATCCAAAATCATTGTTAAGAGATTGGTCATTGACTCCCATTTGGGGCATGAGTTCAATAGTCACAAAGAATCTCTAACAAACAAGCGAACTCTAAACTAATATTACGTACTAATTCGCCCATTTTGTCACCCTAACTTGCCGTAAGTAACACTGAAATGCCCATCTAACACTAGCTAGCCCATGTTCTCACCTTAACTTGCCCACTAATGTAGGTGGACTCTTGGGATAGAATCTCCTTATAAGTGAGTTCACATGTTGGGCAATTCCTTCCAGCTTGAAAGTGTGTTATTACATTGGCCACTATGATACTAGCAGTTACTTGTTCACAGGTGACATAAAATTGATTTCAAAAATTTTGTCCACATATTTCAAAGGATGCTGAAGGAATCTCAGAATGTTATGACCTCAGAGTTCAAAATTCCACAAAAACAAATTTGAGAAAGAAATTTATCACCTACAGATTGAAAAATTCACGCGTCACAATATTTTGTTCATAATTTCAGAAACAACATTTTGAGATAGGCAATCTGACGCTTAGGGCTCAACGGTTCCCGAAAATCATCCGGCCACTACCATCATCATCATCATCTTTATCATTATCATCAACACCATCCTTCACCGGTGTGGAAAGTAACGGGAAGCTAATTCATAATTTAATGCAAGAATAATTTGAGCACAGGATACTTACTCTAAACTCATTTATGACACAAGGGCGGGTTGAGGGATGAGATGCGATAAAGCTCCTTACATTGAAATTCTGTGAATTACAAGGATTATGTCCGATCACACCTAACGCGCCATCAGAGGGGCGGATGAAATGAAACGAAATAAATGAAGTGAGTGTGGAATGGAGTTAGTGGCATTGGAAAACAGTATATTTCCCCAGAAAAACTTGTCCAGACTTCGATTAGTTTTCCACTAAACCCGCATGGAGTACCCGAGACGTGATCTTAGTGAGAGGCGAGCGTCTAACGGAAGTTCTAAACATTTATACCTTTTAGACCCCGAGCTATTTTTTTTTATAATTTGGGCAAACGTCCTGTCTTTCTAATATTGAATTTTTACAAATTCATCAAGATTACAATGCTCCTGGAGGTCGATATAGACCATTTTGGGAATGACATCCGTTTGCGCCACGGAAGGGCTTACATACAGATTAACATGCTTTTCCATTTGTCTAGGTAGATGGGTGCCTTAATCTCCTAATTCAGAAATTATTTCCTAATGCCTTTAGTAGTATTACTTTACGTTTTCTTTTACTTCCTATGAACACGCCGCTATCAAATTTAGAGAAAATAGCACACTTTCTTTTTTTATTGTTCTTTAGTTTCCTTTGTTTTCCCTTCAGTCTGTATTATTTTTTTCATTCCCTCTATATTTATTTAATATTTAATATTTATTTTAATTGTCCTTTTATTTCATTCTATTCTGTCGCCTGTGGTTCCGAGGCTTGCGTACTCTACCTCTGGTTGCGTCTAGAAATGTTTGAAAGTTTATAATTTATAAGTATTTCTTCTTATGGAAGATAAGTACAGCCATAGATTCCATCTGTAGATTTATGGAACGTAACGAACCTCAAGTCTGAAGCAAAATATCTCTGAGGAAAATTTGTCGGCCCTCTCACGGAGAGATAGCTAATATTTTGTAGGCTAATTATATTTTATTATCTGAGTTGTTAAGGAGCGTTGTTATAAAATGTAATGACTTTATTTCATTACATTACTTTTCTCATTTTTATTATTATTATTATTATTATTATTATTCAACAAAAAAACTTTGAACAAAACCTTATGTCGATGGAAATGGATTTCTTGAGGAGAACAGAAAGATCTTCAATATTGGGAAAAATAAATAATTAAATAAAAAATAGAATCATACGAGAAAAAAATATTCAATAGTAGATTATATAAGATATCCATCCATAAAAATTCTGCCCGAGAGCAGGTCTTTCACTGCAATCATAGCATTTTCATGCTATGCTTTGCAGCTTTACTAGGGAATTATAGGTGAGGTAGCTTCCCGTTGCTTTCCACACACCGGCGAAGGATGATGATAATGATAAGGATGATGGTGGTGGCCGGATGATTTTCGACGACCATTAGGCCAAAAGCGTCCTGGAATTTATCTTACAGGCGAGGAAAATCCCGAAAAAAACCCATCCAGGAATCGAACCCGAGCCCGCTGCGTGACAAAGCAGCACGTTACCTCGAGACCACAGCGGTGACATATAAGATATAATCAATTAAATTGGTATTGACATGTACGACGAAAGCAAAAATAAAGGTTACCCCAAAAGCATTGGAATGGTGTCCACCTAGAAGAAGAAGAAGAAAGGAAGGAAGACCTCGAAACTCGTGGATGCAAGGAATAAGAACTGGAATGAGAATAAGAAGACTGGAGGATATGGAGTGGATAGATAGGGACTGGTGGAGAAGGAAAATAAAAGTTTAAGCACAGAAAAATGTGTAAATATTAAAAATCTGTAGGGCTACAAAAGAAACTCCAAGCGCGACAGGCCTTAGAAGGCCCTTGGCTGCCCATCCGGCTGCTGGCCTCACATCCACATGTGTTAATCACATATCATCTAGCCAGTGTAGGGGCGACATGTGGTCAGCATGTCGGGTCCCCCAGCCGTTATAGCTGGTATTCTCAACCTGGAGTCGCTACTTATTGTAGCTACCCAAATGCCTCACGATGCTGGGTGGGCACCGGTCCCATGCTGGCCGAAATTCCTTGAAAAAGATTTCTTCTCCCATGAAGACTCGAACCAGCGCAAGTACAGTAGCTCTGCGCCAAGGCTTCCTGCCTTAACCACTCGGCTACGGCGCGGGACGTAGGCCTATATAAATACAAATTATTATTATTATTATTATTATTATTATTATTATTATTATTATTGTAATTTCAAGAATGGATAAGGTCAGAAGCAGCACAATAAGGGATATTATGCAAGTTGAAAGAAACATAATAGAAAAAAATAGAAGAAAAACGTTTGAAATGGTATGGATACTTCATAAGAATGGAAGAACAGAGAATACCATAGAATACCCTTAATTAGAAAGCTAATGGTACAAGTGGAAGAAGCAGACCTAGAGAACGTTGAATAGATGGAGTGAAGAGAAGTATGAAAGCTAGAAATTTGAGGGAATAAGATGCTTTAAACAGGAACCTCTGGTGACAAATCACTTTGGGTTGAAGGAGGAACACTGCATCGTGGAATGTTCCTAATAAAAATTATTATTATTATTATTATTATTATTATTATTATTATTATTATTATTATTATTATTATTATTATTATTATTATTGTTATTGGCAGTGATGTACTTTATACATTTGTTTAGAATTTAAGTTTCGTGTATACTTATACCCCAGCCGCTGGATCTCCAGCTCTGAGGTTTAGATTATACGGAGACCTCGCCCTCTAGTGCCAATAAGGAAATGGTTAACGTGAAAGTGAACGTCTGTCACAACCAATCAATGCTCTTGACGCAGCTATAGCGCGCTAGTAAGGTTCGAAATTGCTGAGATGTTGTCAGCGAACTGCATAAATAAAGCGGCCCCTCCCTCTGAATGTCCATATCGGCAACACTGTCATGAAAACGTCAGGGTCGGATAATCTGTGGCTGGACTATGGTGTACATGTGTATAGTTTGAGTGAGGGGATATCAGGTAAACTCTAGTATATAGAACTTTTGCCTCCAGCTATTGTTACATACATATATACACAGTGTATATCTGTTGGATGAACAGACATGTTTGATGTCTATCCGAGACGGAAACTGCGTAGCTTTGCTTACATTTGAATTTCAAACTACCTTCTTACATAGATGTTCCCTATTGATCCAGCAGTAAGGATCACGGAAATTGCACATCGTACGATTTCGATAGCATATGATTATCTAATTTGACTGAAACATTTATTTTTCCTTCATGTTATACTCAAATTTTATGTCATTCAAAGGCAGTGTGAACTGCTACAGTATGTCTCATTCCAGACCTTGACCCTTAAATTGGCAATGTATCTTATAGTAAACGTAATTTGGTTTAATTTATTTGATGTTTGTAATAAAACAGAAAAAAAACTAATGAAAAGAAATTACTTAAATGTGTGTGAAAGTACACAATATATCTATAATAATGACAGTTATACATTATTTTGTTTTCGCTGCTGTCCGCCACATTTCAATAAATGCCTCGAGAAAATAGTGGTTTGCTAATTTAAGGATTAATATCATAATATTTTAAGAGCATTGAATATTACGAAACCATTTATTGAAATAATTACAAAAATGGACAGAAACTTTCAGCAACATTTAAATAAATAATTATAATTTGTAATTACTATTTTTATGTACGACTCTCTGAACAAATACCTTTTTTATTCAATGCCACCAGCTGTCATTTGACATTCTGGTATTCTCTCCTGGCATGGCGTTATTGTAACCCACTTCTGAGGCTGGGGCGCCTGGAAGGCGGAGTTACGCTGCCCTGATGATATATGATAGGTGATGATAATGGTAATGATGCGCCAGGAGAGTCTTAATCCTAAAATAAATAAGTGTGTTGGTGATGATAATGATGGCCAGATGATGTTCGGGGACCGTTTATGACTTAACGCTTCCTGACATTTGTCCTACAGATGAGGAAAACCCCCGAAAAACCCCATCACCCAGGAGATTTGTCCCGACCGGGGATCGAACCCGGGCCCACTGCGTGACGAGGCAGCAAGCTAGCTCGAGATCACAGCGGTGGACTAAAAATATAAGCAATACGAATTAATGTGGGGGTAAATAATAATTTCATATAGTTAGTTATATCATTATATTTCTACTCGATATTCTTCCGCATAATGAAATTAGGTCTTTTGCCTTGTTTTCACTTCAAGTGGGATTTAATGAATCTTCCCACCTAGTAAATAGGTATCCAACACTTCTCTGTCCTTTTGGTTTGTATTTTAGTAATATCCGAGGAATTATATCCGTAGGCATTCTTTGAATGTGGAATGCAGGCTTTCACGGCCGGTAATCATGGTAGTAAAAGATTCCGGGCTATGTGGCCGTGGTCTATAACTGGCTTCTTCCAGACGTTTCTCCCTCAACTGCGGAGGGCATCTTCAGTGGCGAGCGCTAGAAGCTGTTGTTTCCCTGTCGTAGACTCGACTGCCCTCAACTGCGGAGGGCATCTTCAGTGGCGAGCGCTAGAAGCTGTTGTTTCCCTGTCGTAGACTCGACTGCGCAGTCGAGTCTACGACAGGGAAACAACAGCTTCTAGCGCTCGCCACTGAAGATGCCCTCCGCAGTTGAGGGAGAAACGTCTGGAAGAAAAGCCAGTTATAGACCACGGCCACATAGCCCGGAATCTTTTACTACCATTCTTTGAATGTGTTTATACCATTCGTTTCTCATATTGTCTATTCCATTAACGCTGTTTACCGTACTAAACATGGCTAATATGATGGTGATAATAATAATACCATTAATAATAATAATAATAATAATAATAATAATAATATTAATAATAATAATAAGTCCACCACTGTGGTCTCGAGGTAGCGTGCTGCCTTGTCACGCAGCGGGCCCGGGTTCGATCCCCGGTCGAGGCAGTTTTTCTGGGTGAGGTTTTTATCGGGATTTTTCCTCACCTGTGAGACAAATGCCAGGAAAACTGTAAGGTCCAAACGGTCCCCGAAATCATATAGTCACCATTATCCTTATCATTATCATCATCATCCGTCACCGGTGTGGAAAGAACGGGAAGCTACCACACGTACAAATCCCTAGTAAAGCTGCAAGCATAGCATGAAAATGCTATGATTGCAGTGAAGTACCTGCCCTCGGGCAGAATTACTATGGATGGAATATTAATAATAATAATGTGAATGATGATGATGATGATGATGATGATGCCGATGACGACGACTACGACGATGATGATAATATTGATAAAAATAAAAATAATAATATTAAGAATAAGAATAATAATTATAATAAGAATAATAATATGAGTGATAGCTTTATTTTACCTGGCAAATGTAATGCATTAAGGTCTTGTCTAACACTTAACAAAGGTTAAAAAAATACAAAAATTATTCTTACATATAAATTATTATAAACATAAATAGGCCTATACACTGTATGTCTACAACATAAAAATTATTTACAAAATATGTTGACTGAATCCAGATTTAAGGATTGAAATATAAAAAGTACAAGGTAGAAACACTGAGCTACAAGCCGGATGGTCGAGGGTTCAAGTCCCGTTGGGGTCAGGATTTTTAAACTGGCCCAAACCCTCTGGCGGCACTATGGCCCTGGGGTCGACTCAACCTCTAATTGAAATGAGTACCAGACGCTTGTTCTGGGGGTAAAGGCGGCCGTCACGCAGGGCTGACAACCCGGCTGACATAAATAATAATAATAATAATAATAATAATAATAATAATAAATAATAATAATAATAATAATAATAATAATAATAGCTTTATTGTCTAGAAAAAGTGGGAGCCTTAACCTCCTACTACCCCAAGGGCCTCCGGGCCTGTTGTGGTATTACTTTACTTTACTTTACAAGGTAGAAAAGTCAGACAAAAGAAACATTAATGACATAGTTGTTGAGAAAAATTAAATATTTAAGAACAGGTAATTGTATTAACGTGACTTAAAAGTGTCATGTGCGCGGCAACCCCTGATATCCTGAGGGAGGGAATTTCAGGATGATGGCCAGATGATGTTCGGGGACCATATGGGCCCTAATGTTTCCTGACATTTGTCTTACAGGTGAGGAAAAATCCCGATATATACCTCACCCAGGAAAAATGACCCGACCGGGGATCGAACCCAGGCCCGCTGCGTGACAAGGCAGCACGCCACCTCGAGACCACAGCGGTGGACTATTTCATAGTAATACTAACTAAATAGACATACATTTGTGTAACTCGAAATAATTGATAACGCTTTTTTTTTAATTTGTCAGATTAATTTAACCTTTATTTGTTTTGTATCTTACATGAAGGCCCTGCTATTGAAAATTTAAGAATGTATAACTCCCATATGTCCCGCATGAGGACTCGGGTGCTCTCTAGAGGAAGTTTCTTAACCAAGCTCATGCATTAACGCTCATTTACTTATAGATGTCAATGAGTGCATGTGGTTAGCATATCATTTACTTATAGATATCAATGAGTGCATGTGGTTAGCACATCGCATTAATAAGATATCTATAATAATAATAATAATAATAATAATAATAATAATAATAATAATAATAATAATAATAATAATAGCTTTATTTTACCTGGCAGAGTTAAGGCCTTAAGACCTTGTCTACCACTCAACCAGGTTTAAAAAAAATACAAACAAAAAATAGTCTTAAATCTAAATTACAATATATATATAAACGATTACAAGTTATGAATACAATACAATTAATATTTATAATGTATTTTGATTTACTCTAAATTTAACGAATTAAATATATAATATGTACAATATATATAAAAAACAGGAAAAGATTAATGACATAGTATAAAATTAAATAAATAGAGAAAAATTAATTATTAGACAACAGGTAACTGTATAAGCGTGACTTAAAGGTACCAAGTGTGCGGCAACCCCTGATATCTTGAGGAAGGAGATTCCAGGAGCGGGCAGAGGCTACTGTGAAGGAAGTAGAATAGGAGGAAGTGCTATGAAGAGGAATTGTTAGCAGACTGCTATCTTGTGATCTAGTGTCAATATTGTGGTAAGAGGATAACTTCTCAAATCTAGACGCCAGGTAAGTAGGGATGTAGGAATTCAGAAGCTTGAAAAGTAGTGAAAGAGAGTGCAATTTACGTCTGTCAGTAAGACGGAGCCAAGAGAGGTTATTAAAGTGTTCGGAAATATGGTCATAACGGCGGATATTGAAAATGAATCGAACGCAAGCATTATGAACACGCTGCAGTCTCTGCGACAAGTCATAGTTTAGATCATTATATATAATGTCACAATAATCGAAGTGTGGTAACACAAGATTCTGCACAAGGATTTGTTTTAACGAAACTGGGAGAAAATTCTTTAAACGTCTAAGATAATGTAAGATGGAGAAAGTCTTTTTACATATGTGTTTCACTTGTGTTTGCCAGGTTAAATTTGCGTCTAGATGTAGTCCAAGATCTATTACTGAAGAAGAATAAGGGATGATTATATTATTTATAGTAATGTTTGGTAGTGTAGATATGTCAAAGGTTGTAAGCAGTCTTTGTTGTCCCATTAGAATTACTTGTGACTTGTTAGGATTTAGATTTAGACCGATACTTGAAGACCAGTTAAAGATGGATATGAGATCGTCATTCATTTTTGTCAAGCTGTTATAGAGAGAATGAGGAGGTGAATGTAGGTAAATTTGGAGATCATCAGCGTAGAGGTGATAACGGCAGTGCTTTAGTACAGTTGGCAAGTCATTTATGTAGATTGAGAAAGAAGAGGTCCGAGAACACTGCCCTGGGGACTCCAGCCGGCACGTTGCGCCAAGACGAAGATCTAGAGTTTAATGAAACGTATTGTTGACGACCGTGCAGGTATGAGTCGAACCAGGATACAGCGCTGTCGGACAAGTGTAGGTGCTTGAGCTTTATCATAAGTAAGTCGTGGTCTACTGTGTCAAAAGCTTTGCTGAAGTCAAGTAAGGTTAAAGGAGTCAATTGACGTCTGTCCACGGCTTCACGAATATCTTCAGTAATTTTTAGCAAAGCTGTGGTTGTGCTATGACCATATCTAAAGCCGGATTGATAAGGATCAAGGAGGTGATTTTCTTGGAGATATTCAGTCATTTGCTTATGTACAATATGTTCCAGGGCTTTAGATAATGTCGGAAGGATGCTAATCGGTCGGTAGTCATTACAGTTAGCAGGTGTACTTATTTTTGGTATAGGCCGAACTCTAGACTGTTTCCATACAGTAGGGAAGATAGAAGTTATAAGGGAAGCATTAAAAATATGAGTCACTGTGGGTAGTATAATGTCAATGATTTTATTTAGCATTAAAATGCTGATGTTATCTGTTCCTTGTGCATTGGATTTAATCCGCTTGAGTGCTTTTTTAACGTCTATAGGCGAAATGTCGTTAAAGTGAAATTTATCTCTTCCTATATGGGGGGATGGGGATAAGTCTTTAAGAATGTCTGTTTTAGTCTTGTTGTCTGGAGGTGTCATGGGTATTGAGGTAAAATGTTCATTTAAGTCATCTACAGAAATGTCTATAGAGTCAGTTGAGGGATTCAACTGTCTAAGTCCCATTGCACGGAGATTTCGCCAAGTGTCCCGTGCACTTATTTCAGGTCCGATTATACTGTGGGCGTGTCGTAGTTTGGCATTGCGTATAGTTTGTGTAGTTGTGTTTCTAAGTTGTTTGTACAGTTGCCAGTTCTCGTCATTTTTATGTCGTCTGTATGTTCGGTATGCTTTGTCTCGTTTTGACATAAGTTCACGTATTGAGTCATTCATCCAGGGTGCAGGGGGGCGGGAAAATCGTCGGGTTTTTACTGGTGCATGTCTATCATATAGTTGTAATATCAGTGTATTAAATGTGTCTACTTTTTCATCAACTGATCTAAGATTCCATATTGTGTACCAAGGTAGTTCTAAAGCGTCTGATTTTAGTTTAGTATCGTCTGTTTTGTAAATTTCTGTACGTAATCAATTTAGAGCGTCTTTTAGGACATTGGAGTGAGTATTCTACGAATACAATGTCATGAGCAGATCTAAGTTATTACTTGGATGGAAGAAGGTCGGTTAAATTGTGCACAGAGGAATTTTATTCTGGCTGCCGTTTTTCATAGTCCTGAAAATCTTCGAGACCCGGGATCCATGGTTTGAAGTCCCTCCCGGAGGACATGTTTCTTGGATTTTTCCGCGTTTGAACCCGGGACTCTCGGGACTAGAGGCAAGGAACATAACCACTAGACCACAGCGGCCGACACTACTGCAAATAACTAACTCACTGGCACTATCAAACCCGTAGGATCATGGCCGCGCGGACATAAGCTCTCCATTGAGCCTTCGGCATGGGTTCCCTGAAGTAGTCCACGCCCGGAGAACCGAATGAGGGACTATTTGACCTCCGGAAAATTTTACCATAGCTCTCGGTATCATTTAAGCACGCAAGCGACTCCATCATGGCAAGGTATAGATTGCGAATTGCTAAAAGAAATTCATAACTTGGACATTGAGTTTAATCAATGATTAGGTATCTGTGTGTGTGTGTGTGTGTGTGTGTGTGTGTGTGTGTTACAATGACACCCACTGCACTCTACATACTCGGGGTCTGCGCTGAGGAAACATATGGCATTAATGAGGTCAATTTTCAATTTTTGTGCACCACTTCGGCAGGCCACTTTACGTAGATGTGTACAGATAGGAGTATAGGATAAGTGTATATTTTATGTTATTTTAGTGTAACGTGTGTTGTATGAGGCATGATGATGAAGAGAAGGGAGCAGGTTGAACCCGGTGCCGGCACGTGGCCTATCTTAGCAAAAAGCACCGCCCCCTTCCGGCGGATGAATCGATATCAACAGTGCCTTCTCAACATTTATACTGTGGAGAGGTTTGCAATTTAATGCAGGAATCTGGTGTACAGTCTAACTGTAAGAAATTGCACCACCACCTCTCCTAGCCCTAGATTGAAAATTGTACAATTAAATTAATTTAACAATTAAGGGTCGGTTTCACCAATAGAGGTAACTGTATTACGCCAGTTTAAGTTATGCATTATACACGGGGAAAACTGGCGTAATACAGTTATCTCTGTTGGTGAAATTGACCTTAAAACTTTCAACTCCGTCGGGCTCGAACCCGGGCAGGCGTGCTACCACCTGATCCAGCACGGCGGACCTCGATTAAATATTTTGTTGGCACAGAATTTGTAAAATTATATTTATTTGAATTTCTTCTCTCTCTTCTTCGACTTTCCCCCATTAATAGGTTTGCCGTCTTCAATTTCCATTTATTTCTAGCATTCCAATCTCCTTCTTGCAAATTCCTATCATCTATTAGAGTTCTGACATAGGTTTTCCATTTCCATCTTGGTCTGCCACGTTTATTTTTTCCAAGGGGTGACCATTGGCATATATGTTTTGGCGATATTTCATTTTCTATTCTTTGTACATGGCCATACCATTTAAGAGTTTTATTTTCAATCCTCTTAACAACAGATATGGTGACGTTTATTTTTCTCCAATGAAATTCATTTATTTTATCTTGTCTTATTTTTTGAAGGCTTCTTCTAAGATAATCACATTCAACTGTTCTAATTTTAACATTTTGTAATTCCGTCAAATACCAAGTTTCACTTCCATATGACAAAATATTCTGTATTATGCTCTTATAAATTTTCATTTTAGTTTTGTTTGTAATATTTTGTTTCAAATTATTTCGTGTAATATATTAGTTGCATTTTTTATCATTGCAATTTTAGTTTGTACATCTCTTTCTCATGTATTTGTAATTTATCTTGAAAAATCCTAATAGTGTTATCATCCGATGGTAATTCGGTTCATTGTGATGTATTAGACTTATTATTACAAAATACAGATGTATGGAAAGCTTATGTCAGCGCGGGTAATAACCTCAAGAGTCCCATGGTGTCAGTGAGTTAGATAGTTTATTATTTTATATCGAGTGTCGATTATTAATATGCATTGTAATAGTTTATTATCAAAAGTACAGAAAGTTCTTAATGTTACAATGGTTTTATACGCTTTACGAATTCATTTCGAAATTCAGACAGCCTTCGGCCGTGAACATCTCATGTTCAGTCATTCGATCGTAAATTCGTAAATACTGGAAACTTTTTTTGAGAAGAAAGAAAAATCCTGATACCATCACATTCAACGGTTTCACGTACTTAAAATGTATGTCATATAGCGTCATTTTTTAAAGCTGTGTATGCAACAGTCGTTCACTATTATCTTGTCGGTTTTTGTGGAGTATTGGTTACCGTGGTTCCAAACTTTGCTAATTAAAACTTAGCCGGGGTCGATTTTTTTTTCCAGCGCGTTAAAATACATTAACGTAGTTGGCTCTGTATTGTACATTTACAGAACATAACGGAATCGCTCTGAGAAAATATTTCGTCTCTTTTTCGTCCAGATTGATTTTCAACAATAATGACTTGAGTTCATAAAGAGTTTCATTAAATAAAATATAACTATTTGAACGAGATGACTAATTAAATATTATAATTTGTTAGCCACAAAAATATCGTGCTATAATAAAAAAAATCACAATGCTAAAAAACATCCAGAACTTCCAAAGGCATTGAAACCCAAAATTATTTGTAGGATATTTTTTAATATAATGATGGTATAACCTGATTGATTTAATTCGTTAATTAAACATGTGATTAATAGATTAAGTATTAAGATATTAAGTTTAATTATCTCAATCAATATATGTATATACACACAAAGATCGGAGCATCCTCGATATTGTGTTGAAAGGATGCCAGGGTAATGCCAAAATCAAGTTGGGATAAAACAAAACCAGATGGAGATTTAAAACCACCGTCCTGCTTGGAAAAAAATAAATAAATAAAAACCTGGGCCACCAGATTGAAGGGCAGAGCGTAAAAAAGTTAATGAATGATAAGTTAATAATTTGAAAATATTCTTTATACTTTAGAGATTATTATGGAATGGAATATAATTTTACTGTAAATACTTTTGAAATGTAATTAAAAAGAAATCTGTAAAAAGGCATTGGATAATTTGAGTTTCTTACATGAAAACATTCAACTGAAGTCCGTATAAAATATCTGCAAGCTTGTTGATACTCTTCATTTCTATTTCCAGATATGTTTAAGGTGCATTTTATGATAAATGTAGGGATGCACTGGATACTGTTAATTCCTTTATCGAAATATGAACTAACATTCCTGCACTATCTCTGAAAATGTACTATACTTTATTGCTACTTTGCACAGATTGCTAGGGATTCGAAATGCACCGGATACTGTGGTTTCCTTACATCAAAATATTTAACCTACCTCCCTGACAATTTTCAAAGTTCGTTGTGTGACACATCATTTACATTCTGCACAGACTGCTGGGACGATTTTTGTTTCAGAGTATGCGATGCACTGGACACTATGTGTACCATATTAAAAAAAAACTCAGCAAACATCTCTGAACAAGATCTGAAAGCCCTCAGCTTACCTTATTTCTAAACACCTGCTATTTAAATGAACTACCCATTAGGGAAGTGCATTTGACAGAAAATAACAATTAACTTTTGAACGAATTTGCAAATTATATTCATAAAAAACTGTAGTTTCAGATAAAATTGTAAAATGTATCACAACGTTGACACAAAGTATAAACCCAGTATACTTTAGATGAAAATATGGGTTATAAATTTCGGGTAATAAATATAATCTTATATATAAAAATGAATGTTTTTTTTTTGTTGGTTTGTTTGATCGTACTTTATGCGAGGCCATACCGTTGATCCGATTGTGATGGGGCTTGTTGCAAAATGTTGAGAAGATTCCCGGGATGAACATAGGCTATAAGAAAGTGTGATACTTAACTCCTACACCCTTAAAAATTGCTCTTTGTAGTGGAAAACGTGAAAAAAGTGGTTCTTCGGACGCTAACTAAACATAAACACACATTAATTTTCATTTATTTAGGCGTAGCGCACGCTGGGTATTAGCTAGTAATAATAATAATAATAATAATAATAATAATAATAACAATAATAATACTTACTTACATACTCACTGGCACTATCGAACCCGTAGGTTCATGGCCGCCCGGACATAAGCTCTCCATACATCCCTATCCTGAGCTAATGCTTTCCAATCATTCCCTGTATAATCTACTTCCCTCAAATCATAGTTAATGTTATTCTCCCACCTCATTCTTGGTCTACCAACTGGGGATTTTTCTCTCGGGT
The DNA here is from genome assembly GCA_030220185.1 of Diploptera punctata. Classification (NCBI taxonomy): domain Eukaryota; kingdom Metazoa; phylum Arthropoda; class Insecta; order Blattodea; family Blaberidae; genus Diploptera; species Diploptera punctata. Next base: position 1,269,668 of record JASPKZ010008886.1, read on the forward strand.
TTTCCTACAAGAAGTTTCCATGCCCGTCTTTCATTCCCCATTCGTGCAACATGTCCTGCCCCCATCGCAGTCTACGAGACTTAACTGTTCTTATTATATCTGGCTTCCTATACATATAATGTAGCTTATTATTATGTAGTTTTCTCCTTTCGCCTGTCTGTTCCCCTCTCTTTGGTCCAAAAACTTTCCTAAGTACTTTATTTTCAAATACTCGTAATACCCTTTCCTCCCTTAAAGTATGAGTCCATGTTTCGCATCCATATAACATAACTGGTAGAATAATAGTTTTGTATATTTTCAGTTTAACGTTCTATTGAGAGGCGGTGGGACGTCAAGAGTCCCTGTAATGCATAGTAGCATGCATTTCCAGAATTGAGCCTACGTTTAATTTCTTTGTGCATCTTATTCCTATTTGAGATTATTGTTCCTAGGTATTTGAATTCAGCTACTTCCTCAAAATTTCCCTCATTTGTCATTAGCTGCCCATTTCCATTATATAATGTATTTCTACGTGTGACCATATATTTAGTTTTGTTGATATTTACTTCCAGTTCTAATTTGTTAGTGTTACTCAGTAGTGTATGCGTGTTGTCCTTTAGTATCTCCTCGCTATCGACCAATAATACTACATCATCAGCATAAACTAACAGCTTATTAATACCATTGAGTTGTGATATAATAATAATAATAATAATAATAATAATAATAATAATAAGCTACCTTGTTTCTACTATATACAGAGTATCAACATGAATTTATTCAAAATTTTGGATGAGTTAGATGATGTCAGTTGGTACTCTTTTTCTTATAAATCCTTATATAGTGACCCTCTGGCATAATGCAATAATGACTTTAAAATAAAGACCATCAGATTTTAACGTTTGCAGGATGGGATGCGTGAAAGGAGATAACTCTTTTGTTGATGCGATATGTAGACTTTTTTATTTTAAAACTTAAGTGTGTACATATTTCAAATAGCAAATGTAACAACGTGAATTAAAAGTTATTATTTCTATTAGTTTATTTGAGAGCTTACTTATCATCTCAGGTCATTAAGTCGCAATTCAAATTTGAACTTGTGAGGATCATCAAATTTCGCTAGAGGGTTTTTATTCTTGACGTGAGGGTACTTTACGTCCCGTTAAACTATGATATGGGACCCACGGCTGTGATTCCCAACATATTCTGATTTGTACAAATCTCCGTCGACCCGGCGACCATATATATATATATATATATATATATATATATATATATATATATATATATATACATACATACATACATACATACATACACAAGGTGTTACAAAAAAACCGACAACAGAATTAAGGTAGTATATTGAGATAGGTTGATCATTTTTTAATAAGGTACCAATGTCCGGAAATGATGCATTTTCACACTGTGACTAGTTAATTATGTCTCAAGATCAGTGTTAGTTCGAAGGATTTGAAGACTCATTACTTGACAACACCTCACATGCACTAGACCTGTGATACGTGGCTTCACAACGGAATGTGGCTGCAACACGACGGAGCTCCAGTTAACTTCGATGCGAATGTGAGACGACATTTGGATATCACGTATCCAGGTCGAGGGGGACCAGTCACATGGCCTCCGAGATCACGTGATCTTTAATCGTTTCTTCTACTTTGTGTGGGCCGACATGAAACAATCAGTTTATCAGACTCCAGTAGAGTCATGTATGGATCTGATAACCCAATTCCACGCTGCTACAGAAATAATTCAAACGAGGCCAGGCGTATTTGAACGCGTGAGCCAATCACTACGCCGCCGATGTTCGCTCTGCAATGAGATCGAAGTGTACATTTTGAAAATTGATATGACTGTGTCCCGCGCCTTAGCCGAGCGGTTAAGGTAGGAAGCCTTGGCGTAGAGCTACGGGACTTGCGCTGGTTCGAGTCTCCATGGGGGAAGAAATTTTCTCATGGTATTTCGGCCAGTATGGGACCGGTGCCCACCCAGCATCGTGAGGCAATTGGGTAGCTACAATAAGTAGCGGCTCCAGGTTGAGGAACCAGCTATAACGGCTGGGGGACTCGACATGCTAACCACATGTCACCCCTACACTGGCTGTTGATCATCTGCCTCTGTGATTGACACATGTGGATGTGAAGGGCCAGCAGCCGGCTGGTAAAAGGGCAACCGCTGAAAAAGTGGAAAGACCCTCAATCGGAATCGGATATGACTGTTACATTATTGTCAAGTATTGAGTCTTAAAATCCAACTAACGGAACTCTTGAAAAGTTCGTTACTCGTAGTGTAAAAACGCATCATTTCCGGACATCGATACCTTATTAAAATGATCAATATACCTCAATATATTACCTCACTTCCGTTGTCGGTGTTTTTTCAACACTCTGTATATATATATATATATATATATATATATATATATATAGTCCACCGCTGTCGTCCCGAGGTAGCGTGCTGCCTTGTCACGCAGCGGACCCGGGTACGATTCCCGGTCGGGACAGGCTGCTGGATGAGGTTTTTATCGGGGGTTTCCCTCACCTGTAAGGCAAATGTCAGGAAGCTTAGTGCCCAATCATCCGGCCATCATCTTTCACGATGTGTAAAGCAACGAAAAACTACCACGCCTATAATTCCCTAGTAAAGCTGCAAAGTATAGCATAAAAATGCTATGATTGCAGTGAAAGATATGCCCTCGGGCAGAATTACTATGGAAGGATATATATATATATATATATATATTCCAGCTTTTTTTGAGACTTGAAAGCAAATGCGAACCCATTTTCCATCATTTACAAAACTGCCAGAACAACTGGAATGCTCTCACAGAATTCCAAAAGCTATAATTTGTTAAAATATATATACAGTCAATATGCCCAATTCACCAATTAATGTTTTAAAATGATCAACACGTTTCCACAGCCAAGCTGTCATTCTCAAGACCAGATATTGGCCAGTCAATATCTGGTCTTGAGAATGACAGCTTGGCTGTGGAAACGTGTTGACCATTTTAAAACATTAATTGGTGAATTGGGCATATTGACTGTACATATATGTTAATATTTTATCACCAAGAAGATCACTTGTGTATTAAATATAATTTGTTACTGCCCCCAAGGCAAAAGATCGCTGGGACGTCCAAACCAGCGCTGCGTTGAAAATACCTCTTTGAGACCGTAACAGGCGACATTGTCTCATACTTGCCTGGATGATGATATATATAAAGTGAATGAAAGATAGGTAGTGATACGTTCATTGGGTTCCATAATTTCTAGCACACAATGTATGTGAAGTGAAGAGTTGAAACTGTGATAGGAAAAAAATAGCTAATTTGTAAAAAACCCTCATTATGATTTTATAATAATCAGAAGTAATTCCTTTTAACACATACTATAAACTCAAAATTTATAACCTCGCCTGAAATTAATGGGGCGAAGGGCTATAGAAGATCCTTGGAATTATTAACCAACTACTGGACACACATGCATACATGTGTTAATTCTATATATGAATGATCATGTAGGAATCATAGAGATGGCACGTGACCAGACTCTTGGATCCGCAGTTATATAACTCACGATACGGTTTCGGTTTGTATTTAATATGAATAGAAAAACGAATTTATACTCAATTAGTGTAAATAATTATGTATCAACTACAGTACTACATATTTATGGTAAAATAGTAATACTGGTCAAAACAGCACAATAAGGGAAATTATGCAAGTTGAAAATAACATATTAGGAAAAATAGAAGAAAAACGTTTGAAATGGCATGGACACCTCATAAGAATGGAAGAAGAGAGAATACCAAAGAAGATCCTTAATAGGAAAGCTAATGGAAGAAGTGGAAGAGGCAGGCCTAGAGAACGATGGGTGGACGGAGTGAAGAGAAGTATGGGAGCTAGAGATTTGAAGGAAGAAGATGCTTTAGACAGGAAATCTGGCGACAAAACACTTTGGGTTGAAGGAGAAACACTCTATTGTGAAATATTCCTAAAAAAATAGTTAAATGCGAATAAAAATTATTTTTAATACTGGGATATTCATACTAAAGTATTATATACATATAATATCATATGTAGACCTATATTTAACTTCAGGAAAACTAATGTAGAGTAAGGAATGTGAATATCTGTATTTAGATTTAGTTTGCCGTGAATAATTCATAGAAAGATTAACATATATTATGACATGCCGCTCATAAAGATGATCTTGGGAAAAGAGGCCTTGAGAATGGAACAAAAGCTGCCCCATAAGGAAGCCAATAAAGTGAAGGGATTGTTAGCTTTCAACAATAGAGTTAATCTCCCTTAACAGAGGGGATAGGTTTAAGAAACAAAGCAAAGGCTTCGTCTATTGTAGTCTCTTCACTTGGGGGAATGAGGAGGCTTAAAACTAAGATGAAGTTATATTTATACTGGATTTCTCTTAGCAGAAAATTCTGTTTCTCCGAGGGTTAAAAATTCTAACAAAACATTCCAATCAAGATGAATACATATATAAACTGAAGACACTTTGAAAATAACGAAACTTACAATATGACTGACTCCTTATATTTCCTGGCACTCTATCTTATTCTGTCATCGAGCAAAACACTGGGGTTGATTATTATTATCCATTTCTTCATAAAATATCAATTTTATAGTATGTTAAAAATTAAAATCAGTTTTTTTAGAAAAATTCACGCCAAACACATTATAAAGAAACATCCATTTTAGATTTTCATTGCTCATTTCATGTTAATCAAGTTTTAAAGAATTACTAAATTTAAAAATAGCACTTTTTTACAAAAATTCATGCCATAAACAATAGGAAAACACAACCTGGTTGAATAGACCTAAAGATCCTAGATAGAAGAGAAACTATCTTAGATTTTAAGCTTCTACAAACGAGAATGGAATAAAAAGTAAAGAAGAAAAATAAGTTAATTAAATAAGGATTCTATATTTATTTTCTACCGCTGTGGTCTCGAGGTAGCGTGCTGCCTTGTCACGCAGCGGGCCCGGGTTCGATCCTCGGTCGAGGCAGTTTTTCTGGGTGAGGTTTTTATCGGGGTTTTTCCTCACCTATAGGAAAATTTCAGGAAAACTTTAAGGCTCAAACGGTCCCCGAAATCATATGGCCATCATCATCATCATCATCCTTCACCGGTGTGTAAAGCGACTAGAAGCTACCACATCTACAATTCCCTAGTAAAGCTGCAAGCATAGGATGAAAATGCTATGATTGCAGTGAAGGCCCTGTCTTCGGGCAGAATTATTATGGATGGATATTTATTCTTATATGTGTCAAATTTCAATAAACCAAACATGTATACGACACGCAATTTAGTTAGACATACAATTTTTAAAACACAAATTAATAGCTTATTCTCATTCGTCCTCAACCACCAACAGTTTAATTTTTATAAGAGACCTTTCGATGACGTATTTCATCTTCTGTTTGAATTTTGGTACAGAAACGGAAACTTTTTGCAAAGTGTTCAGGAGATTCCCGGGATGAACAAAGGCTATAAGAGAGTTGTGATACTCAACTCCTACACTCTTAAAAATCGTCCTTTGTAGTTTAAAACGTGAAAAAAAAAGTAGCTTTTTGCGCAGTTAAATGGCTTACGCTGCCTAAACCATAAAAAAATTGCACAAAATTAATGTACACAGAATTGAATATCTCAAAACGCTGTACAAAAAAGTCCGCGACAGCATATGTTTATCTCTTACGGATAACTCTCAATAACCATTTTTGTCTTTGTTTGATGTCAAGAAGATCGAGAGAAGTAGGCCTACGTAGGTCCCTGTGCAAGCATAGCAGCACATGGCGGGTATTCTTTTACGGATAACTCACAATAGCGAATTTTGTCGTTTAGCTCATTTATGCCAAGAAGATCGAGATAAGTAGATCCCCGGGCAACACCGGGTAATCAGCACAGGGAATTTTAAAATAATTGCGATATGCATTTATAATTATTTTTCATTTTACTTATTCAACTAATCATAAGAAGTATATTAATTTTTGTCTTTCAGCTCATTTAAGCTAAGAAAATCGGGATGAGTAGATTCCCGGACAACGACGGGTAAACAGCACGGGATATCTAAAAGTAATTGCAATATAAATTTTTCCTTTTAATTATTTAACCTAACATAAAACATATTAATATTCGTATTTCAGCTCATTTATGTCAAGAAGATCGGGATAAGTAGATTCCCGGGAAATTCCGGGTAATCAGGACGGGGTATCTAAAAATATAATAATAATAATAATAATAATAATAATAATAATAGCTTTATTTTACCTGGCAGAGTTAAGGCCTTAAGGCCTTGTCTACCACTCAAATATAAATATATATAATTATTTTTCCCTTTACTTATTCAACTAAACATAAAAGCATATTCATTATCAATTATTTATGCGTAGCAGCGCACGCCGGGTATTAGCTAGTCTTAATAAATATAATTTATGTTGCTTCAATTAAGAGTGTTTTCATAATATTCCATTCAATGTTGCTGTTAATCACCTTCCCACATTTACACTACATATTCAGAATAAATTAAAGCCTGGTATAATGAAGTGAGAGTAGCAAGTATCTTGCTGAGGAAGGTAGAAGATATTCACAGTGATGTTGGATGTAATATTTGCTAAGTTGCGTGCGGTTTGATTAGCAACGGGTATTGATCTGTCACTTGTGATGAAGAGACACGCCCATCCCAACACGTGGGTGTGGATAAATCTTTCTCCTTTTGTACTAATTCGTTCTTTCCTAATGCTACTTTCCTGTACACCTATTTCACAATATCTTATTATTGTAGCAATTCTTTGCGTGTTGTAGATGTACCGTATGTTTTTATCAAACCTTTGAGAGTAAGAGAAATGTTTCATTTCGGAAGTTTAAAATAAACATTTTCATTAAACTACCTAGCCTATCCTCCATGGTATCTTTACCTTGTCGTAGTGGAGTGGCTTGCGTGTTTAAATTATCCCGAGAGCTATGCCGGCAGTAGAATTGCTGCCGATAGGGTTACCCATGCCGGACTGGTCGAATGTGATAAACCAGACGAAAAAAGTACCTTGGTCGAAAGAGTGACGATTTTTCACCGTAAAAATACAACTGTCAAGAAATGCGGGCATGAAAGCTTCTTGTAGGAAAACCAGAGGAAAACGCCCAGTTGGTAGACCAAGAATGAAGTGGGAGAATAACATTAACTATGATTTGAGGGAAGTAGATTACAGGGGATGATTGGAAAACATTGGCTCAGGATAAGGATATATGGAGAGCTTATGTCCGCGCGGCCATGAACCTACGGGTTCGATAGTGCCAGTGAGTTAGTTATTTAATTAGCTAGCATATATACCCCGAACGTCTCCGTGTGGGGATTAGGGCGCTGCTTGGTGGGAATGTTTCAATCAAGCTAATTCAGTTATGTTTATTTATCCATAGGTGACAGCGAGTGATATGCGGTCGGCATATCGCCTCAGTGAGACACCTAGTGAGAAATTAAGGTATTACTTGAATGGGTACCGGTCGGTAAATTTTGCATACAGGCCTCTATGTTCAGGCTTGTGGTTCTTTTACGAGAGTGAAAATCTTGAAACTCAGGATCCACGGTTCAAAGTCCCTCCCGGAGGACTTATCCCTTTGAATTTTCCATTCTAAAAATCCATCGTCTCCGGCCGGTTTTGAAACCCGCGTCCCTCGTAACTAGAGGCAAGGAACATAGCCAATAGCCCACAGCGTGCGATTACATTTTTATTAAAACGATATTTAATGTCTAATCTCTTAAAAGTATCTGGAATCGGTTGTAATTAGTAGTGTGTATGTCTTTTATGTATGGTATCATTATTAGGAAGAGGAAGGTCATGCCCTAAAAGCATTCTAAATTTGCATGCAAGTATACTTTTAGAAACATTGAATACTCTAATAAACGTGAATTACGATAATTCAAAGAATATAGATATATTAATGGTTAATACATCAAAAATCATTTTCTTCTCCTTGTCCAGGATTAGGTCAATGCGACCTGTTCCATGCAGTTTACAGGTGTTGATCGTGTTTGGTAATCCTGTATTGTTCATTCTGTCTAAATGTTCCTTCCGTCGGTATTTGTGCTCTTCCAGTTTATCGAGTATTGAAAATATCTACAGTTCATTTCTTATTCACTCATTATGTAATCTATCCATGCGTGTACATCCTTTTATGGATCTTAAAAGTTTCATTTCAGTGGCTTGAATGTGTGAGATATCTTTTTTGTAAGTACCCAAGATTCAGATCTATTACATCAAATAATAATAATAATAATAATAATTTAATACACAAGTGATCTTCTTGGTGATATAATATTAAAATATATATGTAGTCAATATGCCCATTTCACCAATTAATGTTTTAAAATGGTCAACAAGTTTCTACAGCCAAGCTGTCATTCTCAAGACCAGATATTGACTCAATGTAGAAACTTGTTGACCATTTTAAAACATTAATTGGTGAAATGGGCATATTGACTACATATATATTTTAATAATAATAATAATAATAATCTATCTCTATCTTCGGGTTTTTACAGCTGCTGCCGTCTTCCCGTGCCAAACCTCCAAAGCCTACGGTCTTGGGCATCTTCGATGCTTAGCCCTCTAGCTTGCATTACTGTCTTCATGTTTTCCTTCCATGTTAACCTTGGTCTCCCTCTTTTCTTCTTTCTGTTCGGATGCCATTCATATAGTTGCTTCGGCCATCGCTCATCTTCCATTCTTAAGACATGTCCTAACCACTTTAATTCCTTCTCCTCAATTCTTTCAATTATGCTTTCTTCTGCTTCCATTATGTTTCTAATTTCCTTATTTGCGACATGTTCTAATCTAGACTTTCTGGCACTTCTCCGTAAATAATCCATTTCTAGAGCTATTAGTCTATTCTTGTAGTACTTATTGATTGTCCATGCCTCACTTCCATACATTGCAACAGATTCCACCAATGTTTTACCAATATATTTTTTTTGTGTCTTTCCAAATATGCTTATCCCATCATATGGAATTTAACGATGATATTATTTTGTTACTCAATTAAATTCTATGTTTTATGTTCTCTTTGCCTATACCTTCAATGTTATGCATAATTATTCCCAAATATTTAGTTTGTTTCACTTGCTTTATTTGGATTCCTTCTTCCAATATTAAATTTTCTCGTTCATTGCTATTTATTGCCAGATATTCTGTTTTTTGTAAATTTACTGTGAGACCCCATGATTCATATGTGTTTTTCAACCTTTTTATCATGAATTCCATATCAAATTTGTCTTGCGCTAAAACCAGTTGATCATCAGCAAATTGTAATGTCAGCAAAAATCTGTTGCCTATTGGGATCCCCATACCTTTGCAGCTTTGCTTCCATTTCATTAATATAAATTCTACATAAATATTAAATAAAATTGGTGATAGACTGCACCCTTTTTCAATCCCTTTGTGGGTTTTATAGGATTAGACATTATATTTCCAATTTTAACATAAGCGGAGTTATCTTTATAGATTTGTTTAATAATTTCTATTAGGTTTCTATCAATATTGTATTTCTCCAATACTTCCCATAATTTGTTCCTCGGAATTGAGTCATAAGCTTTCTCTAAATCTAATAATAATAATAATAATAATAATAATAATAATAATAATAATAAATAATAATAATAATAATAATAATAATAATAATAATAATAATAATATTAATAACAATATTAATAATGACAATAATAATGGTAATATAAAATGAGACTAAAGTTTTATTTATTGTTGACAATTTATATTTGAAGTAGAATTATGACAAACATTAAAATGTATTAAATATGGTTAAAATACTGATGAATTAATATGGTTATTTTATTTTAATATCTAAACTATGTATTTTTCAATATAAAAGTAGCTTAAATAGGAATATATGCCATAATAATACAATTACCAAAACATATTATGAAGTTTTAAAAAGTTAGTATGCTGTAGGTCATTATACACAATCTAAATATTGTTTGGAAATGTAAAGTAATCCCGCTACAAGCCAAACAAGACCTTTGAGAGTTAAAAATAAAAATTAATAACAATATTGCTCTACTTTACATTTCCGCATTTGGTCTACCAGTCTGTATAAACATTAAAATTCATAATATCGCATCTGGAATCTTAGATTGTAACCAGAAGCCTTTGCAAATGTATTGTTGTGTGTAGTTATTATTCAAAAGGTTTTGTAACACATTACTACAGATGAAACAATTCCCTCATAAACAAGATATCAGCATAAGGTTGATGCGGGCACAGTACATGACGTCAGAAGGAAGGGGTTAATATTGTTTTCTGTACAATCTACAACAGTTACTTACGTTGTTTACATTTCACTTTGAATGTTTGGAACAGGCACTAAAGAACTATATATTGTATGCTTCTTCTTCTTCATTTCACAGGCTAGGCATAAATTGCCTGTTCCGCCTCATAGTTATTCTGTCCATCTTTTCACTGGCCTTCCTACATTCCTTGAACCTCCTGGCTTGTTGTTGAATGCTGCTCTTGGTAATCTTGTTACATTCATTCTATCCATATGTGTAAACCATTTCTCTCTATATTCTCTGATTTTCTCATTCAATGGATATACATTTAACTCATATCATGTATCTTCATTCCTTATCCGATCCAATCTTGTGCAGCATTTTGTTCTACTAAGGAAGTTCATTTCTGCGCTTTGTATTCTACTTTGCAATTTTTTGGTCATTACTCAAGTTTCGCTCCCATAAAGTGATGCAGGAACTGCCAATGTTTTATAAAACTTCAATCTAGTATCTCTTCTTGTTTTATTCTTTAATGTTTAATGTATAGTTCCGCATTTCATTTCAAATTTCGACAGTTTCATATGTTTTTGTGTTTATAGTAAAATTACAACCCAAATAATTAAAATGTGTTACTTGTTCTAGAGGTTTGTTGTCTATTACGATTTTTGATCTTATATGATCGTTTCCTCAAAATGCCATTATTTTTGTTTTTTCTTTTGATATTTTGAAATTGTATTCTTGGCATAACTGATTTAATTGATGTAAAGAGTACTGCAAATTATTTTCATTTTCCTGAATAGTAACCACATCGTTAGCATACATTAAAACGTTTAATATTTTAAAACGGCCCATTCTGATACCTATATTAACAATACTTTTCCAATTTTGGGTGTCATTAATATAAAGATTAAAAAAGGGTAGGTGATAAACTACACCCTTGTCTTACACCTCTATTTATTAAAATAGCTTCGGTCTTTGATGTGCCTATATTTATTATAATTTGAGACTTTACATACAAACTTTTATCACATAAATTAATTTTGCGGGGTAGCCATGTATTTCCATTATTTTCCATAACTTATCTGTATCAACACGATCAAATGCCTTCTTAAAATCAATAAAAGCCACATGCGTCAGTAGGTTATGTTCTCTTCTTTTTTCAAATATTTGCTGTAATATGAATAAATTATCTGTTGTTGATCGCCCCGTTCTAAGGCCATTTTGTTCTTCTTCAAGTGTTGCTTCTGCGATTATTTTTAAGTATTTTATTTATAACCCTTGCATTGATTTTATAAATTGAATTAAGTAGGCTAATTCCTCTATAGTTCTTACATTCTCTTCTATCTCCTTTCTTAAATAACCATATGACTTCAGCTATATTCCAACTTTCTGGTATTCTGCAGTCTCTCCAACATTCATTAAACAAATGCAATATTCTCCAGTGTAGAAATGTTCCACCATATTTTAGAAGCTCCATATTTATCTGAGCAGGACCAGCTGCTTTCCTGTTTTTGTATATAATTCAGTTAATTTTACACTCGATAAGCCATTAGTTATTCCCGTTCATATTGTAAAAAATATATATTTTTCCTGATTAGGCCTATACTTCATCTATGGTCTGCCATGCTGGTTCAGGTGGTAACATACCTGCTTCCTGACTAGTGGACCCGGTTCGGGATCCGGCAGGATTAAAATTTTTAATTAAATTAATTTGTAATATATCAAATAATATATGTAAGAAATATAATAAGATAACTTCAAAATTAAAAACTAAAGTAATGGCGTTCCATGGAAAGTACCCAGTAATAACGAAAATAGTAATAGAAGATAAAGTGTTGGAACAGGTTTCACACTTCCAGATTTGGGCTGTGATATAACTTATGAAGAAGAACAATATATAAATAAGAACATTCAGAAATTTCAACATATTTGTGGAACAATCAGACTAACATTGAGGAACAAAGTTAGGAAGGATACGCATCTAACGATGACACTACCGGTAGCGATGAATGGAAGTGAGGTCTGGGTCCTGAAGGAAAAAGAAAAAAAATAAAATTCAGGCAGCGGAAATTAGATTCCTACGGGCTTTGAAAGGTTGTACAAGAGAAGAACATATTAGAAATGAGAATATTAGAGAGGAACTAAAAGTACAACCATTTCTGCAACAAATAGAAGAACACAGAAACAATTGGATAGAACATTTGGAATGAATGACAGAGGATAGGATACCACAAATGACACTGATGTATAATTCTGGAGGACGAAGATCGGTAGGACGACCAAGAAAGCGCTGGGCTGAACAGATGTGAGATCAGAACAGGCAAAGACCTAATCCGTGTAGTTTGATGATGATGATGAATTAAATTAATTTCAAAATTTTCAATCTCGAGGCCGAGAGAGGTGTGGTGAACACATTTTAATTGCTAGATTGTGCACCAGATTTCTGTATTAAATTGCAATTCACTCAGCAATATATATGTGCTGTTGATAGCGTTTTGTCCATTGTATGCGGACGTCAAACCTTAGCGGCTCCCTTGATGATTTTCGATAGGAGTAGGATATGTGTCGATATCGGATTTCGCCTTCTCCCTTCTCCCCATCGCCATCCCTCAAACAACACATTTTACACTGCACAAACACAAACTTACAATCATCATACACTCCTCTCTGTGCACAATACTGTACAAGAACACATCATCTGCGTAAAGTAGTCTACCGAAGTGGCGCGTTGTTTGAAAATAGATCGCATTAATGCCATATATCAGCCCAGCGCGGAACCCGAAATACGAACAGTTCAGTAGGTGGCATTAGAATACACGTACGTACGCGCGCGCACACACACACACACACACACACACACTTCATATATTTGTTTGATATCTGACTAGTATGCAGAGTTCATTCACCTAAATGGTATGCGAGATGTTTATATCATATTACTATTAATTAATATTATTATCATTATTTTTATTATGTTATTCTTACCGTATAAAATTTGTTTTGTACATGAAATTTGCATTGCAACTTTTAATTTTTTTATCCTTTATAATTCGTTTAAAGTTTGTATATGTGTGTGTGTGTGTGTGTGTGTGTGTGCGCAGATATATATATAACATGTATGTGTGTATATATATATATATATATAACATGTATGTGTATATTTGTGCTGGTTACGTGGAAGAGAAAGCCTTATGGCCTTAACTCTACCAGAATAAATAAAACATTATTATTATTATTATTATTATTATTATTATTATTATTATTATTATTATTATTATTATTATTATTATTATTATTATTATTATTAAAGGTCAACATGCACACACTATTGAGTAAGAGTAAGAAATTGGGACTGGAAGTAAAAATAAATAAAACTAAATATATAGTAACACATAGAAATATATTATATAATGGAAATAGACAGCTAATGACAAATGAGGGAAATGTTGAGGAAGTGGCTGAATTCAAATATCTAGGAGCAATAATCACAAATAGAAATGAGATGCAGAAAGAAATTAAACATAGGCTCATTTCTGGAAACGCGTGATATTATACATTACAGAGACTCTTGATATCCCAACTCCTTTCAAAAAAATGTTAAACTGAAAATATATAAAACTATTATTCTAGCAGTTATATTATATGGATGCGAAACATGGACTCTTACTTTAAGGGAGGAAAGGAGATTACGAGTATTTGAGAATAAAGTTCTTATAACAATTTTTGGACCAAAGAGTGCTGAACAGACAGGTGAATGGAGAAGACTACACAACAGTGAGCTACTTGGTCTTTATAGGAAGCCAGATATAATAAGAACAGTTAAGTCTCGTAGACTGCGATTGACACGACATGTGGCACGAATGGGGAATGAGAGACGTGCATGGAAACTTCTTGTAGGAAAACCAGGGGGAAAACGCCCAGTTGGTAGAATTTGGAAGATGAAATTTTATTTATCATCTGGATTGTATGAAAAATAGAGTAGAGATAGAATTAATTAGTTTATTGGTTGTTTTGGCTGCAATGACGAAAATAGCCCAAATCCCTTTTTTTTCTTGCAAAGAATGCGGTGAGAGAATAATATTAACCTTGATTTGAGGGAAGTAGAATATACACAGGCCATGATTGGAAAGCATTATCTCAGGATAGGGATGCATGGAGAGCTTTTGTCCGCGCGGCCCTGAACCTAGGGGTTCCATAGTGCCATTGAGTAAGTAAGTATTATTATTATAAGAGAACTTACATTTAAAAATATATGGTTTGGAATTATGATGCTGATGATTCAATATTATTCCAGCCAGCTTCAGTTAATGTGTAACTCACAATATTAAGATTCAAAAGCATTGTGAAAAAAAATTAAATCCCTCCCAGCGCTTAGATCGTGCATTTTCGAACGACTTTTCTTCTTTTCGTTTTCATTTCTTTACCTCATGTTGCATGATGCTATCTGACTATGCATTTGACAGTCTGATTCGATCCCCAAAGCGCAGAGGATAGAAAATTTTGTTCACTTATTAAAAAAAATCAACGTAGGTCCAACTCAGTCTTCTTTAAAAAAGTTTTTGAGCTTCCTAATGGTAAAGCCGAACGGAGTGTAGAAAAGCTACACTACCTCCTACACGTATCGTTCCATAAGTATTACGGAACTTCGTCCACTGACTCATGGGCTTTCATGGTCTGTTGCATTTAAGGTACTTACACTCTTCCCTATAGGATTATAGAGAGGATGAGTCAGAGGGAGTATGAAAGAGAGAATGTGGTATGCCTGCGTTTTATATGTATGAGGATATATGTGTGTAGGTGGGTCTATATACAGAGTGAAAATAATTTACATTACATCTTTCTAGGAATTTATAGGATACTTAGTAGAAAAAGTTTTGATAAGCAAGCCATATCTGTTAAAGTATTGTATAGATGTATGATCATAAGATCACATCAAATCCACCTTTCACGTCAGGCAACCCATAATAGATAAAAGAAGAAGTCTTCAATCGCTAGATGGCAAGTGTTTTCTGTTCACAATCGTATGATCATCATCATCGATTTTGGTATTAATCTTCTGGCATTTTCCGGTTCTTCATTGCACCGCCTTCTTGGCCTTCCTTGGTATCTCTTGCCTACAAGGTGTATTTTTCCTTTAGGAACCAGTCGCATCATCAGCAGAAGGTTGTTCCCTACTACCCAGCTATTGTCCAGTTACTGAATTTTGATCTCGCATATAAGGTATAATCGGACCTGAAATAAGTGCACGGGACACTTGGCGAAATCTCCGTGCAATGGGACTTAGACAGTTGAATCCCTCAACTGACTCTATAGACATTTCTGTAGATGACTTAAATGAACATTTTACCTCAATACCCATGACACCTCCAGACAACAAGACTAAAACAGACATTCTTAAAGACTTATCCCCATCCCCCCATATAGGAAGAGATAAATTTCACTTTAACGACATTTCGCCTATAGACGTTAAAAAAGCACTCAAGCGCATTAAATCCAATGCACAAGAACAGATAACATCAGCATTTTAATGCTAAATAAAATCATTGACATTATACTACCCACAGTGACTCATATTTTTAATGCTTCCCTTATAACTTCTATCTTCCCTACTGTATGGAAACAGTCTAGAGTTCGGCCTATACCAAAATAAGTACACCTGCTAACTGTAATGACTACCGACCGATTAGCATCCTTCCGACATTATCTAAAGCCCTGGAACATATTGTACATAAGCAAATGACTGAATATCTCCAAGAAAATCACCTCCTTGATCCTTATCAATCCGGCTTTAGATATGGTCATAGCACAACCACAGCTTTGCTAAAAATTACTGAAGATATTCGTGAAGCCGTGGACAGACGTCAATTGACTCTTTTAACCTTACTTGACTTCAGCAAAGCTTTTGACACAGTAGACCACGACTTACTTATGATAAAGCTCAAGGACCTACACTTGTCTGACAGCGCTGTATCCTGGTTCGACTCATACCTGCACGGTCGTCAACAATACGTTTCATTAAACTCTAGATCTTCGTCTTGGCGCAACGTGCCGGCTGGAGTCCCCCAGGGCAGTGTTCTCGGACCTCTTCTTTCTCTCAATCTACATAAATGACTTGCCAACTGTACTAAAGCACTGCCGTTATCACCTCTACGCTGATGATCTCCAAATTTACCTACATTCACCTCCTCATTCTCTCTATAACAGCTTGACAAAAATGAATGACGATCTCATATCCATCTTTAACTGGTCTTCAAGTATCGGTCTAAATCTAAATCCTAACAAGTCACAAGTAATTCTAATGGGACAACAAAGACTGCTTACAACCTTTGACATATCTACACTACCAAACATTACTATAAATAATATAATCATCCCTTATTCTTCTTCAGTAATAGATCTTGGACTACATCTAGACGCAAATTTAACCTGGCAAACACAAGTGAAACACATATGTAAAAAGACTTTCTCCATCTTACATTATCTTAGACGTTTAAAGAATTTTCTCCCAGTTTCGTTAAAACAAATCCTTGTGCAGAATCTTGTGTTACCACACTTCGATTATTGTGACATTATATATAATGATCTAAACTATGACTTGTCGCAGAGACTGCAGCGTGTTCATAATGCTTGCGTTCGATTCATTTTCAATATCCGCCGTTATGACCATATTTCCCCGAACACTTTAATAACCTCTCTTGGCTCCGTCTTACTGACAGACGTAAATTGCACTCTCTTTCACTACTTTTCAAGCTTCTGAATTCCTACATCCCTACTTACCTGGCGTCTAGATTTGAGAAGTTATCCTCTTACCACAATATTGACACTAGATCACAAGATAGCAGTCTGCTAACAATTCCTCTTCATAGCACTTCCTCCTATTCTACTTCCTTCACAGTAGCCTCTGCCCGCTCCTGGAATCTCCTTCCTCAAGATATCAGGGGTTGCCGCACACTTGTACCTTTAAGTCACGCTTATACAGTTACCTGTTGTCTAATAATTAATTTTTCTCTATTTATTTAATTTTATACTATGTCATTAATCTTTTCCTGTTTTTTATATATATTGTACATATTATATATTTAATTCGTTAAATTTAGAGTAAATCAAAATACATTATAAATATTAATTGTATTGTATTCATAACTTGTAATCGTTTATATATATATATATATTGTAATTTAGATTTAAGACTATTTTTTGTTTGTATTTTTTTAAAACCTGGTTGAGTGGTAGACAAGGCCTTAAGGCCTTAACTCTGCCAGGTAAAATAAAGCTATTATTATTATTATTACAGTCTACGGACGAAGTGTATGAAAGTAGTAGGTATTTCATATTTAGCACATTATTTCATGAAGGATTGTACTATAACTTGCTTACATTTAGACGCTGAGCGGGCGTGTTAGTTCTGAGTCTGACGGGCACACTTCAACATTTTAATCATCACCCTTACCTCACAGTGAACTACGAAACATTAAAATATAAAGTAACTAAACTTATTAAGAAAAACAAATTTAATTACCGTAAAACACAAAATACAAAACATAAAATTGAATACGCCTGAAATAAACTACGGATGTGAATGATATCATGGACTGTTCCTATATTCTCAGGTAGTAAGCCATTGTATCGATTGCCATTCCCCGTGCCCCCTTTGTCCCTTGCTTTCATCCCTCTCGTCTGTGGACTATACTGGATGCGCTCTCCTTTAAAATGAAACTGGTTTCAACTTCCTTTAAAATATCTAACTCCTCCAATACGTTTATTTTAGGTGCGTGTCATTCTTTGTGTATAATTGTCAGGGTATTGTCTATATTCTATATATGATGGTCTTCTTTTATCATATGTTTAGTGGATTGATTTATCTTCTATCGCGGTGGACTAGTAGTTATGCTCCTTGCCTCTGTCCCGAGGCTCGCCGGTTCAAACACGACCGGGGTCGATGGATATTTTAGGACGGAAAAATCCAAGGAGCAAGTCCTCCGGGATGGTCTTTAAGCCATGGGTCCTGAGTCTGAAGATTTTCAGGCTCATAAATGATCCTTAACCCTGAATAAAGAGGCCTCTAAGCAAAATTTACCGACCTCATCCTTAGTAATACCTTATTTGCCTGTTAGATGTCTCAATGAATTGGTTTGTTGACCGCATGCCATACATGACATCTCTAAGCAAATAAGGTAACTAAAAATTAACTTGGTCTAGTGACTCCTTACAAGTGAGAGGCTATGTATCTGCACGGGCTACGCCATTATAGATAGATATACCGTGTGGCCCAAAAGTTAGTTGACAAATGGAAGTTTTCTCAATAACAAGAATGCGCTATTTTAGGTATATTTTTATTCTGGAAACAATGGCAACAATGGAAAAATAAAATAAAAAGAACAAATTATTACAACAATGAACAATAATAATGGATTTGTGTTTATGTTTCTGATAGATGTACTGTATCAGATAGCAAATCTCAAATATACACTTTCAATGTGGTTGCTGAATTTCGTGATCGAATGAGACATTGTAGCCCGGTCAAGTTAGCTCAAAAAATAGGGGTAGGCTTACAAAAATTCGCATAGATCTGAAAATTGGTACGAATGTTGGGAACACCATTACGAATAAAATGTGACAAGTCCCCATCGATTCCACATCTGCAAAAAAATTATTCAAGGTCAGAGTTCGCGAATATGGGTTTTTTGCATTTTTCAGCCAAACGGTAAGTTTTATCATAAGGATAGGTCAGACAAACGTTGTAGACAATGCAATTATCTACAACAATTGTTTTCATACTTTTTTGCATAAGTTTCACCATTTTTGAGATATCACCATTTGAACTACTGAAAACAAAACAAAAAAAAATGCACGCTTTCCAACCGCAAGTTAACCTCCTATACACCATGGGATATTTAATATAATAAAAATATTGGTTGAATAACTTACATATACAAATTATATATTATATGATTGTGAGAATATACATAAAAAAGAAACTCAGTCCCTAATTTAATTGGGCTATATAGCCTTAAGCAACATCTGCCGACTATTCTATTTTTGTCCAGGTGGCGACAGTCATATAGGCCTACCTGTTTTTTTTCTGGGAGGCATAAACGAAAGACTTTTAATATTGTGTTCCTCTACAGTGAATACACGAGGCTATTGATGCACGTGCTTATTAATAATATTTCTTAAACCAATTTGTTCTGTTTAATAATTTTAAAAAGTCGCAATTTTCTTTTCTTTGTAGTACACCTTTGACTGAAAATGAAACAGCTATTGTTGATCATGGAATGAAGACTTTGAAAGAAATGATCGGTTTTCTGAATACCTGAAGGACAAGAAATCTGTGACAATTAATGTGAAGTGCCGTAAAATGTACACTCGGAATAGTTCTATTGCTGCAGTTAAAAGACCGCATGAGATGGAGCAAGCCAGTAATCTGAAATCAGTCCACCTCGTACTAAAGCACGCGTAGTTGAATCCGTTTCTTGTTTAAAAAAGATTGCATATTTTGTGGAGATGAAGCGAATGAAGAGGCTGAGAAGGAAAAAGCGCAAAATGTTAGACGTAAAATTCATAAATTTGCTACACTTGAATTTAAAGAATCCATTCTGAAGGTAGCTCGGACTTGTTCTGATGACGTAGCAAAAAATTATATTGCACGTATTCAGTACGAATATGATTTAGATGCTGCCGAGGCTAGGTACCATAATAATTGCTATAATTCCTTCTTGAGACCCACCACTGGGGGTAAAATCGGTCGTTCTCAAGATGAATCTACTAATGTTGCGATGGAGAAAAAAGTGATGACTGTCAATTTTCATTGGAAGAATTACAAAATGATTGTAAAAATCCAGCTTTAGATAATGGAGCAATTAAGATTCGATTGAAGTTAAAGTAAGGTAATAAAATTATCATTGAAAAACCGGGAAGATTTACATTAATTTGTTCAATTGATGATCATCACGATATTCCTAACCAAGTTTGGTATGAGAAAAAAAGTCAAAATGAAAAGGAAGAAGATTTAGAATCATCAAAACTGCAGCAGCAATCATTCGAGAGGACATTCAATCTTTAGTATTTGATAATACCAATTACCGACATCAGCCAAACGTCTCCCATTTGTCAACCGAAGCGACGTTTGGGCCACACGGTATATAAAAATGTATTAAAAATCTTTAAACGTTAGATTATAGACGCCTTTGTTGTTATTTTTCTGTCTGTGATATTAATTATGTTGGGTGTGTTTCTAATCTTTAATGAAATTCTTATGTTTTTGTCATCTTTTAAGCGTGTTC
Source organism: Diploptera punctata (assembly GCA_030220185.1). Taxonomy (NCBI): domain Eukaryota; kingdom Metazoa; phylum Arthropoda; class Insecta; order Blattodea; family Blaberidae; genus Diploptera; species Diploptera punctata. The sequence continues at coordinate 1,290,242 of JASPKZ010008886.1, forward strand.
GCTAATTTTGTTGTTTTTTTTCTTGTATACACAAGAGTTACACCGTTATTTTTGTTGTTATCAGATTCTTTTTCGAGTTTGGTAAATTTGAGTACATTATTTTTTATTTTCTTACCACTTTATTGCAACCGTTACATTCTTTGACAAGAAATGAAAATTACATCAGTATTATCTTCAAAAATAAAATGTTTCTCGGAATGAAAATATATTGAACTGTGTTAATATCAGTTTTAAAATTTCGGTCACTTTGTATTCTGTATTATATAGAGAGGTTAACTTTTTTCTCGCTCTATAAATAGATCAAATCCGCTCTTATTGGTATTATAATGAGATTACATAATTGCGCTTCATGCTGATTTTTTATTATTAGATGGAAATCTAATATATAAAAATTAATGTTTGTTTGTTTGTACTTTATGCGCGGCTATACCGTTAATTCGATTGTGATGGGGCATTTTGCAAAATGTTCAGGAGATTCCCGGGATGAACATGGGCTATAAGACAATTGTGATACTCAACTCCTACACGCTTAAGAATTGTCCTTTGTAGTGGAAAACGTGAAAAAAGTAGCTCTTTGGACGTTTAAATGGCTTACGCTGCCTAAACCATAACAAATACACAAACTTAATGTACACAGAAATGAATATGTCAAAAAGTTCTACAAAAAAGTCCGCGACAGCATATGTTTATCTCTTAGGGATAACTCACAATAACCATTTTTGTCTTTCATTGATGTCAAGAAGATCGAAACAAGTATGTAGATTCCTGTGCAAACATAGCAGCACATGGCGGGTATTCTTTTACGGATAACTCACAATAACGAATTTTGTCTTTTAGCTCATTTATGCCAAGAAGATCGAGATGAGTAGATTCCCGGGCAACACCGTGTAATCAGCACGGAGAATCTTAAAATGATTACGATATACATTTATAATTATTTTTCATTTTACTTATTTAACTAATCATAAGAAGTACATTAATTTTTGTCTTTCAGGTCATTTATGTCAAGAAGATCGGGATGATTAGATTCCCGGAGAACGCCTGGTAAACAGCACGGAGTATCTAAAAATAATTACGATGTATATTTTTGCTTCTACTTATTTAACTAAACATAAAACACATTAATTTTCGTATTTCAGCTCATTTATGTCAAGAAGATCGGGATAAGTAGATTCCCGGGCAACGCCGAGTAATCAAATACAATTACAAATATAAACTTTCACTGCCGGTGTCGTGATTCCTGTTCAATTGGCCATTCCGGGATGAATGGCCATGGTCCAGTCTTGTTGAAATACGACGTTTCGTCTACTACTGCGGTAGACATCATCAGAAGATAATGCATGATCTCTGTGAACTCCTCAACTGTGTCGGGTGGAAACTGAAGTTGAGGAGTTCATACTGAACAGAATTTCTTGAGGATGTCTACCGCAGTAGTGACGAATCTCCGAGTTAAAAAAAAGAAAACTGTACTACGGCCATTCAGCCCGGAAGATCAATTTAACAGGAATCAAAATAATTAACAATTCGATTTTTGTTTTCCATTAAGGGCCCTAAATTCGAGACAAAAGGCAACTCTTATTAAATTAATATTATTTTGTCATAAAAAGTCCATCAATATTAATATTATTCGTTTTTAAACTTCTTAATGATGGACAAATTATATTTGAAAAGAAAAATATACGCCTAGACTGGGGTTTGAACCCAGGACCTTTGACTCTCTATGTCAATGCTCTTCCAAGTGAGCTACCTAGGCCTCCAATCTAAAGGCGTATTTTTCTCTTATTAACTTCCAAGTGAGCTACCTAGGCCTCCAATCTAAACGCGTATTTTTACACGCTTTATATTAGCTTGACCTGTATCTATCTATCTATCTATCTATCTATGTGACGGAATCTTTCAACGCGATTTTCACCCACTTAAAATCATTGGATCGACTTGAAACTTTGTATACTTGTAAAGGACCCGTGACAATACAATAATTTCATTTTTTTCTAAAATCCTGGCCAGAATAACCAGAAAATAAAAAAATAAATAATAGTTCTAAAAAACTAAAAGAACACGCTTTATTAGAAAACTAAAAAAATGAAAAATAATTTTAATTTCCAATACGCTTGGTATAAAATAAAGTGGTCAACAAAAAAATCATCTCCAACACATATAGAATAAAATTAGAGTTATCATCAAAAAGAAGATAATTTTACCATCAAAAGCGTGGGGTGCTCTATATCAATTAATATATTTGATAATAAACAGATATTGGTAAAAGTAAGCTCTCTAAGAAGCAAATGTAACAATCACAAAAAGCACCCCACGCTTTTGGTGGTAAAATTATTTTCTTTTTGATGATAACTCTAACTTTATTCTATATGTGTTGGAGATGATTTTTTTTTGTTGACCACTTTATTCTCTTATGCATAGTTGGAAGAGCATTGACATAGAGAGTCAAAGGTCCTGGGTTCAAACCCCCAGTCTAGGCTATATTTTTCTTTTCAAATATAATAAAGTCCATCAAGCATGAAAGTACAACTTTTACCATAATTCCGCTTCAAGACTGAAAATGTTTAAAATTGTAATACTGATTTAAAAAAAAAACTTCAAACATTAAAAAATAGTGATATGAAAATAATCCTGAGTTAATCAGCAGAGAATCGAACACGAGCCTCTGTAATAGAATGTAGACACTAGCGCGACGCCACGGATTTGTACCAATAGTTTCGTCACAGTTTTAACTGAATAATTGATGTATTTTTCGGAATTTTTACTAGTTTATCTTTATCATTTAATCAATAGCTAGGCCTGCATTAGAAAAATAAATTGTATTAATTTAACGCGCAATAGTTTGTACGCATTTCAATGTAAAGTATTTACATTTGACCGTCGTATTTCAGAGCTGATTCCGAATTTTACCGCAGAACCCGCTAACATTGATTATCAGACAAATTGGCCCAATTGTGAAAACAAGCATACCAACCTCTGAATGCAAAGTATCCCAGCGCTATGGTTTGCTTGGTGATAAATGGGAAATTTAAATAAATAATTGTGTATTTTAGTTTCTAACTTTATTACAATTCATCTGCATTCTCGCTTAGTTTCAAGTGTAAAAGTGGATTATAGTTCATTGTTCTACAAAATGAAGTTTTCTGCAAGTAGGGATTTATTAGGTATTTAATTTAATGACACTTTTTCAACACCCCAAGTCATTAGCTTTGCGTTTAATACGAACTCAAAAAGGTGGACTTGTTTTATTTAAAGTAAAGTAAAGTATTCCCACTACAGGCCTCAGGAGGCCCTTGGGGTAATGGGAGGTTAAGGCTCCCACTATTTGTAGACAATCGGCACTTGATGTCAGCCGGGTTGTCAGCCCTGCGTGACGGCCGCCTTTACCCCAGAACAAGCGTCTGGTACTCATTTCCGTTAGAGGCTGAGTCGACCCCAGGACCATAGTGCCGCCAGAAGGTTTGGGTCAGTTTAAAAATCCTGACCCCACCGAGACTTGAACCCTCGACCTTCCGGCTTGTAGCTCAGTGCCTTAACCACTACGCTACGGCGTGCCCCACGTGTTTTATTTAGATATCAATTATTATGGGTAAATTTACGTCCCATAAAACTATTGCAAAGGACCCATAGTTTGTTTTAATTCCGATTGATTCCGATTGAGGGTCTTTCCACTTTTCAGCGGTTGCCCTTTTACCAGCCGGCTGCTGGCCCTTCACATCCACATGTGTCAATCACAGAGGTAGATGATCAACAGCCAGTGTAGGGGTGACATGTGGTTAGCATGTCGGGTCCCCCAGCAGTTATAGCTGGTTCCTCAACCTGGAGCCGCTACTTATTGTAGCTACCCAATTGCCTCACGATGCTGGGTGGGCACCGGTCCCATACTGGCCGAAATACCATGAGAAAATTTCTTCCCCCATGGAGACTCGAACCAGCGCAAGTCCCGTAGCTCTGCGCCAAGGCTTCCTACCTTAACCGCTCGGGTACGGCGCGGGACTAGTTTGTTTTAATCAGATTGTAAATTCCGACAGCCCAATCAGGTTTTAAACAGCGAACCTCAATCAAAGGTATTTTAGATTAGTACACACAAAAATGTATTACCTATTCCATCCCTCTTTCTTTTAAAATCAGAAAAGATTTTATCTCTTTCATTCCATAAAACAAAGATGGGTAAATACAAGGAACCTAAAATAGGGTTGACATGTTAGGATCTTAAAACCCGAACATCTCCACTAATTTAAACGAATGTAATCTATACCACTTTTACTCAGAAAAATATAGTAAATAGAAACTCTATAACAAAACAATGCCGATATGATAGTAAACAACTCACTGTACGGTATTATCCAACACAGCGGAACATTTACCCGATTAGTTTGTGGATAATTGCGAAAGAATGCCATGTCATGCCTCGTACACTCGCTACAGGTCAGTCTGTGGCGTCTCGAGGACTGCAGTGCAATACACTAAGTAAGCTTACATTACTATTTGTTCCTGACTGTACATAGTTATTAACGTAGGTCAGTATGAAGCTGCTTTGACTGGAGGTAAATGTTCTGCTATTTCGTATAATACTAAGAAATAGTAGGCCTGCATTACGATCCGAGTTGGGAAGTGGTTTTTACAGAAGCGAGGAAAATGTTTAAAGACCGAGCGATAGCGAGAATTTTAATTTCCGAGATTTTGTATATACACATAAGGTTCTTATTAGACTAAAATTAAAATACATACAATGTTATTTACAAATATGAGTCGCACGAGCAGTAAGCCGTACGTGCTGTTGACAGTCCGTTACAATAAGTTGATGTTTGGTAATAATATACTTAAAACAAAAAACACAATAATATTACAATTAGACAACAATACAATTACATTTTACATTAACTTAATTAGAATTATTAAGAAGTATTGGTATTGCAATTTGTTAACATATTTATATATTCGTGAATGAGTGTTATTTTCCGCGTTTTGTCCAGAAATCTACCCACGTTTATCCAATTTCTCTCCTAACCTCGTCTGCCCAGAATTTCATATTTGCGTTCCTAATTTGGTGATCGTAACTAATTGCTCTGAGCATAGTTTGTTCACCTTGGATTAGCCGCAACCAGTATTTGAGTATACGAATTTTACAGTTTATGTCGTCCTGAAATGACCCAAATTCATATAAAATTCCACTGTTAGAAACGGCCTTACTAAGTCCGGTAATATATTTTAGAAAATGCGTATATACCTTATTTAGTATTTCCGTTCTTTAAAAACCCCAAAAAACACTTGGCTCTACTGAGCTTCTACTAGCGCTTGATTTTTCATTTATATTGTTGTATACTATAGCTCTTCTTCTGTATTTACTAAAGTTATTATATATTTTTAATTTATTCAAATAATTTTCATAACATTATTAGACAATTTTGAAGTATTTATTTAAATATGCAAATTACAATATTATGACACTGTTAGACAATATTGTGATGCTAACTGCTATTTTCTCCACAGAGTATATTACTTAGTCTACGATTTTTCTATCGCTGTTTTGGGTTATCGCTGGTTGGATCAGCGTTAGGTAGTGATAAGTAAGTAAACTTCCATTTTTAATAAACGTTTGGCAACTTTAATATTATTAATACATTTTTTAACATAGATTTGGGGATTTATTGTAAATATTGGCCATTTAAATATCATAGCGACGGATAGTAATTGAAGATGATAATCGATATGTCGTTCGATTGTGGGCTATCGCTGGCTCTATATACTCTGGCGCATGCGCACTGTTGTTCTATAGGACTTTGAAAATATTTCATGCTAGTTTAAGTGCAGTTTTTCCTAACACGTCACAAACGTGTACATTTTTTGCAAGATGGAGTTTTCAAAATAATAAGTTATAGTAAAATAATAACATATTTGTCGGAAATATTTGCATTCATTATAAACAAGTGACTAACGTTAACAGTGCGGGCAATTTTTATTAGTTGAAACTACAGGAGGCCGTGACACCAGTCAGTGATAAAATGGTGGAAAGTACGTATTTATTGTTTTATATTGTTTCAAATAAAGTTAAGTTCACTTAAAATGCAGTGATTTGTTTCGTATAATGTATATTAACACTACCTTTTGAAACTATTTTTGTACATACATTGTACGTAGTATACATAAAGGGTTGAGGTTTACTTCTCGCACAAGGTTTATAATATGTAACTTAATAATGCAGTATAGGTATTTGGGTTGGCAACCCCGAAATGTAGGAAGTTGAACTTTCAACAATGGTCGCCACTGCTGTAAGTACGACAAAACGCACTATCATGCAAAGAAAGGTATATGAGCTCTCTTTATCATTGCCACTAAAATAAACACTACACTAATTAACTACATTTCGCATGCATGTTTCAAGAACGGATGCGGGGGGTCTCATTCAAGGATCACCGGCTGTCCAAATAGGATCGTATACGACCATAGGAGCAAAACACCATTTAAAATGAACACCCGCTGGTTTATAGGAGCAACCCAGTCAAACCTTCTGCTATCGAATATACTGTACTATGAACAATAACCTTCTAGAATATATATATATAGATATATATATAGATAGATAAATGGAATTTATTGCCTTTTGTTTTCAGAAGAAAGAAAATATATATGCATTTACATTGCGCACGGGCCTGCTTGGCCGTACGCGCATTAATTTTCCATGAATAAAAATTAAACTAATCATAATATAAACAAATGCCAAAATATATGTCTACACTACATCACAATAATACATATCTACACTCATCCATATTCCGTACATTAATATGAAAAAAAATGCTAGAAAACAAATTAGAAAAAAAAACACACACACACCCCACACATATACACACCGCACGCTCATACCCCCTCCCCCGGCCCTGCAGGCATCAAATACACTATCAGACTATTCAACTTATCAGACCTACTTATTATATAATATAATTAAAGATCGAAAACAAAGACCATAGGGCCTATTGAGATTCTTCTTATTGATAATACATATATCCTTAATCTACAATTTTGTTATATCTCAATTTCCTTACTGTACCCAAACATTTGCAAGTTTTTGATTCACTCTCGATCCGTCCTAAAAGATCCCAATACGCCACTCTCCCTCGATCCGACCTGAGATATCTCTCCGGCAGCATCTGTAATCTAAGTTGTTCTGTCTCTCTACAGAATGTTATAATATGCTGCCAGTGTTCATGGTCATCGCATAGCGGGCATATATATATATATATATATATATATATATATATATATATATATATATATATAGAATATATTTATTTAGCCTGGTGGATATAAGGCCATGTGACCTTCTCTTCCACTCACCAGGACAAACATGTGTTAATTTAAATATAAAAAATATATAGTAACAGTATGTACTAAACAATTAATTATCAGGTCAAACTGAACAATAATGAAAATAATGTCTAATAATATAATAAACTTAAATACAATTAAAATTAAACTAATGGAATAATGTATACTCAAAATAGTAACAGCTCGATTCTACTATACATAAAAATATAAGAAAAATATATACAAAGAAAGTTATAAACTCTAATTAATCTATCGCTTATATATAGTACATTAGGTAAATATCTTGATAAATCTTAATATTATTTTTTATTATATAATATAAAAAACAAATTATTAATAGTTAAAAAAGTAATATTATTGAGATGTTTCTGTTAATAATTTTATTTTCAATTTGTTTCTGAAAGATAGTAAAGTATGGCAGTCTCTGACACAGGGTGGAAGAGAATTCCATGTTCTAGCAAGAGAAACTGTAAAACATTTCGGGTAATAGGTAGTGTGATGAGGAGGGATATATCAAATAACATTGTCCTTTTCAAACGTTATTGTATTGACACATTGTGATAATGTTTTAATTAGGTCATGGGATGCTTAATTGAACACATCGAATAAAATATAGTGTCTTTGTAAATTAACTTGTTAACAACGCTGCAATGTTCACAACAACATTATTTGCCCCACTTAGTTGTTCGACTTTTGTATGAAACGGCCTACAACCGAGAACATTGATTCGAGCGTTAAATAAAACTCGATTTCGGGAGGTCCCATGTTGCAATCTCGCTGACGATAAACCTATCTGATATTTTCCTGTTTCTCCTCAGTCGTCAAAACAAATGTTAGATTGGAATTTCATTACCACTATCTTCTTATCATATTCACCATTTCATCATCAACAAAACAAATTAATAGATACGATATGACATGAGATGTTTCATCGTTTATAAATAAGTGAAATAAAGAAATTGATGTGTAATGTTATTAAGGGCAATCAAGGTAAATGAGTCACAAACACACACACACACACACACACACATTAGTATATTACGATACGAAGTGGGAAATGGTTGTTATAGAATCGAGGATTCGAGCGAGGTTTTTAATTTCCGAGATTATGTAAAACATCCTAAAAAATTGACTCATACAGTGACTATGTGGGAACCCAGACTAGGGAAAAGGAAAGTTGGAAGACAAAAAAGGCGTTGGAGTGAAGTGTTCAAGTGTCATATAGGAACACTGTGGACCAGAATAGCACAAGACAGACAAAGATGGAAACAATCCATAAAAAAGTTAAGTGATAGTCCCAAGGGATTGGCTAACCCGGGGATATAACGTCAGCCATCCTGCAGTCGCAGGAGGCCCTTGCCCGAAATGGGATGATTATGGGCTAATTCTAATGTAAAACATTCCACAAATGTGCGTTGTACATTGTTTCTTGCGTGGTGATGTTTTCAAAATAATAAATAATAGTAAAATAATATCTTTGTTGGAAATATTTGCGTTCATTATAAACAATTAACTAACGTTAACAGTGTGGGCAATGTTTATTAATTGAAACAACAGGAGACCTTGAGAACAATTATAGATAACATGGCCGCAGGTACGTATTTATTGTTTTAAATTGTTTCAAATAAAGTTCAGTTCATTTAAAATGCAGTGATTTGTTTGCTATAATGTATATTAACACTACCTTTTGGATATTTTCTGTATATAGGCCTACATTGTACATAGTACATAGTGGGCAGTGGTTTTACTTCCCGCACGTGGGTGTAAATATAGTTATTTAGGTTGGCAACCCCTAAATGTAGGAAGTTGAACTTTCAATAATGGTCGTCATTGCTGGTAATGACGACAAAACGCACTATCGCGCAAAAAAAGTACGGTATTATATATATATATATATATATATATATATATATATATCATAACAATGTTTTGACATTTAGCAATGAAGGCATTTATTTTTCTTTTCATGTCTCATATATATATATATATATATATATATATATATATATATATATATAGATTTGACATTCATTAAGATGGTCAAGTGGTCGCGGGTCCCCAAACCAGTCCGGGATCGATGTACTTTTTGGGATGGAAGAATCTATGGAAGAAATCCTCCGGGAGGGAATTCAGCTATGGGTCTGGATTCCGTATATTTTCTGGCTCTTAAAGAACCTTAATCCCGAAAAAAGAAGCCTCAAAACAAAATTTATCGACCTTCTTTATCACGTATTATCTTAATTGCCTACTAGGTGTTTCACTGGGTCGAAATGTTATCCACAAGTAATTTCATGAAATCTGTAGAGAAATAAGCGAAACTAAGTTCGTCTGGTTAACAGACTTCCCAGTAGGGAATTTCCATGTCCCCACAATGGGACGAACGTGAATCTATCAATAGTAGAGGAGGTATCGAAATCGATTATATAATATGCATGCAAGACATGATTCCGGTCTTAAGAAATGTCGGTATATTTCACACAATTGAATGCGCCATTTACCGATAAAATTCACTTTATATATGGATGGTATTACAATGTCTGTTATTAATGAGGAAGCGGGAACTTCATAGCCAGTTACACGTTTCTGTTTGTCTGAAGAACGTAGAGAAGAATTATATATCCTATATATATATCTTAATATATACAAATTACGTGTCACGTTGTTTGTCCGCGATGGAATCCTAAACTACTGAACTGATTTTAATAAAATATTGCACAATGTGTGCAGTTTGATCCAACTTGAGACTTAGGGAAGTTCATAATTAAATATATAGTCGCATTATTTTTATTGCAAATTATTTTTTTATTATTTAACAAAGAGTTATAATTATTTGTTAGTTCCATACAATTATAACAGATGACCGTGTAAGGTAATTGGTTTATTATTTAACCAGGTGGTTGTGCATTTTGTTGCAACCGCGAATTTCAATTGAATTACAAATATTGATTATTTCATAATTTAAATGTGTTTGTGTTTATTGTATTTTTAAATATATTGATAATAATATTAATTTCGTGTGTAAGTATTAGTTTTAAGTATTCTGGCTGAAAGACAGCAACTTAATTTAAATTTAACTAGACCGAGAAGACATTGAACAATATGGCGAATCAGTTCTAGAGACCATGAATGATAAGAAATCAAGTGAATTTCCGCAAATTGGTATAGGCCTATGTGACATAAATCTTACATTTAAGAAGAATGTCAATTTAAAAACATATGAAGGTCCTAAGGAACGGATAACAGAATTGTAAGCAAGTCTGTTAGTTATAATATTATGCCTAATATTACAGAAACAATCTCCATACCTCAATTAAATGAAAAACAAGATGACTATAATATATCACAAGATGATATTACTATACAGAGACTTCTTGATGATGATGAGAATCCAAACTGCCAACAAGTTCGTAGAAAAAAACGAAGGTATAATGAAATCAGCAAGCCTCCTCAAAATATTCCATCAATAAATGTATATAATCCTTATGAATCACTTATGGATGATACTGAGAATGCAGACAACATAAATTCATCTCAATCAACAAAACCACTTCCACATCAACCACCACCCATATTTATACCGGGTGTAGTTAACGTACCAGAACTAAAAAAATTGTGTAAACCAAAAACTTTCTGATTTAGATTTCTCGCTTAGTTTACTACAACATAATTTAACGTATACCTTAGCCACAGCAACGCGTGGCCGAGACTTCTATATATGTATGTATATATATATATATATATATTATATATAAATCAAAGTCGGGTTAGTTACACTATTTATAACTCAAGAACGACTGGACCGATTTTTATGATCTTTGATTTGTTGGATTTGCTTCCGTCCCGAATAGCAGATAACTATTAAAACGTCGGAAAAATTAACGTAAAAATATTTAAAGGCGATACGACGTTCGCCGGGCCAGCTAGTATATATATATGGCATAAAAGGAAAATTAAAGCCTGAACCGGGATATGAACCCGATACCTATAACTTTATAAGTGAATGACATAACCACTACTTCACTCAGGCTCCTAGCATTATTTTTCCTTCCTTATATATATGATTCACAATCATGAGAGGCAAAGGGGCATCGTCTTCACTCGCGGCTTCTATACCAAGTAAGCATTTTAAAGAGAATGTTTATATTATGGTAGCAATGCTTCTTTATTTCGTTGTTTTAATTAAATTTTGACATTTAGCAACGAGGAGTTTATTTTTCTTTTCATCTCATATTTGGTCCTCATTGCTAAATATCAAATGTTAATTACAACATCGAAATAAATAAACAAATACTGGATGTATATATATATAATATATATATATATATATATATATATTATATATATATATGTTTATTTATATAGAGGGAAGGAGGGAGGGGTAAGAGAGAGAGAGACAGTCAGAGATTTAAGAATTAAATTAATATTTTTAATACCCCACCTTATATCCCTTATTCTTCTAGACTGCAGTTTCGGAGTTATATCTCCATCATCTGTAGCCTCTCGTCGACCAGTTCATAACATCGGTCGATGAGAGGCTACTGATGATGGAGATACAGCTCCGAAACTGCAGTCTAGAAGAATAAAGGATATGAGGTGAGATATTAAAAATATTAATTTAATTCTTAAATTAAACAATTAAACTTCATAGCAATTTTTTCCTGTGAAAGTTAAAAAAAAGTCAGAGATTTATTTCACCCAAGAATTTAGAGGTTTCCTAGATTATGACCACTTAGCACTTTTTACTTACTTCCTGAATGAAATGCGAGATACCTTCTTTAAATTATACTAGTGAGAGTCTGAAGATGTGCTGTAATGCCGTTATACGTGTTCTAGCGTATAACGAAATCATTATTTATAAAGTAAAGCTGTTACTAGTAATCCAGGATTATTGGTTGCGCTGGATATCGCCATTACCAGAGTTTGAACGTGGCTTACTGCTTGCTCTGAAGTGATCCAACTAAATTACACACAATTTAAGCTTTACTTTATATTTATAGGGCTTCACATAGTCTACTTTAAACTCTTCCTGATAAACCAAAAGCTGATGGTTTCATTCATAGGCTCCATTAATGTAATGCATATCAGACAACAATAGGCAACAAGCCGGAGGTTATGGAAGTCGAGACCTGATGGCGTCAGGAATTTCAAGTTGATCTGCACCGAGTATATGGAAATAAACGCATGGGTGCCCGTGGATAAATAGTAAAGTAGTTCAAAATAACAATCACACTTCATAAACCTTTGCCTGGGCCCATAGAAGGCAAAGTTTGACTCATCTTTACTGTGCTGTCTCAGTGACATATATACATATGAACACAGAATTGGCATAACAGATTCACCTAAATGCCCTTTTGGCAATTTAAATGAAGATATGGAAAGAAACCATCTCCTCCGTTGTCCAGCTTTTGTAGAAGAGACCAGCCTTTCTGCTAAATATTGGAGTGCAAGAGAGCGAATGATTTCATTATCAAGTGCTAGACATTAGATACCAACCAACCAACATATGAACATGAAAAGCTAAATACCTTTAAGTTATTTAGAAAGATACCCTTAAATCCAAACGATATTATAATCATGAGAGTAAGAAGAGGGAAGGTAAACTAACGCGATATGAGAAAGCTATATTGTATAGGAACTTAGTGCAAGGCAACTATTTAATGCAAGTTTAATAGCAAAAAAACATCTTTAACTAAAAGAGGTTTTTAATGTGTATAGAAAAGTCACATATGTTAAACAATAATACAAATTAAGTTCGGGCCAGCTCTTCGTTCATCATAAAAAGAAAAAAAAATGCTAAAAAACAAAGCAATAAACTCTGTTTGGTGGAGCAAAAATATTAGAAAAAATATAAAACTACAAATATATCAAACCATAATTCAGATCATTTTAACATATGGTGCTGAAGTCTGGAAAATTCCTACCAGGGAAATGAAAACAATTTTAAGTACAGAAATGGATGTTTTAAGATGATCAGATGGAAAATCTAGAATGGATAGAATACGAAATAAATAAATAAGGGAAATTATGGGTGTACAAGAGGAGTCGGACATCATAGACATTATAGAAAAGAAAAGATTAGAGTGGTATGGCCATGTCAAAAGAATGCCAGAGCAAAGATTGCCTAAAATTGTTATGGAATGGATCCCAATAGAAAGGAGGAAGAGAGGAAGACCGAAGAAAACTTGGATAGGAGGTGTACAAGCAGCTATGAAAATCAGAGGATTGGAGGAAGATCAATGGATGGACAGAGAGGAATGGCGTTTGGTTTCCGGAAGACGGCGGCAGCTGCCATGATACCGGATTATGATGATGATGATGATGATGATGTAACATATTTGGAAGAAATTGGCTCAGGATAGAGATTTATGGGGAGCTTGTATCCGCACGATCGTGAACGTACGGGTTCGTTACTGCCAACGAGTTATTTTAAAATCAATACTCGAGTAATCTGGAAGAACATATTTCTGTTGAGGAAGTATGCTTTTTTTTATCATGAGATTCTTTTTCCTTGCAATATTATCTCCGAGTAAATGTAAGTTGAGAGAAGTTAAATGATTTCAGACACAGAGCATCCGAATAGAGGGAAAACTGAGTACAGTGACATCTAAAAATTTTCGATCGTTTACGATGAACTACAATGAGCAAACTACAATGGTAGCGCTGTTTCGTAGTAACAGAATATGTAACTAAATAAAACAAATGCAAGGCACACGGCGTGTTCACTCGGGATTATGGGAAATTAGCCATTTTGTAAATTAACATTTTTAACTGCTATCCTTTCGTTCTATGTGGACGGTACTGTAAAAATTATATATTATCGAAAGTTAAAAATCATTAATTAGATTTTATTTTACTCTAATTCGTAAGTAAATTAAAACTTGTTTACGCTTTTAATGTGAATCTATTTTCAAAGATAAAATTACTCATCATCATCATCATCCGGTATCATAGCAGCTGCCGCCGTCTTCCGGAAACCAAACGCCATTCCTCTCTATCCATCCATTGATTTTCCTCCATTCCTCTGATATTCATAGCTGCTTGTACCCCTTCTAACCAAGTTTTCTTCGGTCTTCCTCTCTTCCTCTTTTCCATTGGGATCCATTCCATAACAATTTTTGGCAATCTTTGCTCTGGCATTCGTTTGACATGACCGTACCACTGCAATCTTTTCTTTTCTATGATGTCTATGATGTCCGGCTCCTCTTGTACACCCATAATTTCCCTTATTTCTTTATTTCGTATTCTATCCATTCTAGATTTTCCAGCTGATCTTCTTAAAACATCCATTTCTGTACTTAAAATTGTTTTCATTTCCCTGGTAGGAATTTGCCAGACTTCAGCACCATATGTTAAAATGCTCTGAATTATGGTTTGATATATTTGTAATTTTCTATTTTTTGTAATATTTTTGCTCCACCAAACAGAGTTTAAAGCATTTATTGCTTGTTTTGTTTGTGTGATTCTATTTTTAATTTCCACTGTGTTATCGCCTGAATGGTCTAATTTTGTTCCTAAATAAGTGCATTCAATACTAGGTTTTAGTTCTTCTCCATTGTTGAAATTTATATTTTCCATTTCTTCTCCTATACACAGGTATTTAGTTTTCTCAATGTTTATATAAAGTCCCCATTTTTCATATTCTTCTTTTAGTTTTTTAGCCATATATTCTATGTCATCGTGGTCCTGTGCTATTAATACCTGGTCATCTGCAAAATTTAGTGAATATACATGTGTATTTTGGATAGGTATGCCCATTTTTTGACATTTTTTCCTCCAGTCTCTTAGTACTCTTTCGAGATAAATTTTAAATAGAGTTGGAGATAAACTGCAACCTTGCCTTAAACCTTTCGTAATAGTAAATCCTTTTGTTATATGATTTCCAACTTTTATTTTCGAATATACTTGTACAATGCTTTTATACCTTCTACTATTTTTTTAGTAATGTTGGAATCGTCTAAAGATTCCCATAATATTTTCTGTGGAATAATATCATAATAAAAGTGATAAAATTCTATGATTTGTTAGGTTAGGAAGAGGGATGTTAGTATACAGCCATCTCTAATCCATCCATAGTAATTCTGCCCTAAGGCAGGTCCTTCACTGCAATCATAGCATTTTCATGCTATGCTTGCAGCTTTACTAGGGAATTGTAGGTGTGGTAGCTTCCCGTTGCTTTCCACACCGGTGAAGGATGATGATAATGATAATGATGATGGCCATATGATTTCGGGGACCGTTTGGGCCTTAAAGTTTTCCTGACATTTGTCTTACAGGTGAGGAAAAACCCCGATAAAAACCTCACCCAGAAAAACTGCCCCGACCGGGGATCGAAACCGGGCCCGCTGCGTGACAAGGCAGCACGCTACCTCGAGACCACAGCGGTGGACTGCCATCTCTAATAAACATTTAAAACATGTGAGTGACTTTATAATGGATTTCAGATGTACGACATTGCTAAGATTATTTAATAAATGTTGTATAAAATATGTATGTGAGAATAAGGGAGTAGGTCAATTGTACATATTTATTAAAAGAGCTCATAATGCACATTTTTAAATTTTAATAAACGAAAATAAATTAACATGTTTTATTTATTTCCATTCTTCCCTTCTGTTAAAATTAAAAAAAAAAATATTTAGGTCTGAGAAGCTGAATACAAATAATACCATAATTTAAGATAAATTAAAATGTTATTTATTCCTATAAAAGTTCAATTCAATGATTATTCACCAGATGGCGTTGTATGATTATAATTCATGATTTTACCACCAGACGGTGCTGAATTTCATATTAGTACCAGAATAAATTGAAAAAATTTAGATGTCGTCAGTTGTTCTACACTAGCGCCGCTTGTGGCGTGTACGCGAAACTTGTCCACTTTCTTCTCTAGGTCCTCTGTGATTTCAGAAAGTTTTATAATGCTGTTTTGCATAGATATGTATACTGATGGATTTCTGTGGCTTCTGGTATAACATGCCACTTTGTCTTGAAGATTGCTACATGAGTTTAAGCCAAGTTGAAGTGTACAAAGTATTCACAGCAGGCGATTCTTCATGAAGTTTGACAAGTTCTTGACAAGTCCTCGAGTGTACCGCAAATTTGCTTGCGTCCTCGAATACCTCAGCAAATAGCGAGAAACAGTTTTCTGGAACACTAATAATTCAAAATGAATTCATTCACTAGCTGGGAAACTTAATTCATCACCAAGATATTAAACATTTTGATCCATATCTTGATCTCAATCAAAGTCATTGGTCCAAATTACAGAACATAAAGAAATTGAACATAAGTTTAATTTTTTTAATACAGTCTATTATACGTTAGAGGGAACTTTCTCTCAAAACACGTTAAACTGGAAGTATATATAACTGTTATTCTCCCAGTTATATTATATGGATGGACACGTGAACTCTTATTTTAAGGGAGGAGAACAAATTACGAATATTGAGAACAAAGTACTGAGCCAATTTTTGGATCAAATGGAGCTGAATAGACAGAAGAATGGAGAAGACTGCACAACAGCGAGCTACATGATCTGTATGCGAAACCAGATGTACCGTATTTAGAATAGTAAGTTAAGTCTTGTAGACTGCGATGGGCTGGATATCTGGCACCATTGGGGAATGGAATAGGGACTTAGAAGCTTCTTGTAGGAAAACGAGAAGGAAAACTCCCAGTTGGTAGACCAAGAATGAGGTGGGATATTAACATTGATCATCACATGAGATAAATAGATTATACAGGGAATGATTGGAAGACATCTACAAACACAAATTCTTGACTAAAACAGAGGTAAATATATCGTCATTAATAGTTGTGTTGGGCAGATTGATTGTATTATTATTATTATTATTATTATTATTATTATTATTATTATTATTATTATTATTATTATTATTATTATTATTATTATTATTAGTAGTAGTAGTATTATTCGTAACCAGAATTATTTTCATGATATGGCAATTTTCTCAGAATTCACATTTGAAGACGAAATTGGAAGTTACGAAACTATCATAAAGCAGTGCAAATGTCACCTTACTCTCAGAACTGTTTATTAAATATTAAACTGTTTCTTTAATCTACTTTTGTAAATTGTCAGAGTTTTGACCTACGCTCTCCATTACAATGTTTCTTTTATTCTTATGCATTGTGATTAAATTAAAAATGTATGATAATGAGAAAGTAATAGGAAAGTAATTATCCTTGACTACTACCCCATCAAAGCCAGATACTGTTTTCCTTCAATTTTATTTAGAGAATATTGAACATATTTGATTATATTTAATCCAATTCTTAAAATGTTCACCAATAGCCTAAGTATAGGCTGAATACCGGTGTTTGCTTTTATGTGTTTTATATTATCCTTAGTCAAGGATAATGATCGTGAAATTGTATCCGAGCATTTACTATGACAACTCAAAAATACAAGGAAAACACAATTTTGCAGAATATGAAAACCTAGAAATTTTCGTAGCAACTGAGGAAAACTCAAAAATGAAAAAAAAAACAGTTCGAGAAAATTCTGGTAATAAAAATGAGCCTTAAGAAATAATTGTCCACCGCTGTGGTCTCGAGGTATCGTGCTGCGATTCCCGGTTCGGACAGGCTCCTGGATGAGGGGTTTTCGGGGTTTTTCCTCATCTGTAAGGCAAAGTCAGGAAGCTTAGGGCCCAACGGTTCCCGAAAATCATCCGGCCACCATCATCATCCTTATTATTATCATCGTCACCATCCTTCACCGGTGTGGAAAGCAACGGGAAGCTACCACACCTATAATTCCCTAGTAAAGCTGCAAAGCATAGCATGAAAAAATGCTATGATTGCAGTGAAAGACCTGCCCTCTGGCAGAATTACTATGGATGGAAGGACTAACTAAATCACGAATTAAACCCAGTGAACCACAGTTTTTTATTATAATTTCTACACAGATAAGTAAACCATCTACTTATATCCAACGTAATGCGAGGTCGAAGGTAAATAGAAGATTGAATTTTTTAAACTTACTGCATTTCTTTTTTCTGATTTCCTTGATTTAACAGAAGAAATGATCTCGGGCTTGTGGTTACCGCGGTAGTTTCAGGTTTTAGGTTCGCGGATTTAAACGCGTTCGGTAACAATAGATTTTTAAGTCAGTAAAAATATAGAGAAGGGCTTTCCTTCGGAATGAAATGAGGCCGTTGAGTATCGTGTTGCAGATTTACGTCATAGAATATAACCCCAAACATAATGTAAGAGATCATAAATAAAATAGGAACTCGTACTTGCGCAAGTTTCGAAGTTCTCTACCAAGTTGTAATGTCTTAAACCGTTTGCTACGGCGCGGAACTTGAGGTTCTTTTACGAGCCGGACAATCTTCAGAATCGAGATGCATTCTAAAAGTCTTGTTCCTTGAACTTTTTCATCTCGAAAAGCCAATTAACATCTGCCAGGTTTAATATCACGACCCATGGAATGAGAGTTACACATATATAATTTTTTGAACAAGTTATATTTTATTGGTAGATATCTGCCTGACTTTGTATAAAGGAGCAAATGTTCTTGCTCGGGCATAGTTCAGTTCCACATTTTCCTGGAACATGTGTTCATGATCAATTAATTAATTTCTTTTTATCAGTGAAATTATAAAAAAAAGAGTGAGTATGTTGGTTAGTTTAAAATAATACATGGAAGATTTAATTATTTGTAATTACAGTAAAATTTGAGACTTCATGATGATGATTATCGTAAAATGTATTTTAATTGTCCTCAATACATAACTAATAATTATGTAAGTTCAGTTTTTGTACACTAAGTAAGCACAAACTACAATCACTAGCTAATCGGTTATGAAAAAATAAAATAATATACCGCTTTCTACATAGTAAATTTCACGGAATAACGTGTCAGGAATTTACTAAACTCTACTTTAATTGGAATTATATTCTTCCTCAGTGGGTTATGATCAGACTTCGGGGAAATAGTATCCAGGTGTGATGTTACGAAGAAATGGACGTAGTTTGTTTACATAATGCTAGCGACTGTCTCAGGCTATGTCAAAACAGACCAGCTAGTGATGCCTAATGCTCTGAGTATCTGTTGTAGTCTTCTACTATGACAACTGTATTAATTCGTCATTATTCAGTACTGAAATTAATAGTTACTTTGGCTTCGTTAACTGTGGATACTATGGTCGTGACGTATTTGCTGTAATCCCTCTGCTGTAGTTTATAGTTAAGTCGTATAGTACTTTTAAGCCTGTAATCATACTATTTCCGTACTATTTCTTCACAGTCTGGTTATGCTTCCCGATCAATGGAGTTATTTTTTTATTATAATATTATCTAATGTCTGTCGTAAATCAGATCAAAAAAGAAAATTAATGGTAGCAGAAGTGGAGAAGATCTGCTAGGATATCAAGGAGGGAGAAAATTAGAAATGAAGTTATAAAAGAGAACATGCATGTACAAAACTCAAATTTAGAATTTATCCAAGAAAAGCAACTAAAATGGTACGGGCATATTAGGCGAATGGAGGATGAAAGATTACCGAAGAAAATAATGGAATGGACACCATCAGAAACGAGAAGGAAATGACGACCAAATCTCACGTGGATCCAAGGGATTAGAGAAACTTTGAAGGACTGGGAAATAGAGGAAGAAATGTGTTATGATAGAGACGAATGGAGGAAAATTATAAAGCGAAATTGAAGACAAATCATTTTTGCCGAAAAAATGTAAAACATTGTTAAAACCGGATATATATATATATATATATATAATGTCTGTCGTGCGCTGCTACGCCTAAATATATTAAATATGATTTTCAAGATTTCGTTTCAGATAAATTCCTTCACCTAATGTTTTTAGAACATACTAGCAGCTACACACTCGCCGTACCAAAAAATGTGTAAACACAAATTTATGTATTACGACAAACGAAACATAGCTGTTTTCTAGTCAGTTCTTCATATTTTCGAATTTCGGGTAAATCGCTACTTCTAATGGTCGGATTTCGCTGATGTTTTGACAATACCTACCTCGGTTTATTTTAATAGTGTTTACTGAGTTTCGTAGTAAAAGATCGAAAATTGAGACCACTACAGCGAATGTTTAATTTCCGTTTCAGATGAACTCATACACTTTATGGTTTTTTATAATAATAAAAAGCGCCTGAACACCTGGCGTACTTAAAAAGATGTACGTACAAATTTTCATGAAAATCGCTTGAAGCGTTTAGAAGTCTATAAAACACAAATATACCAGGTGAATATATATAGATTACATTCATAACTAAGCTACGAAATGAACACGCTTTATTTTCAGATTTTAATAGAAAGTGCGGTAGGTAATGATAGTGGTTTTAGATGGATGGAGGAAACATTAACCCGATGAAGAGGAGTTGGTTGCGGTTTGAGGAATTATATCGATTGCTTGATGTTTGTGTTTGTGAAAATGAGGATTGTTTGTTTAACCTGGGTTGTGTTTCGATTTCAGTGTTTAGTCAGGAATCTCGTGTTTTCATATCATTACCATCTAGAAATAAATTGTTGCTTCATTTCTGACAGTAGACATACAGAATACAGGGTGAGTTATATAAAACTACAAGAAATAGGCTTATGTATATGTTTGAATTAAAACGTTCTTTAAGATGTCAGATCTTTATTTTCGTATTTGAAAGCGAAGATTAAAAAATCCTTCTTCCCTCAAACCTCTTTTTTCAGTTATGAGATTATATTACACCTATTTGAATGTAGACTACTTCTGAATCAAGGGACTTTCCTACTGAAAATTATACACAGATATTCCTCAGTACTTCTAAAATTCATTGTAAATCACTGTTGAGGTTACGTAATAAAATGTCAAATGTTAGAATAAGTGTCTGATGTCAGTCGTCCTCAATTAAATTGGATTTGACTTACATCGGATACTTATTTAAATATTTTAACATTTTACTAGATATTTCATGTCACGGTATTAATTTTAGTTTGAGTAAGCTACTGGCCGGAAGCATGTTCTGAATCCCATAATGGGGAAGCAAAATAGTGAACGGAGTAGAATGATGATATATTTAATGACGCGGTATCTAATATATAAAAATTAATGTTTGTTTGTTTGTTGGTTTGTTTGTTCGTATTCTTTACGCGGCCATACCGTTGATCTGATGGGATTTTTTTGCAAAATGTTCCCTTCACCCCTAAAGAACACCCTTTGTAGTGAAAAACGTGAAATAAAGCCCCTATTTTGACGTTTAAATGGCTTACGCTGCCTAAGCCATAACAAATACACCAAATTAATCTACACAAAATTGAATATCTGAAAGAACTCTACGAAAAAAGTCCGCGACAGCATATGTTTATCTCGTACAGATAACTCGCATTATACATTTTTGCTCTACGTTGATTCCAAGAAGATCGGGATAAGTAGATTCCCGGGCAAGTGTGCTCTGCTATACCGTTCATCCGATTGTGATGGGGCTTTTTGAAATATGTTCAGGAGACTCCGGGGATGAACATAGGCTATAAGAGAGTTATAATACTCAACTCCCTCACCCCTAAAAATCACCCTTTGTAGTGAAAAACATGAAATAAAGTCGCTATTTTTACGCTTAAATAGCTTACGCTGCCTTAACTATAACAAATACACAAAATTAATGTACACAGAATTGAATATCTCAAACAACTGTACGAAAACGTCCGTGACAGCATATGTTTGTCTTTTAAGGATAACTTACAATAACCATTTTTGTCTTTCATTGATTCCAAGACGATCGGGATAAGTATATTCCCGGGCAAGCATATCAGCGCACGGCGGGTATTCTTTTATGGATAACTCAAAAAACGAATTTTGTCTTTCAGCTCATTTATGCCAAGTACATCGGGATGTGTAGATTCCCGGGCAACGCCGTGTAATCAGCACGGGGTATCTAAAAATAATAACGATATAAATTTATGTTTATTTTTCCTTTTACTTATTCAACTAAATGCAAAAACACATAATTTATTTAGGTGTAGCAGCGTACGCCGGGTATTAGTTAGTATTTAATATTTTATTGCATTGCGATCAAGTGGTGATGGCGTTTCTTTATAGGGAAACGAAAAGTTATAGATTTAGTATTTGAGACGTGATTCATTTGTAAAAGAAGAGTAAAAACGAAATATACCTATCAATAACAACAACAACAAAATTTAAGTCATATAAAACTCTAGTAAAACCAATAGTATGTCATGGGTGGATACATGTACACTCTCAGCTGATAAAGTTAATTAATTAATATTTGAATGAAAAATTATAAGGAGGGCATGTGTAGGTTTATGTGAAGATGATAAATGGAAGAATATGAAATAATAATGAAATAGAAAGAATACTACCTTGCTTACTGACACTATCAGACCTGTAGATTTATGGTCTTGCGGACATAAACTCTCCTCCGAAGTAATGTTCTCCAAATATTCCTTGGAATAATCTTCCTCCTTCAGCCCAATTTTAATTTTATTGTCCCATCACATTCTTGGCTAATCTGCTAGGCTTTTTCACTCTGGTATTCTTTAATGAATTTTCTATTTCTCTCTGTAATTTCCCAATAATGTCGCATGTCCTATCCATCGCAGTCCACGAGACATAACTCTTCTCGTCACATTCGGTTTTCCATGAAGATCATGTAGCCCCTGATATGTAGTCTTCTTCATTCACCTATATGTTCATTTCTCTTTAGTTAAACAAATAATTGTTACAAAAACTAAAACAACACGCTTTATTAGAAAACCGAACTAAAAAAATGAAAAATAATTTTAATTTCCAACCTATTATATATCGCTCATTTGCTGCAACAACGTCATAACTAAAAAATTGTCGATTTTGAGTTATTGGTACTACATGAAAGACAAAACTCAGTTCTGTACTCAGGAAGAACGACATACGCGATTGTATACAATGAGTTGGTACAGTAATTTGATACTTATGACAAATACAGGCATAGGTATATATTTCAAACCTTTAAATGCTTCTCCTGATAAACTGTGTTTTTGAGTTAAGACGTTGTTGCAGTAAATGAGCGATATTATATATTATTATATATTACTTATGAAATTATTGTATTGTCATTGGTCCTTTACAAGTATACAAAGTTTTAAGTCGATCCAATGTTTTTAAGTGAGTGAAGATAGTGTTGAAAAATTCCGTTGCATAGATAGATACAGGTCAAGCAAATATAAAGCGTGTAAATATCCTAAGCACATTATTCTCAATTATGTAAAAAATATAAATTGTACCTGTGACGGCAGTCGTCCCCAACAAATAAAATATTGTTTAAAATAAATCGAAGCTAATTCAATTTTCAAATTCGTTCTATTAGGTACTGATTATACCCAATAGAACAGCTTTGAAAATGGAACTAGTTCCGAAAGGCCTAGCTGTTTATTTAAGAAATATTTTATTTGTTGTGGACGACTGTCATCACAGGTACAATTTTTACTGTTTTAAATAACGACTGCAACTGTGGTACGTTTTTTTTAAAGTACTGACTTAATTCTCAATTATTCGTAATTTTTCTCCTCTCTTGAAGTAATTACCTTGTTTTGCATTCATGTAATATAACTGGAAGAATCAAGGTTTATATTTTTAACTTAATTTTTTTAGGACTTGTTATATTTAATTATTTAGGTGTATTACTAACAAACACTAAAAATTTAATAAAAGAAGTAAAGAAACAAGCTGATAAAGCAGCACAAATATCAGGATCTATGAAAGATTTAATTTGGCGCAACAAACATATGTCAATAGAAAGCAAAACCCGCATATACAAAACGATATTTGGACCAGTTATCGTATATGGACCAGAAACTAGGGCTGATACAACAAAACTAAACAAATAATAAGCACATGCGAAATGAAAATCTTAAAAACTATTCAGGGGAAAACATTATTTGATAAAATACACAACACAGAAATTAGGGACAAATGCCATATTCAAGATATAACCAAATTTATTATAGATAGACGAAAATATTGGAAGGGTCATATAGAAAGAATGGAAGAAAACCGGCTTGCAAAAAGAGTTAAAGAAGATAGACCAATGGACGGGAGAAGAACAAAGGGAAGACCAGCCAAGAGATGGATAGACATTGAGTGCACATCCGGTACGTGTTCCTCCGAGGAGTGATTTTGGAAATAAACAGGATGAAAATCCTACAAATTAAGTTTAAGAAGAAGAAGAAAAATAAGGACTTGTTATGACTACCAAATTCCTCAAACAATGCGAGCACGGTCCTATATACTAGCCAAGATCCCATAACAAAAAGTATTCTCTAATGGGGATTCAAACTAGTGTGCATCCTAGGGAAAAGGTTTATACAGCAAGGCACTACTTATATTATTACTACAATTTTCCGTTAAAAATAGATGAAAGTTTTGGTTCATTATATTCATTATGACACTCTATATAAAACTCGGTTATATTAATACATAAACAAAGAACCCCGGTGTGAATATATTATGTATTCATATACTTGAAAGCAAATGCATTACGTAACATTGGTGTATTTTTCATTACCTGTATGTCACATTTATTCAGTGCTGAAAAGCTTGGCTTTCAGTCTGTTTACCCATATGCTAACTTTATAAAACTTAAATTATACTGTGTCATGAGTTATATTTTGTACTTAATAAGTCCACTTCACGTTTCATTAATCACACGAGTGCATGTTATGTAAAACTTATTGAAATACACTGGTGTCCAAAAGTTTAGGATAATTTGTAAAACGGAAAATCAAAATGCTTAAAGAGGAGCAAGGAGTAAAAATTATTTATCAAAAACGTTTCTCAGTACATTTAGTTTAGTTTACATACTAAATTATAATCTCTCTTCAACAATGAAAAAATTAATAGCAATTATAAATGAAAATTGCATTGTTGCAGTTAAGCCCTGTTCCATAAATCTTCATTTTTAAAGAGAGTTATGATATAATCAGATGTAGTGTAAGAACAGATTGCAGTAAAATGGCACAAAGACAACATCTGGACCCTCTGCTTCGGGGTAGAATTATTGGGCGGCTAGAAACAGGACAGACACAAACTGAGGTCTCCATAGCACTTAATGTGCCCCAAAATGTTATATCTAGGTTATGGCGACGGTTCCAAGAGACCGGAGACGTTAGGCGAAGACCAGTGGGAGGTCGTCCAAGAGTTACAAATCCTCAGCAGGATCGATATCTTGCGTTAACTGCAAGAAGAAACCGAACAATGTCTGCCAGACAACTGAGTTCAGAACTTGCGGCCGCCTCAGGTATCAGAGTATCCAGACAAACTGTCTATAGAAGACTCAGAGCTGCTGGTCTGTATGCTAGACGGCCTGTAGTGTGCGTCCCACTCACCCTTGATAACAAGAGAGCACGTTTACGGTGGAGTCAGGAACATCGCGACTGGACTCTAAATCAGTGGAGCAGCGTGCTATTTACAGACGAGTCCAGATTCAGCTTGAACTGTGATTCGCATCGCGTGACTATCTGGAGGGAGCAAGGAACTCGTTACAACCCCATGAACATCATGGAAAGACATCCATTTGGTGGCGGTGGTCTCCTGGTATGGGGAGGTATAATGATGAAAGCACGCACAGAGCTTCACATCTTCGCAGGAGGCACTGTTAATGAGCAGCGGTATAGAGAAGAGATCCTGGAACCTCATGTAAGACTTTTCAGGGGAGCTGTGGGTCCAGAATTCATATTCATGGATGACAATGCCCGACCTCACAGGTCACAACTGGTGGATGAGTTTCTTCAGGAGGAAGATATCCAGCGTATGGAGTGGCCAGCGAGGTCTCCGGATATGAATCCTATAGAGCATGCATGGGATGCCTTAGGGAGACAAATTGCATCTCGTCAGCCTCCTCCGAGGACACTTCAAGACCTTCACATTGCTCTTCATGAGGAGTGGAATTTGCTGAGCATCGAACTCCTGAACAACCTCATCACTAGAATGCCACGTCGATGTGAGTCTTGTGTAGCTGTCAGGGGTAATCACACCCCATACTAATCATTTGAACCATTGTTGTTCAACTTTTATGTTCGAATTCTGAAATGCAGTTTTCGTTTGTTGTGAAAATGACAAGTGAATGACGTATTCATGCCATTGTTTCTTTCGTGCCATGTTTCTAATTATCTGTGACATACCCTTACCAAATTTTGTATTATTCTGACAAATGCTTTATAATAAGTCGGCAAATGAACTAATTATCCTTAACTTTTGGACACAAGTGTACTTAGATTCATTTAATACTGCAGTAACCTCGTTATTACATGCATCGCTGATTACATTAAAAATATATACAGTGCACATAAGCAGAGGAACAGAAATCTACCTACAACTTTCACAAGTTGTTAGGGATGTTCTCTCAATGTTTTATATATTGCATACGTAGCCTTCTGTCACCTATTAGAAAATATTGTATTGTTGATGAGTTAGGCATGTATCATGCACTTTGGGCGTTGATAAAATGTAAAGGTGGGTTGTTGGATGTGATATCCCACGTTGTAGATATATGATTGTAATAATTTAGATCACTGTTATTTGCCACGGCACTGATGACTCCCTTCAAGGGAATGAGGGAAAGTTTCTTACATGAAGAAATAACGACACTTTGTTAACAGTTAAATTAAATGTTATTTTATTAAAGTTTTCATTTATGTTTAGATGAATCTTGTAAATGATCAATAATTTAAACGATTCCGGCTTAAATTAATAAATTTCACTTATAGAAGATTATTACTTCGTATATATATATATATATATATATATATATATATATATATATAGTAGTAGTAGTAGGACTTTATTAGACAAAAAAGTAAGATATTTACAATATTATTTGCAAATATGGGTCGCACGGGCAGTAAGCCGTACGTGCTGTTGACAGTCCGTTACAATAAAGTAATAATTGGTACTAGTGTAAAGAAAAATAAACAAAAACAGCAATAACATTACAATTAAATAAAGAAAACGCAATAAAACTATTACCATTAAATAATAACACAATAGCATTATTCACTAAAACAATTAACATTACAATTACAAAGAAAACACAATAATATTACAATTAAGTAATAACACAATAGCATTATACACTAAAAACATTAACCTTACAATTACATAAAGAAAACACAATAATAATATTACAATTAAATAATAACACAATAGCATTATACACTAAAAAACATTAACATTACAATTACATAAAGAAAACACATTAATATTACAATTAAATAATAACACAACAGCATTATACACTAATTAATTTATATATAATTGTTAATAATTAATGGTATTGCATTTTGATAACATATATTTATTCATGAATGAGTGTTGTCCTTATTTTTCGCGTTTTGTCCAGAAATTTACCGAGGTTTATCCAATTTTCTGGATTTACCAATAACTCGTAGCATGCCAATCTTTCCCGATTTGAATTTAGAAATCTTTCCGGTAATAACTGACGTCTCCAATATTCTAAATCATTACATTTTCCTAATATATGTATCTCATCTTCAAAGTTCCCGCACATTGGACATATTCGCATATCGTGATCGTCGCTAATTTTTAGAAATTTCCATGCCCCTAGCCTAAACCAAGCAAGCCCTGATCTCTCCTTAAATCCTAGGTTGAGTATATACGATTCTTTTCCCCAGACGTGTTTTAGGTCTCTTTGTAAACACAGTGAGCGTTTTCCTGTACATTCGGCGAAGGTATCTTGTTGGTTTACATCTAAGTACCTCCTCCTTATTTTTCTCCACACGTTCTTGCGATTTTCAGTCCCTTTTTCCCATATCCAGCCCATCCCAATCTTTTGGAGTTCTCTCCTAACCTCGTCTGCCCAAAATTTAACATCTATGTTTTTAATTTGGTGGTCGTAGCAAATTGCTCTAAGCATTGTTTGTTCACCTTGGATTACTCGCAACCAGTATTTGAGTACACGAATTTTACAGTTAATATCGTCCTGGAATGACCCGAATTCATATAAAATTCCACAGTTAGAAACGGCCTTACTAAGTCCTGTAATATACTTTAGAAAATGCGTATATACCTTATTTAGTATTTCCGTTCTTTGGAAACCCCAAATCTCACTACTATAGTGCATGACTGGCCTGACCATAGCTCCATACATTTTTTCTAATGTGCTGACTGGAATATCAGGCACTCGACCCAGAATACCGAGTACACTGTTAAGTTGTCCCCTCCCTTTAAATAATGCTATATCAATGTGTTTTTTTTCCACTTTCCGTTCATTTTCAACGTCGTACCAAGATATTCGAAATGTTTCACGTTTTGAAGAACTTGATCTCTGTATTTCCATTCCTCTGTTCTACCATAAACCGTCCCATTTTTAAATGTCATTGTTTTTGTCTTACTAGCATTTACAGTCAATCCCCAATTCCTACAGTATATTTCCAGTAGGTCAAGACCTCTTTGCAATCCCTTGATTGTCTTGGAACAGATAATTAAATCATCTGCATACAACAGGACTGGGATTCTAACATTTCCTATCTCCGGAGCCTCAATTTCTCCTTCTAGCATTACGTCAACAATATCATCAACGAATAGATTAAATAGTGTTGGTGATAAAATGCAACCTTGTTTCGCTCTCTGTAATGTGCCCTTGGTCTACTTTTATACAAAATTTAACATATTTATAAATTTACATTAAAGCATGTATCATTTTATGAGACAATCCTTTCCGATTTAATTTTTCCCAAAGTGCGCTTCGGTCCACAGTATCAAATGCCATCTTAAAATCAATGAATGCACAAAATAATTTACCCCCATTCATTTTCAGATTGTCATCAATTAATGTTCTCAGAACAAATAGGTTGTCCACCGTGGAGTACCCTTCTCTAAAACCTGCCTGATATTTTGAGAGCCTATTGTTCTCTTTAGCCCATTGTCTGATTCGTTCGTAAAGTACTTTACAATATATTTTTCCGAACACTGACAAGATACAAATTCCCCTATAACTTTCTGGTATCTGTGCCCCACCTTTCCCTTTGTATAGCGGTTGGATGACACCTGTCGCCCAGGCTTCCGGATAATCTCCTCCATTAAAAAGTTTGTTGAACGCAGTTTTCAAAACGTCTAATAATTTATTGGATGATATCATATTTTTCAAGAATTCCCCTGGTATTCCATCAATTCCAGGTGCTTTACCATTCTTTAAACATTTAATGGAAGAAACCACTTCATTTTCCGAAATATCCTGATCCAGTAATTGAATATGAATTGGGTCAGGGATCTCAACTATATTTCCTTGATTATATCTTAACCTCTCATTTCCCAGCAAACCTATCAAAGTAACTTCTCCATTCCCCGGGCGTTATTCTTGTCCGATTTATGGACTTTACTTTGAGTTCCCTTATCGCTTTCCATATGTCCGCAATGTTCCCACTTTCAGTCGCGACTCTCATTTCTTCGGATTTCTTATTTTGCCATGCTAGTTTTGTTTTCTTCGCCAATAAGTCTTTATATTCCTTTCTCTCTTGCGCATAATTTTTTCTGCTTTCATCTGTGCTTTCTTTTCTAAACTTTAAAAGACTACTTTCGACAAATTTCTTCTTCTTTCTACATGCATTATTGTACCACCCTTTGTCCTTCTGGTTCATTGCGTATTTAACCTTGAATTTTTCCCCTGCTTTTTGAAAACATTCTGTCAAAGTTTTAATAATTTCCTCCCCGCTAAGATCATTTAATTGCAGATCCTGTATTAGCGTTTCCAAACTCCTGTTAAATTCTTCTCTCAGATCCTCGATCCACCTGAAACGGATAATTGGCCGCAATATTGTTCCCACCTAATCATTAACTGTCTCACTAATACCTTTCATATTTAAAATAAGTTTGTGTGGGAAGTGGTGTGATTCGATTCTGGAAACTATACAGAAATTACTTAGGACTGGAATCATGTCTTGTGTGCATATTGAATAATCGATTACGCTACTTCCATTTTTATTAATAAATGTCAGTTCTCCATTTTTATCTTCCCTATATTTCCCATTCAGAATTTCAAGTTCAAATGCATCGCAAAAAGCTAACAATTGGTTTCCTTCTGAATTTAAAATCTTGTCTTTGCTTCTCCTACCCTCACCTCGTGTTTCATTATCATCCGATTTTATAGTGATATTTTCCTCCCCAATCCTACAGTTAAAGTCCCCTAAAATTATTATTCCCGCTTCCGGAAACCTATCTTTTATTTCTGCCAACGAGTCAGACAATTCAACGAAAAAATTT
The DNA here is from genome assembly GCA_030220185.1 of Diploptera punctata. Classification (NCBI taxonomy): domain Eukaryota; kingdom Metazoa; phylum Arthropoda; class Insecta; order Blattodea; family Blaberidae; genus Diploptera; species Diploptera punctata. Next base: position 1,320,809 of record JASPKZ010008886.1, read on the forward strand.
GGATTGGCATACCTGGAATTTAGTGGTTGGCGATAAATAGACAACAGACACATTTCTGCTCTTTCTGTATGGTAATATATACAAATTACCTCTTTTAAAGTAATATTTACCTTTTTAATATATGGGTCTAAGTTAGCTTTATATAAAATGGCAACACCGCCTGGATATCTACCTCTCTTTCCTCTCTTTTGATTACCCTTAAAATAACCTTTCATATTACATAGATTTATGCATTCATTAGCTTTTAACCATGTTTCTCCTAGAGCTAATATATCAAAAGTCTCAATAAACTCTACACATCTGTCCATTGAAAGTTTTTGTTTTAACCCTTCGATATTCCATGAACCGACAGTCAACAAACCCTATTGTGTTCCCTTGTCATTAGTCTTACCTGAATTTTTCGAACTTCCCCCTCTCAATAGTTCCTTTTCTGCGGGTAGATTCTGAAGTCTTAGTGATTTTCTTGTTGGAGTTCTTGTGTCCGCCGGTCGTTCACCTCTTAGAGGTGGGGTATGCTGTTTGCGTTCGGCCGTTTTTTGCTGTATGTTTATTGGATTTCTGGGAGTTATTAAGGTAGTGGCCCCTCTCTCTTTCTCTCGTGTAGAATTTTCTCCCTCCTCTGCTGTAAGAAGACCACCTGCTGTTGAAGCGTCCCCTGTATGTTTTGAGGACTCGCTGTCAATGACCTCTTCAAATTCATTTTCAGAGTTGTCCATATTTTGTAGTTTTTCCCTGCTCCAGATTCGTCCATTTATAATCAATTTATTAAATTGTATGATTGCATGGCAGCCCTGCCTCCTTGCCTCGAGCATTTGTCGCTTAAGAAATATATAATGGATGACTATTTCCAACGGTCAGTTTTTTACTCACTAACACTTTATTTTCACTTTATGGATTATTTATACTCCAGATGAATTAAATGTGCACTACAATATTATTTTCCATAACTTTGACACCATTTTGTCGACTAATATCAAGAAATGAACAATAATTATTTCATTTCTTGATGAGCCGTTGTTTAACATGTCCGACTTCTTTCAAGTATTGTAGCCATCTTGTTGTTCAGGAAAAATCCCATTTCATATCTGTTATAATCTGCAAGTTCTTATTGGTCCAACTGAAAAGGAAGGGGTACTACTGGCTGACTCCCATCCAATTCGTCCAATCCCATTTATTTGTTTATAAAAAATATCAATTCAAATATTTAAAATATTTTTACATATATTAAATCAGTTAGAAATGCATCTAACTATATTAACAGTTTATATTGACTAGTTCGAATTTTTTATATACTTATAAAACAATTTGAATTCTCTAAATCAATCTTATTTCCATTCTTACTAGAAATAAATATAATTATATTTAAATATTAAATAAAAAAACCCTTATTATTTTATATGTGGATAAATATCCGGTTTTAGATGGGGTCTGATACGACAGAAAGTTAATTAAAAAATTAATTAGTACACTACAGTACAGAACACTAATACACACTACTCTCTAAGCACACCATATTTTATGACCGAATAAGTAACAATTACTAAAAAAATGCAATTACTTAACCGAAGAGAGAAATATCTCTCCACGGGCCATAAAGACAAGTATAAGCACCTAAAGGCACGGGTCACGGTGTCTGCAAAGGTCGTCGATACTATAAACACACGTATAGAGCATTGGAGGAAAAATACTTGAAGTTAATACCGTAACAATTATAACTTGCAATGGAAAGAATGCTAAAATTACATGAGGAATGAAAAAGGCGGACAAAAACCATAATTGTTTGTTACACTTAGTACAGTGGAGTGTGTACTCTCTTAAATATTGTATGTATTTCACTATTTCCTTGTAATTTCGACCACCATTAGGTCAATCACAACGGACTGTACAATAACAATGATTTTTACATTATCTGCATCATTTGATCGCTAGCTGATTTTTTCTTAATATTATATGACCCATCTTATTCCCTTATATCTTATAACGGTACAAAGTAAACGCTACAAATCTAATACCTCAAACTCGATGCTATTCTTTTTGCAGACGATTTAGCTCTTCTGGCACTTTCCGAAAATTATTTCCAACGATCAATTTATAATTTACAAAAAATAGGTGCCAAATTTAGTATGGAAATATCAATTAACAAAACTAAAATTATGGCATTTCATGGGAAGAACCCAATACAAAGTAAAATCTGTCTCCAGAATAAAATTTTAGAGATCTAATCAATTTAAATATCTTGGATATTATCTCTCTATCTGGGATAAAAAGGATATCCCTGAAAAAGTTACTAGTTATAATAAAAGTTTAGGAATTATTAATCAAGTTATGAAACCATCCCTTGTACAAAAAAACACCAGATTACGTTTATATAACACTTTGGCTAGACCAGTGTTGACCTATGGTAGTGAAGCATGGACACTAAAAAAACAACATGAAAGCAGAATAACGGCTTGTGAAATGAGATTCATGCGCAGAACAGCGGGTTACACCAGATGGGATCGGAAAAGGAACACCGATATCTTAAAAGAATTGAAGACTACGCCAATTTTGGAATATATTAAACAGTACCAACTAAATTGGAAACATCATCTAGAAAGAATGAGTTCAAATCGGATCCCCAAAGCTGTTTATAATTATATACCAAGAGGACGAAGATCACTGGGCCGTCCTATGAAACGTTGGAGGGAAAATTTTCTATAGGATCGTAACAGGCCTTGGCCTAATACTTGGAAGGAAGAAGAAGAAAAATCTAATACATCAGGAACACTAACTCTGTAAGAAGTCAGCGAAGATAGTGGGTTCCTTATAACAAAACACTCTGAAATCATAGGCCTAACTGAATAACCAGTAAATGTTTTGGCGGTAGAATTATGTTTCTTCTACTCTCTTCTATTTCATCTTCATTTCAGGGCTAGGCAAATTGCCTGTTCCCCATCACAGTTGTTCTGTCCATCAAATGATGTTTCATTCCTTATATTTTAAATAAAAACGTAAAAAAGAAAAACTATAATGCTAATCACGCCTTTATTTGCATTCAGCTCATTTGGTTTGGAACTTTGAACTTGGAGATCTGCTTGTAATGCTTTGATTTTGAATAGTAGATATTATTTGTGTATAATAGTAATAATACTATAATCCTATCAATACACACACACCATATCAGTTCTCTAAACTTTATTTTGAATAGTCCATTGGACAAATAGAACAGGAAATTATGAAAAGAACAGAACTCTCATAAAATTATATCCATCACTCAACCGCATTCATCAAACACATCTATTTTCTGGCTCTTTGTACACCATAAATTAATAATAATAATAATAATAATAATAATAATAATAATAATAATAATAATAATAATAATAATAATAATAATAATAATACTTACTCACTGGCACTATCGAACCCGTAGGTTCATGTCCGCCCAGACATAAGCTCTCCATACATCCCTATCCTGAGCTAATGCTTTCCTGTATAATCTACTTCCCTCAAATCATAGTCAATGTTATTCTTCCACCTCATTCTTGGTCTACCAACTGGGCGTTTTCCCTCTGGCTTTCCTACAAGAAGCTTTCATGCAAGTCTTAGATTCCCCATACGTGCATAATATCCTGCCCATCGCAGTCTACGAGACTTAACTGTTCTTATTATATCTGGCTTCCTATAAAGACCATGTAGTTCATTGTTGTGTAGACGTCTCCATTCACCTGTCTGTTCATCTCTCTTTGGTCCAAAAATTTTCCTAAGAACTTTATTCTCAAATACTTGTGAGAATAAAGTACTTATAACAATAATAATAATAATAATAATAATAATAATAATAATAATAATAATAATAATAATAATAATAATAATAATAACAATAATAATAATAATAATACAATTGGAATGGGAAGACTCCAGAGGCTAAGAAGGGAACTTCAACCATTGCATGCTGAAATCTACCTTGAACTTTCTTCCCTAGAAGCGTTGTGTTATCTTCCCATAAGAAACAACATTTATCTTGGTTTTATCACAAAATAAGCGCTTAATTTCGCCAGTTTTTATTCTTATTAAGATATTCTTATGTATTTTGAATCTCTTCCTTCTATTAAGTTCGCTAATGTATGGTTCCTTTCTTGCCATTGCACCTTCCTTTTTAATAAAATTCGTACTGTTTTTCGATTCCCTTTCAAACCAAACCTCTCCCACAATCCAAAAATTATTTACGATGTACGTATTCACTGGTTCACTTTTGACCATCCATAGTGTGAAGCTTTCTCCTCGCTCTTATAATATTTAGATTCTCTTTTTGTGGAATGCTTTCCAATCTACCATCTTTCTTTTATTTGTTTCAATATCAGGTAATTTTCCACCGCTGTGGTCTCGAGGTAGCGTGCTGCCTTGTCACGCAGTGGGCCCGGGTTCGATCCCCGGTCGGGGCAGTTTTTCTGGGTGAGGTTTTTATCGGGGTTTTTCCTCACCTGTAAGACAAATGTCAGGAAAACTTTAAGGCCCTAACGGTCCCCGGCCATATCATCATCCTTATCATTATCATCATCATTCTTCACCGGTGTGGAAAGCAACGGGAAGCTACCGCACCTACAATTCCCGAGTAAAGTTGCAAGCATAACATTAAAATGCTATGATTGCAGTGAAGAACCTGCCTTCGGGCAGAATTACTATGGATGGATCTGGTAATTTCACTAAAATGTAGTATATTTCGTATTTGTCTAGTATTTACCTTTCATATCCATCCATAGTAATTCTGCCCGAAGGCAGGTCCTTCACTGCAATCATAGCATTTGCATGCTATGCTTGCAGTTTACTAGGGAATTGTAGGTGTGGTAGCTTCCCGTTGCTTTCCACACCGGTGAAGGATGATGATGATGATGATGGCCATATGATTTTGGGGACCGTTTGGGCCTTAAAGTTTTTCTGACATTTGTCTTACAGGTGAGGAAAAACCCCGATAAAAACCTCACCCAGAAAAACTGCCCCGACCGGGGATCGAACCGGGGCCTGCACGCTACCTCGAGACCACAGCGGTGGACTACCTTTCGTATGACGGTATATAATTTATTACCCCTCTTCATAACTCTTATTGCATTGTTTTCGTCCCACGCTTCTATTGTTAATCATCTTAGAGATATTATTTGTAATTGTATTGACAACTAATTGTAATATTGTGTTTTCTTTTTTTTTTTTTGTTTTTAAACATCAACTTATTATAACGGACTGTCAACGTACGGCTTACTGCCCGTGCGATCCATATTTGTAAATAACATTGTATGTATCTTACTTTTAGTTTAATAAAGTCCTTATGTATGTATGTATTATTTGAGTATAGAAAAAAAATCGCAATGGCACAGCACAAAGAACGAACATGGCTGCATCTACGTTTTAATTTAACGTCTTCCAGTTAAAAAAATTAGTGGTCCAATATTACATTGACGATATCTTATGGTTGTAGATAGAAACGAATATAATTTAACATAATGGTAGTGGTTTAAATATTTAAAAATTATAATGCAATGCTCTCATTTTGATAGCTGGTTTGCAATATTTACATTTTTATTGTAAAATAATTCCTTGAATATGAGGAATATAAGAATTTCCCAATATTAAATAGATTTACTGTATATATATATATATATATATATATATGCAGGGTCCAGGGGAAAAACGATGAATGTCACAAAATTACAAAAACTGAGGTTTCATATTCTTAGTGTTTGTACTGTTCCCTAGTAACATTTAAAAGGCGAAAACTGTTTAAAGAAGCTGTGGGTTACGTTTTATAAGGCTTTGAAAATAATGTGTACAGGGAAATGATATAGCGTTTCAAAACTTAAAATTCATTTATCTCGGTTAGAGTTTAATGTGACATTCATCGTTTTTCCCCTGGACCCTTCATATATATATATATATGATATGAAAAGAAAAAAGAATGCTTGAGTCGGGATTTGAACTCGAGTCTCTAAAGTCTGTACCTTTAGCGCTCTAACCAACTGAGCTACCCAAGAATTCCAAGACAAACATACAATTTTCTTATACATGTAGTATTCTCAATTCACACAAGAGGTAGCGGAAATATCATTCAACTACCATCTAGCGGCTAACCTAACAGTTAAGCAAATTATTAAAATATATATATATATATATATATATATATATATATAGTCCTTTAGAATACAGTGTAATATTTTAACCTTGAAAGTTGTTTTTATAACAATGAAAATACACTAATAACCGTTTCATGTTTATACGATGAAAACTTTTTTTTTTATTTTGAGAATTTTCCTCGTCATTGAGGGGTTTCTCCAACCAATCTTAGTAATTAACATGAATTAAAAAATAAATAAATATAAATGAATACGGACTTACAGGCTATCAGTTTACAACAAACATTCACAAATTCCCCTTAATTAAAAGTTCTCCATCGTTCTCTATCCTCTGTGTGTTCATCTGTTACACCAAATTTGCGCATTGAAATTTGAATGTTGTTCTTCCAGGTTGTTCTTGGTCTTCCTTTTCTGTCCCTTCTTTCAATTTTCCATGCATAGACGGCCTTTGATAATCTTCCATCCTGCATTCGTCTTACCTGTTTATACCATTTTAGCCTTCTGTGTTAAAAACATCATTTAAATAATAAAATAAAAAAATATTTAAAAAAATCATTAAAATAATAAAAAACGCACATAGGATGAATAAAAATGCACATATAATACAACTACTTTCTCGATGTAAACAGATACTCTCTTAAGTTAGTCAAACATCTCGACATGTAATTAGTGACGCACATGAATGGATTAACGAAATTCTCTCTGTCTATTAATTTTTAATAATAATACTTTATTTATTCTGGCAGAGTTAAGGCCATAAGGCCCTCTCTTCCACTCAACCAGCACAAATACAAATAAATATTTGACAAATATAGATATACACTATACTAATTATAAACAGTTAAAGATACAATAATGTAGCAATGTAAATGTCATGTACAAACAAAATTTTATAGGGTAATAACAATAATGATACGATAATAATAATAATATAAATATGATACATTATACGAGAAACACCAATTAATATATATACCTTACACTGGATAATAATGAAGTCGAGTTTAAAGCAAATATAAATTTAGATTTCTTTTTAAAGATGCCAATGTCCGGCAGCCCCTTATTTCTTGTGGTAGGGAATTCCAGTTGCGAGAAGTGAAGATGGTATATGACATGGAGCGATATGATGTCATATATACTATCTACAAACAAACTAGCCAGCTGTAGTTCACAGCTGCATAGATTTCATATTGAAAATAGTCAACAAGTTTATATACGTGGGGATCACAATACAGACAACCGCTTCGTCATACAGCATCCACATACAAGAAAGAAGCACAACAGCCATCATAGCAATGTGCAACATCAAGAACGTCAAATCGCTAAAACTGGAAACAGCGATGAGACTATTTGAAACGAAAATAGACCCAATCGCCATATACGGGATTGAAATCATATGGGATAAACTGAAGATCAGTGACATGGAAAAAGCGAGATACATAAAAGGGGCCATAGGGGCAAGCAAATATACACTGAATAGACTGGCATATATGCTTGCGAGAGAGTCTTCTTTTTGGATGATATAAGGATGAAGACGCTACTACCAAGCACGGAATCATATAGAAAGGTAATAATATGAAATAGAAGACGATTTATTTGGTACGAACGCTATAATAAATAGACAGTAGACAGGAAGCAACCAAACGCAGAGACACGCAATCAAGGACTCGCGATTCATGGTTACCACCATAAAATGTGTAGAAAGTAAATGAGCAATGAATGTGCAAAGTATGTGAACAGAAGTGCGAGCAATACCACTTCAGCCAGTCGCTGAACTAACTCATAAAAGGGTAAAGGACAATTCTAAATGCTCATTCGAGGGCAACATTGCTATTATTATTATTTTTAAAGATTTTCATACCCTGTCAGTACGCACTAGATTACGGACACTGAAATTACATAATCATGCAAAAATTCAGTTACTGAGGTACATTATTAAGACTTGATACATTGTCAACTTTTATAAGATTCGTGATATGTTTCGTTGAGGTATTATTCAAAATTAAAGTATAATTTTTTTTAATATTTACCTAAAAGGTCCGTCTCCTCAACTTTATTAGTTATTTATCTGTAGCGCTTTCGGGACTAGTCCCATCATCCATAATTTTATACTTTAAACTTGTTACATTGTAAGAAAATTACTGAATTTACTTAAGACTCAAGAATATGTCACAGTTGAAGTGCTTCACTGAACATGTTGAATTCGAAGTAACCATCTCAACATTATCATCCTCTTCTTCTTCTTCTTCTTCATCCTCATGGTAGGCGTCGGCCTGTTCCGCTCTCAGAATTGATATTCCCATCGTCTTCTAGGACGTCCCACATCTCTATAGCCTTGAGGTTGGTAAAACAGTGCTTGTTTTGTTAGCCTAGAAGAGTCCATTCTTAAAATATGTTCATGCCAGTTTTGTAATAAACACAGTAGCCTTTGCAGATGACCAAATTTTAATAGCAAAAACAGAGGACGAACTGCAAAGAATGCTATATAAACTAAACGAAATATAAAAAAAATACAACATGGAAATATCATCAGAAAAATAAAACCAATGGCCTTCAAGGGCTCTCATCCAGTTCGGACAAAGATAATGTTAGAAAATGAAACCAATAGAACAAGTGGAAAGATATAATTTCCTAGGTTGCGAAATATCATACACAGCGGAAACAGATATAAATAACAAACTAAATAAGTTTAATTATGTAACAGGAACACTAAAAAGAACTTTGAAAAATAAAGCCAGGAAACACTCTGCAATCAAATTATACAAGACAATGGCAGTGCCTATTATTACTTATGATCCGAAACATGGACAGTGACAACACAACAATCTGCCAGAATACAAGCTGCTGAAATGAAATTCCTCAGACCAATAGCAGGATACCAAAGAACAGACAAAGAACATAACTCAGAAATAAGACAACAACTAATAGTAGAGGAATTGAAGAGCTTATTTCCAAAGTGTCTAAAATCCAAAATTCGTGATTTTCGATATTTTTATGTGACAAAAGTCTTTATTCCCTCAGGTATCATGTTAACACGTTATGTTCCTTAAGAGTCTTATATCCCCTGTTAAAATGGTTTGAAAATCGTGTTTATTTCAAAAGTGTCTTATATCCCAGCTGTTTTTTATTTCCAATATGTCTTATATCCCAATTTGCTGATTCGGTACATAGCACTAGTACCTTCAGAGTGGGCTAGAAACAAAGATAAAACCGTAAATACGCTAACGATGGTAGTATACCGAAAGTGGCATGGAATCACAATGATGGATTTTGTAAAACTTCTGAGCTTTCTACCGCAGACTGCTTCCATTCATTATGTTATAACAACAAAACTAAGGTAGGACAAGATTCATTTTTAAGTAAGTTAGGTATTACCCAGCACCATCATGCAATGTCATTCGGGCAAAAAGTATTTTCAAATAGTGCAGCAGATGCAGTAAAGGACTCTTCTGATAATGAACTATGAAAGATTGTGATACCTGCGCGTAAGCAACATCTTTTTTTTTTTTTTTTAGTTTACACTGTTTTTTTTAACTTTATTTATTCTCACATATAAACACGTGGACAGGACAAACACCCAGACCCAAGGTGGAGATTTAAATCCCCTACCCCGCCGGGAATCGAACCCGGGTCACCGGAGTGGAAGGTAGGGACTCCACCGACTAGGTCACGGCGGCGGACTATTTCGAAACTTAACAAATTGCCTACTTCATTGAGTATTAGATATTACTTTCTCCTACTAAAACTTTCCTTAAACTATGTTTACTTCCAAAACGCCGCACCTCCAAGTGATGTGACACTGTTACTACCACTTGTAATGGTGGAGGATTTTTGACAATATTTCCAATATAATTACAAATAAACGTAACCTACAATGAAAACTCCATTTAAAATTTAAATACCTTAAAATAAAAATCGCGATTTCTGAAGTGTGGTATTTCATGGATTTAAGACACTTTGGAAATAAGCTCTTCAGTTAAACACAACGATAGTGAAATACAGAACAAATTGGAATGAACACTTGGCAAGGATGATTGAGAATAGAATACCAAAAGCAGCATACAGCTATTCACCACGAGGAAGAAGAAGTTTGGGAAAACCAAAGAAAAGATGGAAACAGCAGAATTTCGGAACCGTGAAGAAGAAGAAGAAGAAGAAGAAGAAGAAGCCATTTTTTATAGTTTTGTATTTTTAACGACTTCAGAGGCGGAAGAAGAACAATATGTTCTCAACGGCAAAGAAGACGGAAGAGAAAACGAGCAAAAGGGAAGAACAGTCTCTTTAACCATGTAAAGGTACCTTCTCTAGAGGAAGAAAACCTCGATCACAAATCACCTGGTCCTTCTGGAAGGGGATTTTGCGGACGGGTTTGTAGCCCACCCAAGTAAAAAATATATTACTCGTATCTCTCAGAGGAATAGCCGGACGGAAATAACCATCTCCTACTTTATTTTTATCTTTATAATTGATTTTATTACCTTAACGAAAGTGACTATAATTCACAACCACATAGTACCAGAGCCGGGATTATCGTTTTATTCATTTAGCAGTTACTACAATGTTTCACAATACCTTCCTGCGCCAAATTAATCTATGTTATTCTCCTCCACATCTCTCCGTCATTCCAATCTCCGTTATCCAAATCTTTTTCGCTCATGTTGCTCAAAACACCATCAATCCACGCTATTTTTGGCGGGGCAATTTGGCGAAGAACATACAACAGATAATGTAGAAAGATAAATTCATTTTTGTGGATAAAACTATTTGAAAATTTTAAATGTGTTCTTTCAGCACAAGGAAATCCATAAATATACAAGATTATCGCATTGCATAATTTAATTTTTTACAGTCTGAAACAAACGCCAAGAATAAATGAAACCATGAACTCAAATAATCCGAATTTCCTGATTTATGACGGTATTTAATTTTTGTATGCTTGAATTCCATCGTTAAAATGATACTAGATATTTAAAGTTTAAATACGTTTATAAGAATTATAGTCACATATCTAAACCCAGATGCTTATCAGTAATAAATCTAGCAGAGCATTTAAGAGCGAAAATATATATCATTGGTGACAATGCATAGCTTTTTTTAAAATCCATTTTAGGTAGATAAGCTACTAGACGTGTTTTTACCATATCAATATTTATCTAACTTTTGCGATACAACAAACTCAAACAAAACTTTTAAATAATATAACTCCTAATAGATTCTTGAGCCTGCGTGAAATATATAACTGATGCAGTAGATGATTGACATATTTCCACCTAGTTTCTAATTTTTGCCGGTACTAGATAGTAGATCAATTGCTGATGTATTTCTCTAAAGTCGTAGGCTACTAATAATTTCATATAACTTCAGGGTTCTTCATTTATAACTTAACGGGCACATGGCGTTTTGCATATATGCGGTTGGGTGTGTCACAACCGGCTTTGCTTCTACATATACTCCACCCGTAAAGCATGTATAAAAATCTTACTTTGTAGAATATGCTGGTTTAGTTTTAATAATTTAGTTGCTCTATGTGCAGAAGACTCTGAAATTCCCACCTGTTGTGCTAATTTTGGTATGAATGTTGTTGGTGTACGTTCAAAACTTTCGCCTATTTTGTCTAACTGTTCCTCTGTTAAAACTACATTTACGCTTTCGTTTTTTTTTTGTTGTTTAACACAGAACCAATGGTTTCAATTTTTTTCACAATCTCGTGAATTGTAAATCTGGAATTAGGCATTTAAACAGTGAACTTTTGAATATACTCTGTACGAAGACGACTTGGTGATTCACAATGAAAATAACTTTTACACACTAAATTACGTTGCTATAGATTCAATCGCCTTTTCATATTGATGGACGATACAGTACTGCCGAGTGGCGCTGCTAGTAGATGTGCGCGCTATAAGGCAGCCGGTAATGGGGGAATCTAGCAAGAGCTCATGAGAGGCGAACCGCCGTGTGCCCGTTAGGTTATAAATGAAGAACACTGTACATCTTCTTATCCAATTAATATTCCTAAAGGAACATTGGATATCATTTTATATTATGTGGATAAAAGAATACAATGAGTTTTTTTTTTGTCTTTACTAATGATTTGGAATAATAATTGATTCATTCTTCCTTATTCTAGGTTACGTAGATGAGATTGTGGGAAAGTTTAGAAAAATGAATAAAAATATAAATCATCATTATATCCAAAATAATTGTCCTATACTTTCTACTTACATAGCGGTTGGTGCATTGAATATTATAACACTAAATATAAATTAAATACCAAGAGAATTAAAACTCTGAGTCACGGTAGACGAGTTTCATGTTATCAGGGAAGTCTGCACTGCAGTTTGTAACGAAGTCAAATATCATGGAGACCTACTTTTAACAGGCAAAGTAGCGAGTTTTATTTACAAAGGAAATCACTGTTGTCGTTTTGAAAATGACATGAAAATGTATGTGCTTGAATTAATGGTAACTTCATTTACCGAAAAGAGAAAGTTGTGTGTGGTATTCCAGTTCATCCAAAAGTCTAACTTCCTCTATGAACCCGAGTAGATGTGTTCAGTTTTCTCTTTGTCATGGTAAAATATATTGTTTCCCAAAGCATAAACTTACAAGAGGAATAGAATTATTGAAAGTCGCAAGCTGTGATGTGAAAAAAGCTTATATAACCTACAATCCAATATGTATTTTTATAGAGAGGTTGAAACAAAAGTCCTTATTGCATATAAACAATATTTTTCTCTGTTTTCTTTCTCTTTATCCTTTCTTGTATTTTATGACTTATTATTCGACTGTTTGTAAGAAAACAAATATATATATATATATATATATATATATAAATTATCCTGTAATATATGGTTGTTAATAAGAAATTAAATACGATATATATGTTTTTTTCAGATATTCATTTTTATTATATTGTCACAGATGCCCAGAGTTTATCCTTTCAGATATTTCGGCGTAAATGAACTTACAGATGTTTTTAAAAATCTCATTTAACTTTATTTTTTTCTACAAATTATCAGTAAACTTTTATCACAGTTTTCACTCACTGTTAATCATCTTTTAATGTTTAACTCAGTCACAATTATTTCAAGTTACTGATGAATCAGTTCACTACAATTTCTCTTTCACATAACCGGCGCAGTACAACTTAAGTTCTCACCGCATTTATATAGGCGCGAAGACTTCCTAGAGTTATGTTCGAGACACTTCGAACCGTAGAAGCCTCTGGCCACAGACCTTTCCTGAAATGGGAGGAAGATATTGGCAGAGACGTCTGGAATCACAGCCCAGATATTTCGGAGATTGCGCGGGCCTTTTATCTCTAGATTAGCGACTCGTAAATCTATTCTGAGCAATGCGAGACCACCATTCTAACCTTGCCTGTGTAATTTAAACGTAGCTATAGTAACAATACGCTAAGTAGTTTTAGTTGAATAGTCTAATACTACATCTACGGTGTGTGTGTTCTTTTGAGTTTGTTTTTAAGGCTAAATTTTAATTTAAAAAGTAAGAATTCGCACTATATAAATGAAAAATAAGTAGATAGATTAATGGATAGGAGAGCGAAAGAATATTCTATAGCTTTTGTTTAAATAAGTGTCCATGTTCGATACATGTAATGTGGGATATATGTAGACATACTAGTGTAACAGAAATAGCCTGTAGAAAAACGGAAAAAAGTGTCATTCCACATTTTTTAATCTTTTTAAACGACATATCAATGAATTATACTACTACTAGTTTTGAATAACTCTCCCTATGAGGCTTAAGCCTAGGACTGTAAGTACGGAGCAGTGAATTACGAACCATATCTTAGATATCCTCGCCATATCTGTGGTTAACAATATTTCGGTATCATTGCCAAATAGAGGATAACTAAACACAAAACAAAGTGTACTTATTAAATTCCTAGATTAAGTTTTATAATCATCTATTTATTTGAGATTTGTACACAGACCGCCGGAATAGAAGATAAAGCACGGCCACGCAATTAGCAACGGATATAAAACACAAAAATGGTCTATATCTTATATGACAGCTGTAGGCCTATTATCAAAACTCCATATTTATGGTAATATTTTATGTAGTGATATTCTCTGACATGTTGAGGCTATTAGCTTCGCGATCCAAAGCTGGGTGTGAGGAACCTTTAAGTCACGCTTATACAGTTACCTGTTGTCTAATAATTAATTTTTCTCTATTTATATAATTTTATACTATGTCATTAATCTTTTCCTCGTTTTTTTATATATATTGTACATATTATATATTTAATTTGTTAAATTTAGAGTAAATCAAAATACATTATAAATATTAATTGTATTGTATTCATAACTTGTAATCGTTTATATATATATATATATATATATATATATATATATATATATATATATTGTAATTTAGATTTAAGACTATTTTTTGTTTGTTTGTATTTTTTTTAAATCTGGTTGAGTGGTAGACAAGGCCTTAAGGCCTTAACTCTGCCAGGTAAAATAAAGCTATTATTATTATTATTATTATTATTATTATTATTATTATTATTATTATTATAAGTGTCAAAAAATTCTTATTCAAGCCCTTTTGACATGAACTTAATGTACTGTACATATCTTAAATCTTCTACAGAATCTAGTGATTTATGTTGTAAATATACTACAGAGACCAGCTGAATTATATAAGAAATACTTTGTACGAAACCCATGGATTAACTTACCTACCGAGCGGATCTCACAGCATCGATTTAGTTATGAAGAATGGATATTTAGCACAGAAAATATTTATCCGACCGGGTTTGAACCTGCCCTGAGAAGACTTACATAACAGTGAACTTCATGGTGTTTATAGGAAGCCAGATATAATGAGAACATTAAGCCTCGTAGACTGCGATGGGCAGGACATGTGGCACGAATGGGGAATGAAAGACGTGCATGGAAGCTTCTTGTAGGAAAGCCAGAGGGAAAACGCCCTGTTGGTAGAGCAAGAATGAGGTGGGAGAATAACATTACTATGGTTTGAGGGAAGCAGATTATACAGGGGATGATTGGAAAACATTGACTCAGGATAAGGATGTATGGAGAGCTTATATCCGCGCGGCCATGAACCTACGGGTTCGATAGTGCCAGTGAGTGAGTGAGTGTTTGAACCTGCAAAGTTTGAAAATTTACATTGGCGGGGGAAATGAGAATACTCAGGTGAGCTTGCTATTTTACGAATTATTCTTTTAATAGTTTAAACTTTCCCTTTAGATGTATTTTTACATGCTATGCATCACTCTATCCACGAACTATTTCAAGAGGATTTATAACTCTGGATCACATACATGCTCTTTGACTACACACGATCATGATGACCTCCCAACTGATGAGTGATCAAGTCAATCCCAGGTTACCTCTAAGACAAACATCAACATTTAAGACGATACACACTTATTCACTCAAATACAGGGCTATTCTAAAAGACCGAACAGATTTCAAAAATGTATTTCTTCCAAACTACAAAAAATAGAAACACAATTCCAACGTTCCTGGAAAGAGGAAAATTTGAAGTTCAGATCACAGTCGCATTGGTGCTGTTGCCTGTCATGTTGATTGTTTGTATTAGAATGGCAACACAACAGGATGTTGGATTGGAAGAGGAGAAGCAGAGGTTCAGTTTCATTACCGGTGGCCTCCCAGGTCACCCGACCTAACCCCGTGTGATTTTTATCTGTGGGGTTACGTGAAAGATAGTGTTTCTATCCCCCATATGCCTGACCTCTTGAAAATCTGCGACATCGAATTGTTGAAGCTGTGAATTCGATAACTAGAGACGAGCTGATTCGTCTGTGGCAAGAAATGTGCCACCGTTTTGATATGTATCGTGTAACACATGGTGCTCATATTGAATGCATAAAATAGTGAAATGTGAACTTTTCTCTTTTCATCTTTTCAAGAACAATGGAATTGTGTTTTTATTTTATATAGATTGAAAGAAATAAATGTTTGAACTCTGTTCTTTCTTTCTTTCTGAATAGCCCTGTATAACAAGACGAACATGATATGGATGATTATGGTTTTCGGGACTATTTGTTCTACGTTTCCTGACATTTATATTATAGGTGAGGAAAATTCTGAAAAAAATCCTTTAACTAAGAACTTTTTGCTGACCAGGCATAGAACCTAGGCCCAGTAAAACCGTGGTAACTGCGATATCACAACGGTGGACTTTGAGGAATTGTTAATATTATTTTTTTAAATGTTAACTTTAACATTGTGTTAAGCTGTACCTTTACATCCTCTCCCTCTTCTGCTAAAATATAACTATCACATTTACATTGTTGATCATATTCATGTACTCGATTGTACTTGCTGTATTCGTTATTAAATATAAGCAATTTTTTACCATCCCTATAAATTTGAATTCTATTAACATAATATCTTGCAATGCAAAAATTAGAGAATAAACGACATATGAGGAACTTTTGATATGGTAAATAGAAGTAAATTATGGGATATAATGTGAAATAAAGGTATTCCACAACATTTGATTATGGATTTACAAAGTTTGTATGTAAATGATAAAATTATAATATACATGGATTTTAAATCTAAACAACCAAAAAACGGTAATAATAAATCGTGGTGTCAGACAAGGGTGTCCTTTATCGCCTTCTCTTTTTAATTTATATATAAACGAAGTTATGTTAAAGTGGCAGATTAATTTAAATAAATATTTTAAAATAAATAATAAGCTGTTGGATACAATATTATTTGCCGATGATCAAGTAGATGTTTCCAGTTCAGAAGATGATCTACAAAGAGCTATTTTTAATTTGGAAAAAATAAGTGACAATTATAATTAAAAAAATTCAAAGAATAAAACAACAATTTTAGCATTTAAAGGACATGATTACCTTAAGAGCAAAAATAGTAATTGGTAATACAATTTTAGAGCAAGCGAACAGTTTTCAATTTATCATATGTTAAAATTGAAGATATTAATGAGCAATTAAATAAATTTAATCTAATGTGTGGCACTATTAAACGAACCCTTAAAAACACAAGAATTCATGCAATTAATACTAATTCTGCCCGAGGGCAGGTCCTTCACTACAATCATAGCATTTCCATGCTATACTTAGCTTTACTAGGGAATTGTGTAGGTGTGGTAGCTTCCAGTTGCTTTCCACACCGGTGAAGGATGACGATGATGATGATGATGATGATGATGATAAGGATGATGATGGAGATGATGGCCATATGATTTCGGGGACCGTTTGGGCATTAAAGTTTTCCTGACATTTGTCTTATAGGTGAGGAAAAACCCCGATAAAAACCTCACCCAGAAAAACTGCCTCGACCGGGGATCGAACCCGGGCCCGCTGCGTGACAAGGCAGCACGCTACCTCGAGACCACAGCGGTGGACAAACACAAGAAAAGAAACAAAAATGAAATTTTATAAAGTAATGGCTATTCCTGTATTGATGTATGGATCAGAATGTTGGGCGATCACTAAAAGACAAGAACAAAGATTGGAAGCAGCTGAGATGAGATTTTTTAAGAAATATTGCAAGATATAGGCCTACTATGCTGGATAAAAAGATAAATAAAGATATAAGAAAGGAACTAAATATTTTCAAACTTACAAACCAAATAATTAAATATAGGCACGACTGAAGAGAACATATTGATAGAATGCCAGAAGGAAGATTTCCAAAATTATTGCTAAATTATAAACAGCACGGATGGAGAAATGTTGGACGCCCACACAGAAGATAGTCTGAACAATTTTAACAATTATAGCTTTCATGAAACCGGAACGAGCCAACAGGCTTAATCCCTGGAAGATGATGATGACGACAAATGATGAACACATTCCTGCTTTAATATGATGTATTAATGATGGATCACCATTCCACGTTTACCAGAAGACTAAGTGAATGTTAACACAGCATTTTACCGGCCGATTGATCGAAATATTGAAACGTCACCAAGTTAATTCGTATTGTTTATTTTTTTATTTTTTTACTACTATACAGCCCTCGAGTTGAAAATAATGAATACTGAAGTATAAGTTATTATTATTATTATTATTATTATTATTATTTAATTTTCACAGTGCAATCGGTTACTATAATAAATCCGAAAGGAAACATTTGATAGGGAGCAAACTGAAAAATATGCGATGAAATATTTGAACACGGCCTGTTGAAGATTCTTACATCATTAATATTAAGTAATATAAGTAATTATTATTATTTAATTTTCACAGTGCAATTGTTTACTACACAAATCCGAGAGAGCAACCTGAAAAGTATGCGATGAAATATTTGAACACGGCCTGTTGAAGATTCTTATATTATTAATATTAAGTAATATAAGTAATTATTATTATTATTATTTAATATTCACACTGCAATTGTTTACTATAACAAATCCGAAAGGAAGCATTTGATAGAGAGCAACCTGAAAAATCTGCGTTAAATATTGGAACACGGCCTGTTGAAGATTCTTACATAATTAATATTGTATGTATAATTTAACCCTGGTGAAGTGGAAGAGAAGACCTTACGGTCTTAACTCCAACAGGTAAAATAAATAAATACAATTATTAACAGTCCTATATTTTTCCCAATACATTTTTATTCTCCTGTTTAATCAAAATATGAGATAATTTATTTAAGCAAAACAGTTAAATCTTAGAAAGATTGGAAAACATTAGCTCAAAATAGAATTGATAACATATTTTATTACATTAGTATAAATGCACATCTTGGTTTTACCAATGATGATTATGTTTATGATTATGGGGAATATTGATGATGGAAGTATGATTGAAGAGAAATCTAATAGATAAGATATTAAAGCATGAAGAAGATGCTAGGGAATGAAAGAATACTGGGATGGAAAAAATAATATTGAAACTGTCAGGAATAACCTTAAACCCTAGTTTTTAGATAGCGTAACGTCATGAAAATAAATAATGGAGATCGACGTATAATATATTTTTTTTGTATGCGCTGCCTAAATTGTTATTTTGGAGATAGAAAACAGCCGTGAAGCACTGCTTTAGCTATCAGAGTATTTTAAAATCTTCATAATAACTCTGCAGCTCACTGATAAATAAAACACATCATGCAATAACAGCAGATTCAGCACAACTTCATTTTGATTCTAACTCAGTGCATTTGTATAAAACAAATCACTTGGATATGTTCCATTGTACTCCTCTTATTGTTGGCGAGATTTTAATGGAAGCTGCACTATTTTCTTGCTCTTTTTTATACTCATTCTGTAAAAATCTAATGTTGATTTTGATGGAACGAAATTACCAGCATATCATTCATACGAAGTATGTCACGTGAAACCACTGTAAAAGTGCGTTTACATCTGACATTTTTCTCGGAAAATATATGTCGAGTGTCAAACAGAAAATCGTTTTGGCTGTTTACATATCCTGTGTCGTACATCTCTTTCATTCTGCGTCTCCTGACTGACAATCACTATCATTATTTAAATTCAAATTATCTAATATTTACAGTTCCGCACATGTAAATACTACCATTTTGTATGTACTCGTACAAGTACTCGTGTAGGAAGCTTTTCTTATTTTATTTTATTACATGTTTTGTTTGTATTAAATAATATTACATCACATGCCCATTATTCTTTGTTTAGACTGTATTTTAATAATATTTTAAAATTGTGATAAGTATTTAATTTTTATATGATTGGATTACGCGCAGGTTAAGTGGAAGAGAAGCCTTATGACCTTATCTCTGCCAGTTTAAATCAAATATTATTATTATTATTATTATTATTATTATTATTATTATTATTATTATTATTAATATCATTTAACATTTTCCAATATTGTTATTTTAACACAGTTCCAATAGTGGATCATATTATGATGATATTGATCGGCCGCGGTGGACTAGTGGTTATGCTCCTTGCCTCTAGTCCCGAGGGTCACGGGTTCAAACCCGGCCTGGGTCGATGGATTTTTAGGACGGAAAAATCAAAGGAACAAGTCCTCCGGGAGGGACTTTAAGTCGTGAGTCCCGAGTCGGAAGATTTTCAGGCTCGTAAAATATCCTTAAGCCTGAAAGAAAGGCTTCTAAGCAAAATTTACCGAATTTTCCCGTCCTAGTACTACCTTGGTTTCCTAGATGTCAGTATGAGGCGGAACGCTGACCACGGACCACTCAAAAGACATCTGTACGAAAGCAAGTGTAACTAAATTAGTATGGTTCAAATTCTTCCCTATAGGGGAGAGCACCTAAATCTCTGTTAAGGGAAACATGTGATAATGATATTGTGAAAAGAAAAACTAATGTCTGAACCATGAATCGAACCGTGGACCTCTAGTTCTCTAGACTAGTGTGCACCCCACTACACCGTCATAGACTTGGCACAAACATTAACAATTCCTTCCACATATACAAATCTATAATTCTCGTTTCGTCCGCTCAGAGGTAGGGTCACAACCTTTGCCAACGGCCGGCTTCGTTTAGAAGTATCTATATTTGAGAATTTTACATCACCACTTTTATAAGCAGTAAACGATGTTGTTTAACATTTTCCAATACTGTTATTTTAACACAGTTCCAATAATGGATTATATTCGATCATATTCGAAAATTTCTCGGACACAACTGATCGTCAACCGTCTCGTATAAGTCTCGATCTCTCTCGAATAGACAAATCGAGATGCCGTTTCTTTCTACAAAGAGATGCTTCTGAAAAACGATCCCTTTAGATAGCACGTCTAGAGACATTGCAAGAGTCACAAGATCCGAATTCGAGTCCCTATTGTCTTTCAAGACCAAATACAAATCCTACCACCACCCGCGAAATTTAATGGCGGTAATTTGAACAACGAATCAATAAAATACAAACCACACACACACACACATTCACACACACACACACACACACACATATATATATATGGCATGATAAGAAAAATAAATGCCTGGACGGGATTCGAACCCGGAACTCTGAGTCTGTACCTCAGCGTGTTATCCATTACACCACCAGGCCTATCCAATTCAAACACTTATTTTTCTTATATATGTATTATATTTTCCATTATTACTAGATGTCGCGAGAACTCGATCTTCACTGCCATCTAGTATATATATATAATATATATATATATATATATATAAAAATCTCTTTAATTTGCTTACTTGTTATAGTCATCTACTAGATGGCAGTGAAAATCAAGTTCTCGCGACATCTAGTAATAATGGAGAATATAATACATATATAAGAAAAATAAGTGTTTGAATTGGAATCGCCTGGTGGTGTAATGGATATCACGTTGAGGTACAGATTCAGAGTTCCGGGTTCGAATCCCGTCCAGGCATTTATTTTTTTTATCATACCATATTAAGCTTGCATTGCTCAATGTTAAACATTTAATTATAACATCGATAAAGTGTCACTGCTATAAAGTAAAAATATTCTCTTTAATTTTCTTACTTGTTATAGTCAGCTACTAGATGGCAGTGAAGACCGAGTTCTCGCGACATGTAGTAATAATGGAGAATATAATACATATATAAGAAATAAAATAAGTGTTTGAATTGGATTCACCTGGTAGTGTAATGGATATCACGCTGAGATACAGACTCAGAGTTCCGGGTTCGAATCTTGTCCAGGCATTTATTTTTCTTATCATACCATATATCCATCCATCCATAGTAATTCTGCCCGAAGGCAGGTCCTTCACTGCAATCATAGCATTTTCATGCTATGCTTGAAGCTTTACTAGGGAATTGTAGGTGTGGTAGCTTCCCGTTGCTTTCCACACTGGCGAAGGATGATGATGATGATGGCCATATGATTTCGGGGGCCGTTTGGTCCTTAAATTTTTCCTGACATTTGTCTTACAGGTGAGGAAAAACCCCGATAAAAATCTCACCCAAAAAAACTGCCCCGACCGGGGATCGAACCCGGGCCCGCTGCGTGACAAGGCAGCACGCTACCTCGAGACCACAGCGGTGGATTACCATATATATATATACATGCGCGCGCACACACACATATATATAATTATGTGTGTGTTTGTTACACCATAACTATCTGCTTTCCGTAATAATATCAAACAAACTTGCTATATATGTGCAACAATCTGGAAAATATACTATGGGGTTTAAAGATCCTGGCATTTCTAGGCGGTGAGAGGGTGTTCCTGTAAATATAATAGATAACGAACGATATTAGTTTTCGTGGTCGCTAAGCTGATGTGTGAAAGTCCTGATGTCATTTGTACTCCCTTTGACCGCTTGGACTTTTAGGCGGGATGAGATGGTGTAAGATGTAACACTAATCGATAACGAGCGATATTAGTGTCGAATGCATAATTTTCGGGATGCTGAAATGACTAGTGATACTTCCGATACGTTAAGTCAAAGATCAGCCCCAATCGCCACGAGGGTTGAG
This sequence comes from Diploptera punctata, assembly GCA_030220185.1. Lineage (NCBI taxonomy): Eukaryota > Metazoa > Arthropoda > Insecta > Blattodea > Blaberidae > Diploptera > Diploptera punctata. The sequence continues at coordinate 1,343,344 of JASPKZ010008886.1, forward strand.
AAGGTGTGGAAAATAAAAGCCAAAATTACCGAGATTGGAGTAAAAATAATAGTTTTAGGGTAAAAATAAACTTGAGTAAATTTCTAGACAAAACGCGGAAAATAAGAACAACACTCATTCATGAACAAATACATGTTATCAAAATGCAATACCATTAATTCTTAATAATTATACATAACTTAATTAATATATAATGCTATTGTATTATTATGTAATTGTAATATTATTGTGTTTTCTTTATGTAGTTGTAATGTTATTGTTTTCTTCTTTTTTTGTTTTTGTTTTTCTTCATAGTATTACCAATTATTACTTTATTGTAACGGACTGTCAACAGCACGTACGGCTTACTGCCCGTGTGACCCATATTTGTAAATAATATTGTAAATATCTTACTTTTTGTCTAATAAAGTCCTACTACTAGTTTTATGGTCGCTACGTATGTTGATCAAAACATAATTGGAATAAATAAACGGCGGGATTTCAGGTAGAATTCACGAAACTCCTATATTACTTTTATAAATGTTTACCAAAAATAAGTCTTCAACAAATACGCAGAGGGTTTTAATAAACTTATATTAGCCTATATTAGATAGTAGCAAATACCGGGCGTGCGCTGCAACGCATAACTAAATGAAATGTGTGTGTTTATTTTCAGTTGATTAAGTTAAAGAAAATTACAGGTTATTTAAATTGTATGGTATGCATTGCGAAGAAACAATCATGGAATTTGCTAGAATTTTGGGTTTCTATTAATTCTATTAATCGGATTTCGCTGAATTTTGTACAATATCTACCTCAGTTTATTCTAATAGCATATACAGAGTTTTGTTGAGAAATATCGAAAATTCCGATCGCTATGGGGATTTTTAAAATGTTCGTTTCAGTTGAAACCTAATGCTTTCAGAGAACGATAGATATCGGCTAAACACTCGATGTATCTGAAAACGTGCATGTATACATTTTCTCAAAGTTCTGTTACGCAATTCAGAAGTCTATAAATCACAAACATGCATTCTGTTTTATATAATAGATCAGCAAAATTTGTTTAAATGACAAAATTTTAGAGAGAGTTAATGAGTTTACTTATTTGGGATATAAACTCTCTTTTGTTGAAAATTTGGATTTATCAGAGAAAATTGTGAAATTCAACAAATCAATGGTAATCATTAATAGAGTTTTATAATCAACTCGTACTCGTCTTTATCAAATAATGGCTCGACCAGTACTATGTTATGGGAGTGAAGCGTGGACTATAAGGACGAGAGATGAAAGCAGACTAACAGCTTGTGTGATGAGATTTATGCTCCGAACAGCTGGCTACACCAAATGGGATCGAAAGAAAAATGTAGAAATCCTTCAAGAACTTAATGTATCACCAATACTGGACTACATCTCCAAATATCAGCTAAACTGGAAGGAACATGTCTCAAGAATGGCTAGATCCTGGATCCCCAAGGCAATAATGAACTACTGTCCAAATGGGAAACGGTCACTTGGTCGACCTATGAAAAGATGACACGACAACCGCTTTCTCAGGCCGTAACAGTTCTTCTAGGACTAATACCTGGCAGGATGATGGTGATGATGATAATAGATCAGACTGCTTCACGTTTCCTTAAACCCTCAGATTTGTCTGCTAAAGCACTCTGTTGCGTACAAGATGTATACATTTAAGTAAAAAGTTATGGAATATTTACCTAAAAGGTCCGTCTCCTCAACTTTGTTAGTTATTTAACTGTAGCGCTTTCGGGAAGGTCCATCTCCTCAACTTTATTAGTTATTTAATTGTAGCGCTTTCGGGATTAATCCCATCATAAGCAGGATTCAAAACTGGTGTTTCACTGAAGATCTGGTAGAGGGGGTTACATGTACTGGGTTCGTTTTCGTTTATCAGATGGTCGTTGTTGTTATCTGCTTTCAGTGAAACACCAGTCTTGAATCTTGCTCATGATGGGACTAGTCCCGAAAGCGCTATAGATAAATAACTAATAAAGTTGAGGAGACGGACCTTTTAGGTAAATATTCCATAATTTTATACTTTAATTTTGAATAATACCTCAACGGAACATATCATGAATCTTGTAACAGTTGATGATGTATAAATAACTAATAATTTATACAGTTTTACTTAGAGTCGTATTACAAGAAATATAGAAAAATACTTCGGATTCTTCATCCAAAGAAAATGGAATTATACATTTGACATTTCATCGGAGCTAATTTAAAGTGCGTTCTTGAAAGAAACAGCGGGGGGAGGAAATAAAGTGGCGATCGATGGAAGCAGTCGAAACGAAGTCGAGCAGATTTACTCTGAAAAAAAGAAAAAAGCTGTAACTTTTGTTTTAAAAATCATATATTTCAGAATACATTATTAGATGGGAAAATATGCATTTACCAGAAAACTTTCACATCAGTCATCATGGTATTAAAAATATTGTACAAAAAAAAACTTATTTTCCACCTTTATGCTTTTATTACAAAATAAATAAGTTATAATTCATTCCTCTCTTCCCCATGATACGTAGACTATAAGGCTACCAGCCAACTACTGAACTCAATTCACGTGTGTAATTCACAGAGGTGAACGATAATTAATCCAGTCAGTATACTTGGTTTTCTACAACTGGGCCAGCTACTTATTGAAGCTACCCGAATCCATCACGATCTAAATTCAGCAGCGGCCCCACAAAACTAGCAGAAATTCCATGACAAATTTTCTTCCTTCTTGGAATTCGAACTAACATGTGATGCATAGAATTTCGAGCTCGTAAAATAACTTAAATTCTGAATGAAAAGGTCTCTAACCTAAATTTAACCGATATTCATCCATCTAAGTAGTACCTTAATTCCCTACAAGATGACGCCTCGAGGCGATCTACTGACCACATGTCCATCGGTGGCATCTGTAGGAAAATAAACATACCTAAATTTGTTTGGTTAACGAACTTCCCACTAGCAAAACACTCATGTCCCTGCAGTGGTACGAATGAGGATCCATCCATCCATAAGTTCTTAATAGATGCTACTCTATCGTAATATGAATAGAAGTAGGCCTACACTAATATACGTATACGATACTTTAAAATAGAGAAGGACTTTTGTCTCTTCTTGGATTTCTTAAGTTATACAACATTGATTAATTCGCCAATGTGTAAAACTGGAGATCTTGGGTTAAAATATCAGCTTAGACACAAATATATTTTTTTAAAGTTGTATTCGGTATTAACTAACTAACTATCTAACTAACTCACTGGCACTATCGAACACGTAGGTTCTTGACAACGCGGACATAAGGTCTCCATACATCCCTATCCTGAGCTATTGTTTTCCAGTCATTCCCTGTATAATATACTTCCCTCTAATCATAGTTAATGTTATTCTCCCACCTCATTCTTGGTCTACCAACTGCGCGTTTTCCCTCCGGTTTTCCTACAAGAAGCTTCCATGCACGTCTTGCATTTCTCATTCGTGCCACATGTCCTGCCGATCGCAGTCTACGAGACTTAACTGTTCTTATTGTATGTATTCGGTATTAAGTTGAAAAATTATTCCTTATGTCAGGGATTGGATTTACGTACTCTCAGAGCAGCTCTGAGCTCGCGCAAACATTCCGCATTGGCCACAGAAAAGAGAACGTACAAAGCAGTTCAGTGCTCTCTTTTAAAATGCGTATCCTGCAGTAGAAATAACGGGCTTCCAATATAAAACCGGACCGGCCTTACGGAGTTTCACCCGGCACACAGTGCTGTCTCTCTCCAGCAATTCACCCTGCCTGCCACCCGTCCTTGAACTGTTTCTAACCTTATAGAAAATGCTGGAGATGTTGTCCTCTCGCAGTTAAACAGGCATTGTACCGAGTAAACACATTTAGATTGACACGCTGTAGTTCGGGCACTGTCAAGTTTCTGATTTAATTTCTTACGTTGTTCTTCAGTTCTTCCAATGTGTGCGGATTTGTTTTGTACACTTTGTCTTTCAGGCTACACCACAAATAAAAATCACACACTGTTAGATCTGGAGAGCGAGTGTTTCTTATTTTGTACTGAACCAGTGGTCTCACATTTAGTCACAAGATCGTGGATTGTCGATCTGGAAGGAGGTAATTGTTCAGGGAAGTTCCGAATAAATTCCTCGCGAACGCGACGAGCTGATTCGTATTTATAATAACATTTACACACATAAATGCGCTGCTCTAATGTCAGCTGACGTCTCATCTTGTCGAACGATAGTAAACTGACTAGTTCAAGGACGAGCGGCTGGCAGAGTGAAATGCGGACGAGGAGAGAGCGCTGCCTGACGGGTGAAACCCCGTGAGGCCGGTCCGGGTTTATATTGGAAGCCCGGTATATTGGTGACATAAAATGCATTGTACCCCATTGATCACACTTCATGCCGTCTATGTATGTAAGAAAGGTATCTATAACTGTACATAGAGAGAGTCGCGCTCACACTGAGTATATAGAGGCCAGGCCTGCCTTTTACGGTGAGGATATATTTTTATGTAAGAATTGAGCCTGCGTTTATTTGTTCTTGCAAAATCTCGAAAAGAAGTCTTTCGATTATAATAACTATTTAACTCATGCCCCAAATGGGAGTCAATGACCAATCACATTTCAATGATTTTCTTATTTACAACCAAACACACTTGTGTTTCGCCTAGAATTTACTAACTAAAGTTTATCATAATAAAGAAAGCACCTCCTTTTTAACATTCTGAATAGGTCATAGCATTATTTTGCAGTGACTGACTCGGCAAGAAATACTGCTACCAGATTGTATATATAGTGCATGAATGTCAGCAGAAAGCGCATACGAGAGATAATATCAAAACATTTGTAACAATTGATTATACCACATAAAAAAAACACTGTTTGCACTTTCTTAAACGAATTATTTTCCAGGAAATGACGTTCCAGAAAAATGTAATTGATATATTTACAATAGGACATCAGATATTAATTAATACCTGTAACGTTGGCTATAAATTTCTCCACAAGGGTGCATTCTTACAACATTGCGATCCTTTGGCAATAAATAATATGATCTGGTTGCAGTGATAAACAAAAGAAGCAAATGAAGCGTACCAATCGTTTCTCATTTGTTTTCAAACATCGCCGTTTACATTAAATATATAAATATTTTAAAATAACTATAGTTAAATAATGATTTGTGAGTAAACAGCTTAATTTTATTCGTTAAATAGTCCTAACAAATGCCACTCTTGGTATCCAAATTTTCTAGATAAATTCACTCCTCACTTCGTGAGTGGTGAATTTATCGATAATTTGGAAATCACTCGTGGCATTACTTATGAAAAATTGTATATACGGTACAGATTTTCATGTACGGGGAGGGTGTTTAGTCGGTATTACTCTCTAGAACCATTAGGTATATGAGTTCAGCGGAAACGAAAGTTTAAAAATGCCTTTAGCGGTCGCAATTTTCACGTTTCTCAACGAAACTCATTACATGCTCCTAAAATAACCCGATGTTTATATTGTTCAAAAGTCACCGAAATCGAATCATTAGAAGTGGGAAGTTTACATAAAATCCTAAATTAAAAATTAACTCTAGCAACCGTCATTTTGTTTATCGCAATGTATACCATACCATTAATTAATTGACTAATTAACTAACTTATTGGCTATATCGAACCCATAGCTTCATGGCCGCGCGGACATAAGCTCTCCATACATCCCTATCCTGAGTTAATGCTTTCCAATCATCCCCTGTATAATCTACTTCCCTCAAATCATGGACAATAATATTCTCTGACCTCATTCTAGGTCCACAAACTAGGCGTTTTCCCTTGATTTTCCTACAAGAAGCTTCATACACCTATTTCATTCACCATTCACGTCCCATATGTCCTGCTCATGGTAGTTTGCGAGACTTAACTGTTCTTATTATATCTGGCTTCCTATACATATTATGCAGCTCACTATTATGTAGTTTTCTCCATTCACCTATTAATTAATCTGTAATTTTCTTTTAACTTATCCAACTAGAAATGCAATTAAATTTCATTTATTTAGGCGTAGCAGCGTACGTCGTATTATTTGCTAATAACTTGACAATAATTTCCTTTATATTAAGATATTAATATGAGAAATTCGGTAGTAAGATAGAACATTAATCCTTATGCGATGAGGATATAATTGAATAATCTCACAGTATATTGAGATGTTATTATGAGAAAATAGACTCAGATTAAAATTATATAATCGTATCATCAACTTATGGCAAAGCGTATAATAGATTACAATTCGTTATTGTTCGAGAATGAATAATGATTTTCATTCCAGTTTCATTTGTTTGTGATTGTACGATTGGCTTTTGTTTTCAGGTTTATTCAAAATATCTGGATACAGGTTGTCGTTATGTTGTTCACATTGTAAACCTACAACCAGTATAAGCTTTCATGTTTTAAAATATCTCAAATAAATTAACAGATTTTTCAAGACAAAAATAAATCAAAATTAATCATATTTTTGCTAGAATTCATTTCGTATAAAACGAAAACTGATCATATTTGGCAGAAAATTATTAAAAAGACAATCATTTTGTGAAATACACCTTGTCCGCAAATATATTATTATACTTTAAACTACTACTACGTCGCTTTGGATATTCGTATCTAAATTAAATATATGGTCACACGTAGAAATTCATTATATAATGGAAATGGACAGCTAATGACAAATGAGGAAAATTTTAAACAGGTGGCTGAATTCAAGTACCTAGGAACAATAATCACAAATAGGAATGAGATGCACAAAGAAATTAAACGTAGGCTCAATTCTGCAAATGCGTGCTATTATGCATTGCAGAGACTCTTGATGTTCCAGCTCCTTTCAAAAAACGTTAAACTGAAAATATATAAAACTATTATTCTACCAGTTATATTATATGGGTGCGAAACATGGGCACTTACTTTAAGGGAGGAAAGGAGATTACAAGTATTTGAGAATAAAGTACATAGGAAAATTTTTGGACCATAGAGAGATGAACAGACAGGTGAATGGAGAAGACTACATAACAACGAACTACATGGTCTTTATAGGAAGCCAGATATAATAAGAACAGTTAAGTCTCTTAGGCTGCGATGGGCAGGACATGTTTCACGTATGGGGAATGAAAGACTTGCATGGAAGCTTCTTGTAGGAAAGCCAGAGGGAAAACACCCAGTTGGTAGACCAAGAATGAGGTGAGAGAATATCATTAACTATGTATTGAGGGAAGAAGATTATACAGGGAATGATTGGAAAGCATTAGCTCAGGATAGGGATGTATGGAGAGCTTATGTCCGTGCGGCCATGAACCTATGGGTTCGATAGTGCCAGTGAGTAAGTAAGTAAATTAAATTGGTGACAAAAGAGAAACTCAAAAAGTTTATGCGATAGGCCTACCCCATAGACATTAAATGTGGCCCCCACGAGTGACGATGCAGACATTCACATTTAACATATTATATAATTATATGTCCACCGCTGTAGTATCGTGCTGCCTTGTCACCCAGCGGGCCCGGTCTGGGTGAGGTTTTTATCGGGGTTTTTCCTCACCTGTAAGACAAATGTCAGGAAAACTTTAAGGCCTAAACGGTCCCCGAAATCATATGGCCATCGCAATCATTATGATTCATATTCATCTTACGTTACGCTTAGGATTAGGGACTCTCCTGGCGCACCATTATCATCATCATCACCCATCATATCATCGGAGCAACGTAACCCCGCCTTCCAGGCGCCCCAACTTCAGAAGTGGGTTACAAGTACGCCATGCCAGGAGAGAAACCAGGAATGTCGAAAGACAAACCTGGGGCATTTGAAAAAAAAAACATTTAACCTGTCTGCTAAATATCCAGCAATGAACCCATATCGACCACAAAAAAAATGTTTAAATTTAGTTTAGTTTCTGTATTGTTCTCCATTATTCTCCATTGTTAACATGCACAAAACGTTTTGAGATTCTCTTTTGATTGTCATCAGTTCCATTTAGATACGATTATCCAAAGCGATGTAGTAGTAGTTTTTAAAGTATGATTCTATATTTGTGGACACGGTGTGTTATGGAAAATATGTCATAATATTTAATTTATCAAATAGGTCGTGAGAAAATGATAAAACTACTTCTATACCTATATAAAATGCATATATTATTATTGAATCTCCAATAATATGAACCCTATTTCACGATCCGGTATGTTAGGGTTCTAGTTACAATACAATTAATTATTTACAGCAATTTAGAGTATGGGTAATTTCTAGAGTTACATAATAACGTAATTATACATATATTAAATATAATTGTATTATTAGAATTAATTTTGATTTTATTTTACAGAGTAGTATGGTTATTATTTTTTTTTGTTATTTAGAGTACGTAGTTTTAACTACATTATCATGTTTCGACATTCCTATAGGATGAAACTGTAGAGTGCCTGTTCAAATTAGGCTTTCTCTCATATCTAAACACTACTGTACCGATTAGTGCCAAATGTTTTATTACTTACAAGTATTTTAATCACATTGTCGACATTCCTGTAGGATAAGTCTATATAGTTCTCAAATTCGGCGTTCTCTTACACCTTAGAGACACTAGTGTAAACAATTTGTGTCAAGACAATCCGGTGTGAGAAACAAAATATGTAGACATCCATGAGAGAGACTGTACATTAATATTCCATCCAATATTACCGAACCGGAATTATTAAATTTGTTTGAAACTATTAATTAATATATCAATTTATTTTAATGTAATTGGCATGCATATAACAATATTTTCATCCACCGCTGTGGTCCCGAGGTAGTGTGCTGCCTTGTCACGCAGCGGGCCCGTGTTCGATCCCCTGTCGGGACAGTTTTTCTGGGTGAGGTTTTTATCGGGGTTTTTCCTCATCTGTAAGACAAATGCCAGGAAAACTTTAAGTCCCAAACGGTCCCGAAATCATATGGCCATCGCAATCATCATCATTCATATTCATCTTAGGCTAAGCTTAGGATTAGGGACTCTCCTGGCGCACCATTATCATCAACATCACCCATCATATCATCGGGGCAACGTAACCCCCGCCTTCCAGGCGCCCCAACCTCAGAAGTGGGTTACAAGTACGCCATGCCAGGAGAGAAACCAGGAATGTCGAAAGACAAACCTGGGGCATTTGAAAAAAATAATAACAATATTTTCGGAACTTTATTAAACCAATGAGTTACAGAAAAATGTTTTTAAAAGTTGTAGAGATATTTTAGAGATCCTTCATGTTCTTTTTTATAAACTTCTTGAGAGGAAATAAAATGTATCAAACACTTCATTTTATACATAATTAAACAGGACTCTATGGAATAACTTTCACAGTATTTTTTACAAACTTTTAGTGAGTGAATCTTCATGTAAGGAACTCATGATATCCGGTGACAAACTACAGAGTAATATGTTAATGTATCAGACTAAGCAGCACGTTATTTAGTTCGATATAAGGCGGGTTGCAGTAAAATACTAAGAAATGGTATAAATTAATTAGTGAATAATTACGTGAAGTTAATCATCATTTGACTCGCGCCGTAGTCAAGTGGTTAAGGCAAGAGCTACGGGACTTGCTCTGTTTCGAGTTTCCATGGGGGAAGAAATTATCTCATGAAATTTCGGCCAGTATGGGACCGGTGCCGACCCAGCATCGTGAGGAATTTGAGTAGCTGTAATAGACCTAAGTAGCGAGATATCTTAGAATTGGTGGCTCGGACATTTGATAAGAATAGACGATCAGAGACTGGTCAAGAAGCTCTATAAATGGAAACCTATAGGAGGCAGAGCTGTTGGAAGACAGAAGTTCAGATGGGAGGATTACACAATGAATAATCTAAAGAAGATGAAAGTGACTAATATGAATATGGAAAGAGACTGATTGGCATGGAGGAGGATTGTAATAAGTAGCGGCTCCAGGTTGAGATAACCAGCTATAACGGCTAGGGGACCCGACATGCTGACCACCGGCAGGATGATCTACCTCTGTGATTAATATAAGTAGATGTGAAGCCAGCAGCCGGATGGAAGGCCAATGGTCTACTAGGCCTGTCGCGCCATGTTGTTTTAGTAATCATCATCTGAAATAATTAATATCACTGAGCAACAATACAGAAACTTTTTTTTTGTCTCAGAAAGAAAAATACGTGATTCTGATAGTATTTTTCTCCTACATTCAAATATGACATCGGTTTTTCTCAATCACACAAGGTTTCCGAGAGACAGGTTTTTATATTTTCAAACATTTTAATATTTTCTACATTCATAACTATACAATATCCAAACATTTGGATTCACCTAGAAAGTAAGAAATGACGATTTTCTGCTATATTTCGCCTGTGGAGCATCCCTCTTGATGGTCCAACAATAATCGGCCAGCATATTAGGATTCCATTTGCCTTGATATCTCTTTTCCATAGCTGAAATCTCCTGATGAAAGTGCTCATTTGGTTTTATTTTACAACGGACAAATGGACGAAAAAACGTTTATTGAAATAATAATAATTTAAATCCATTAATTGAAATTTAAATAAAAAAAATGTGGGTGATGGAGAAATTCCGAATACATATTTGAAAACACGATAAAAAAAACTGCATTAAGTACAACTATTGGTACTCATGAGACAAAAATCATGTTGACCAGTGTATTTATTTTTAAATAAAAGAAGAAGCATAGTACCAATTACATTACAAATGAACAACAAATAAAATATATCTAATCTAAAAGAGTATAAACAAGAAAATCGATAGCAATGCAATATATAAACTTGATACAGCGTGCTTCTCATTGCTCCGCGGCAAAACTACTATTTTCAGTGAAAGAAAGTTCCCGCGCGGGGATGACGGTCTAATTCAGAATGAGGAGTGTTGAGTTTACGTGCAGGTGGATTCCTCGAATACCACTTGATAGTGATGACGTGGCGATTGTTGTACTGTTGTATTACATACAACAAATTCGATTATTTGATACAGATTTCTGCTATCGAACAAGGTTTATTGTGTTTGTTGGGCTGTTACACACATGGCGTCAAATTAGTTTTAAATGTATTAGTTTTTAATTACGTTTACAGCACATTACTAAGCGACGCTTTCAAATTGTACAATACAACATACAATCGCGTGGCGCTCGTCTTAGATGCATTCCACTTGGGACTTTCTTTCTCTGCTAGTAGATGCTGCTCGACCACGGTGTGGGACTTCTTGTATATATATATATATAATATATAATATGTTCAATGATCAACCAAAGATTAACAACTATAGTAGACGCAATAATATCAGAAGAGCAGACAGGATTTAGGAAAGGAAGAAGCTGCACAGACAACGTATTCACTTTAAAACAAATAATAGAGAAGCGAAGAGAATTCAACTCAGAAGCGCACATCCTCTTTATAGATTATAAGAAGGCCTTTGATAAAGTGTCTAGACCAACATTATAGAACGTATTAAGTGAAAAAGGAATTCCACTACACTTGATAGCAGTAATTAAGAAAATGTATGAGAAAACAAAAATAAAAATGAATCAAAGGGAACCAATACATATAACAGGAGGAGTTAGACAAGGTTGTCCACTATCAACCACGCTTTTTAACATTTATTTCGACGACATGATAAGATCATGGAAGCAAATGACGACTGGGGGAATTAACTTAGGAAATAAAGTAATAAAAATAGTAGCCTTTGCAGATGACCAGGTTTTAATAGCAAAAACAGAAGACGAACTACAAAGAATGCTATATAAACTAAATGAAATATCAAAAAAATACAACATGGAAATATCCTCACAAAAATAAAAAACACGGCCTTCATGGGTGCTCATCCAGTTCGGACAAAGATAATATTAGAAAATAAACCAATAGAACAAGTAGTAACATATAACTTCCTAGGTTTCAAAATACCATACACAACAGGAACAGATATAAATAACAAAATAAATAAGTTTAATTATATAACAGGTACATTAAAAAGAACTTTGAAAAATAAAGCCAGGAAAGACTCTATAATGAAATTATACAAGACAATGGCAGTGCCTATTATTACTTCTTCTTCTTTCCAAGTATTAGGCCAAAGCCTGTTACGATCCTATAGAAAATTTTCCCTCCAGCGTTTTTGATCCTTCCGGGAAATTCTCGTATAAGACCTATTATTACTTATGGCACCGAAACATGGACAGTGACAACACAACAGTCTGCCAGGATACAAGCTGCTGAAATGATATTCCTCAGACCAATAACAGGATATCAAAGAACAGACAAAAAACATAACACAGAAATAAGACAACTAAAAATAGAGGAATTAAACTCAAATATAGAGAAATACATAACAAACTGGAAAGATCGCTTGGAAAGGATGACTGAGAATAGAATACCAAAAACAGCATACAACTATTCACCACGAGGAAGAAGAAGTTTGGGAAGACCAAGGAAAAGATGGAAAGAGCAGCAATTTGGAGCCGAAACAGGCTAGTAAATAAACCTAAACCGTGAAGAAGAAGAAGAAGAAGATAATATGTTCAATGTTCACACATATTTCTGTGTTTAAAGTTATATTTTCCTTCTCCACTCGTCCCTATCCATCCACTCCATGATCTCCAGTCCACTTTTCTCATTCCAATTCTTATTTCTTGCATCCATTAGTTTCGAGGCCTTTCTTGTTTTCTTCTTCGAGATGGACACCATTCCAATATTTTCTGGGTAACCTTTCGTCGTGCACGTCCATACCAATTTAATAGCTTATATGTTACACAATGTACTGTTGAATATTTAATATTCATATTTTTCGTATGACTTTATTTCTTATTATTTCAAATTTTGAACATCATGCTGCTCTCTTCAAGAAATCCATTTCCATTGACATACGTTTTCGTTCTAAGTTTTTGTTGAACTAAGATCTTTAAAATAAATTATTACTCAACTGCGTTGAGGTCACTATGTTAAAATTTAAAAAATATAAAACATTAAGTGAGATCTCAGTCGTCCTCAAAATCAGCAGTGTTGTTTTGTAGGAGGCCTTTCGAAAATTTAAGTTTCATCTTCTGCTTTCAATTTGGTACTGACTGTTGTTGGTAATAATTTTGTACGGAATGTTAACTTTACTGGGTATGTTCTCATTTAACAGGTGTCTGTTTGTGGTTTCCTTGATAATTTCTAACTCTTCGAGAAGTTGATTTTCGATGTACCGATTTCTCTATGCAAGATCGATGATACATCGTCTATTGTGCTAAATTGATATCCTGCTTCTACTATGTGTTTTGAAAAACTGAATTTGCCTTCACATTTCACGAATTCTGTAAAATTTTCATTAAATCGTGTAGTGAAGTTTCCAGTAGTTCTTCCAATATAAAATTTACCACAGCTATTGAATTTCAGTTTATAAATTACTTTATTTTTATATATGTTCGTTTTATCTATTTTATTTGAAATTATATTATTTTAGTTTATTTATTCTATAGGCAATATTTTGTTTATGAACCTGTAGGCCTATATGTTAATGATACCCACTTATTGTTATTTTATCAATATCTCTATTTAATTTAGTTATATTTCTTAGTTCTTTTCTGTTTGTTTTATAATTAATTTATTAATAATTTCTTCATTATACCCATTGTTATATATTTTTTTTTTAATTTTTGTTGAATTTCCCTGCTTCCGTTCCATATGTGACAGTACTACGCACTATTGAATTATCTATTTGTAACTTATTTTTCATAAGTAATGCCACGAGTGATTTCCAATTTATCTAGAGAATTTGGAAATCAAGAGTGGCATTTGTTAGGACTATTTAACGAATAAAATTAAGCTGTATACTCACAAATCATTATTTAACTATAGTTATTTTAAAATATTTATATATTTAATGTAAACGGCGATGTTTGAAAACAAATGAGAAACGATTGGTACGCTCCATTTGCTTCTTTTGTTCTATCACTGCAACCAGATCATAATATTATTAATTTCCAAAAGATCGCAATGTTGTAAGAATGCACCCTAGTGGAGAAATTTATAACCAACGTTATAGGTATTAATTAATTTCTGATGTCCTATGATGTAAATATGTCAATTATATTTTTCTGCGTCATTTCCTGGAAAGTAATTCGTTTAAGAAAGTGCAAACAATGGTTTATTTTTTGTGGTATAATCAATTGTTACAAATGTTTTTATATTATCTCTCGTATGCACTACGTGTTGACATTCATTCACTATATATATATATATATATATATATATATATATATATATATATAATCTGGTAGCCGTATTTCTTACAGGGTCAGTCACTGCAAAATAATGCTAGGCCTATTCAGAATGTTAAAAAGGAGGTGCTTTCTTTATTATGATAAACTTTAGTTGGTAAATTTTAGGCGAAACACGGCCGTGATTGGTTGTAAAAAAAATCATTGAAATGTGATTGGTCATTGACTCCCATTTGGGAAATGAGTTAAATAGTCCTAGTAGATATGTCTGTTCCATTAGACCTCATTTAACATTGCTTTTACTGCATCTAAACATTTTTGTGAAAGAAAATTTGAAAATAAACCTACAGTAAAAGAGAGAAAGTCTGAAACGGTTATGTTATGTTTATAGCAACCGAATATGTGGGATAAGTTGCTTTTTGTTTGCTAAGAAAGTAAATATCAGTTCGTTTTCTACACTGTGCGGTGCCAGTGATTTAAACATTCTGTATAAAACCATATACCTACAATACTAGCTTAGTCATTTGCAAACTGTTACTGCTATTGGTTTGCGAAGAGAACAATAAATATAAAGGGTTTAGCACTGACAGTAAGCTATACTCTTGTGGTAATGTCAGCACGGTCTGCTTGAATTTGTTGACCTGAAAGATTCACACAATTCCGTCCAGTGAAGCTTTATATTTTCAAAGCTCTTGATGTAACGTTAGCATGAATAATCACGTTAAGAGGTTTTATCCTGTAAATCATATAACAAAAAGGGTTAAATCTACCCGTATATGAATGTAGTGATCGAGTTAATTCATTTGTACGTACCCGCTTGCATCAATCAAGAAACAATGGTTATGCAGGGGAGTAATTTTAAGCTGTAAACAAATTAGCTACAGTTATAAAGTTAAAAGTAATAATTTAAATGAATATAAACAGTGTATTAATAATTTACAACATAATGAATTGGTACTATAAAGAAACTGATATTAATGATTGCGAGGATATGAGCTCTCCATACATACCTATCCTGAAAAAAAAATTCAATTCATTTCTGTATAATCCACGTTCCCCAAATCGTGGTTAAAGAAACGACAAGAGGAAACACAAGCTAGTTTCAAAACAGAAAATAACATCGAACGTGAATAAAGAAATTAATACAATCTAATAACTAAAAATCAATGTTTGTTTGTTTATTTGTTGGTTTGTTTGTTTGTTCGTATTCTATGCGCGGCCATACCTTTGATCCGATTTTGATGTTTTTTTTTTTGTAAAATGTTCAGGAGATTCCCGGGATGAACATAGACTATAAAAAAGTTGTGATATTCAGCCCCTTAACCCCTAAAAATCACCCTTTGTAGTGAAAAACGTGAAATAAAGTCCCTATTTTTACGCTTAAATGGCTTACGCTGCCTAAACCATAACAAATACACCAAATTAATGTACACAGATTTGAATATCTGAAAAACTCTACAAAAATTCCTTGACAGCATATGTTTATCTTTTACGGACAACTCACAATAACCATTTTTGTGTTTCATTTGATATAAGAAGATCGGGACAAGTAGATTCCCGGGCAAGCGTGCTCTGCCATACCGTTCACCTGATTGAGATGGGGCTTTTTGAAAAATGTCCAGGCAATTCCGGAGATGAACATAGGCTATATGTGAGTTGTAATACTCAACCCCTTCACCCCTACAAATCATCCTTTGTAGTGAAAAACGTGAACTAAAGTCCTTATTTTTGATGATTAAATGGTTTACGCTGCCTACACCATAACAAACACACCAAATTAATATACACATAATTGAACATCTCAAAAAACTCTACAAAAAAGTTCGCAAAACCGCATATGTTTATTTCTACGGATAACTCACAATAACGATTTTTGTCTTTCATTTATGACAAGAAGATCGGGATAAGCAGATTCCCGGGCAAGTATAACAGCGCACGGCTGGTGGTAAAAACACATTAACATTTTTTAGGAGTAGCAGTGCACGCTGGGTATTAGTTAGTACAGAATAAAATACAAAATAATATAGGATGCGTTAGTGTCAAAGCTGAGAAAGAAATTGAAATTTGCTCCTGTAGGGTATAATATAAACCAAAATCGGATACTAATCACTTTAAAATATTGAAAAAAGAATTAGCTTTCAAAAATATATGTGCTCAGTCTCCTTAGTTCGGGATTATGTCCAATTAATGTGTTACAAATTTTGGATCTATCATACCTACTATATTGTGCGATTCAATATAACATGACTTAATTTTAATTAATTTTGTAATTGTTTAATTGGGAATAAAAAGTATTTTAAATATAATTACTTTTTGTATCTACTATAAATTAATTAATCCAACAGTTGTGTATATTTTATAGTCATACTGCAAACAGTAGCATTTTGTCAAGTACTGCAAAAACTTGGATTACCATATTAAAATTGGTTTCTGATTTCGTGGAAATAAGTAAGAAATATAATGTTATATGATTTATTTAATATTTGTCACTCCGAATTCAGGATAATTAGTTTATAGAGTTACGTAAAAGTTTGAAAGCAACATTCAAACTAATTCACTCAAGCAAGCTGTCCCAAAGTATTAGTTAATACAAATAAATATTTTTTCTGCTCGAACCGGAATTTGAATCAAAGATATCTAGCTTTGCGCAATGACAATTGTGCTACTCTGGCAGACACAAATATCTCTCTACTTGAAATTCCTGTATACCATAAAAATGAACTTTTATTTACATAAAACGTATTCTGTGCTATGTCATAGGGCATTTGGTCTTCCTTTAAAGCTCAAGGTCATATACGTCTCATCCACACAACGTTTTGAAGGGGGTTTGTTTCTTTCAGTAGCCATTCCGTAAGTCAAATGATACTACGTGATTTCTGCCGCTGTTGTCGATGCGAAACGCATTCCTTTCTACTTTTTTATATATATTAGGCCCGACTTCCTTTTTTTCGTTTACACTGTTTTTCCTATTTGTTTTACTTTTCTTTGTTTTACCTTTTTGTTAACTTCCTTTCGTTCCCACATATAGACACAAGAACAGGACACACACCAGACCCAAGGTGGAGGTTTAAAATCCCCTACCCCGCCGGGAATCGAATCCGGGTCACCGGAGTGGAAGGCAGGGATTCTACCGACTACGCCACGGTGACGGATCTGCGAGTCATTACAGTAACCATTATTAGCCCAGACAGTTAAAAGAATGTCATCGTTGTAAATGTATCTATGACTTTGAACGGTAAAGTAAATAATAAAAGTAATATAGTGAAGCAACTCTCTTGTAATCTGAATAGAATTTCTAAGGGTAGCCTGTATGGGAGTTTCAAATAGAGAAAAATATGTGTCTGCTCCTGAATTGTCTTTATTTGTGTTCATCTAAAAGTTTGCTCAAGAAAATTTATATAATTAATTTATGTAATTGTATTGGATTATATTACAAAGGGTGGGAGTAATGTAAGTATGCAGATTTTGATTATGTACTCCTTGAGTGGAATAAAAAAAAGTTTCAGGAACATTTTAAAGTCAAATACATTTCGTTACAAACAATGTTTTTCCCTAAACATAACATTTCGCCTTACTCGATAAATCATTTTCCCTACTGGTCTAATATTTACTTAGATAAAAGGTAAAAAAAACAGGAATATTTTGTAAATTTGCAGTTTTGAATATTTAAAGTTTTCGTGCAAATTAAGTGTAAACTTCTCACATTTTGGAATAAAAAAGAGAGATATTGCAACGTTGAATTGGAAGTAAGAAGTGATATTGCGTTCATTTGTCCCAGAATAGCTATTTATATCTCGTTAAAAAATCACGCCAATCTTACGTGCGCTGTTGCAATTTTCAGAACATTAAGTCTTAAATATTTCATTAACCATGGATATAATCACGAAATGAAAAAGAGAAGATACGTTTCTTTTACTGTAACATAACACATCGTTGAATTACCGCACTTACATTATTTCCACCATGTATTTTTCATAATAAGGCAAATTTAAACAAGAAGACAATCTCAGTATGGTTAAGTGTTTTAGTAGACTATTTGTCATGTCAAAACTGAAATTCGAAACAAGTTGTTTAATTTTAAATTAAACATTTAGAGATTTGTATTTCACGCGGTTTCGAAATCTATCGAGTAAATCTAACGAGATTTAAAACATTTGCATTAAACTTTTGTACAAACGTTATGGTTGAGCAATAAATCCCATCAAACAGCTTATGTTAGCCAGATGTTTTATACATCCACATGTTAAACCTTCTGCGGTATTCTGTTAAATCGATTTCTGCTGTAATAAGGATACCACAAACTACTTTATGTGTCAGTCCAGCGGAAAATTCTCTTCTCCCCAGAGAAATATCCGCAATACAGCGACATACTTTGCTTAAGGGAAAGCAACCATGTTCCCTGGTTATAGTAAGTCAATATAAACAGCAAAATAGAATCTAAAAATGACAACCAATTTAAAATATCAACTACATAGAGTATATTAATACAAGAAATTGTTTCATAATTGAATGGGCCATTGCTGAAAGCTCATGAGTCAATTTTGTTTTGTTATATGATAAAAATCATTGGTTAAAAATTCATGGATTATTATAGTTAAAATTACATTGTAATAATAAAAAAATAGAATAAACAATTTATAATCGAATATAACACTGAGCAACAAAAAATAAACGTTTTTGTGTTAGAAAGCAAAAATGTGATTCTGACAGTAATTTTTCTCCTGAATTCAAATATTATATCTGTTTTTCTCCATTGCGCAAGGTTTCCGAGAGACAGGCATTTATAATTTCAAACACTTTAATATTTTCTACATTCGTAACTACACAATATTCGAACATTCGGACTCACCTAGAAAGTAATAAATGACGATTTTCTGCTATATTTCGCCTGTGGAGCATCCCTCTTGATGGTCCAACAATAATCGGCCAGCGTATTAGGATTCCATTTGCCTTGATATCTCTTTTCCATAGCTGAAATCTCCTGAGTTAACTCATTTGGTTTTATTTTACAATGGACAAATGGACGAAAAAAGTTTATTAAAAATAATTATTTAAATCCATTAATTGAAATTGAAAAAAACAGTGGATGATGGAGAAATTCTGAATACATATTTGAAAACACGATACAAAATTTCATTAAGTGCAACTATTGATACTCATGAGATAAAAATCATGTTGACAAGTGTAATTTTTCACTATTAAAAAATCATTTATTATTCAATTACTACAAAATACTGCGTCTTTATATTGCAGAAAGTTTTTGTTTTCTAAAAAAATAAGTTCATGATTCATATTTTTTTTTAAATTGACCGATTTAGTTGTAAAATGCACTGTGATTCAAAATTTGTTTAACAATTCTGGGGGTTGTAGAGGAAATTTAAGTATATATGATCATAAATACACCACCTCGGTTCTGTGATTATAAAATATTTGAAATATCCTAGTTCACCGTAGAAAAACAAATGGGCGAAGACGACGCGTTAAAGTCAACCGATGCGACACGTCTTCTTGTTATTTATGTAATATACGACCTAATGGATCCCAGATAATTGAATTTCATGCAGTTGGTACTACTGGAGTTTTACTCAGATTTTTAACATTGTTGGATCTGATATGAATTGTATAAAAAAGTGGGATTATATACCTGCGTATCACCTAGTCCATGGATGCGAAACTCAACCGAGTGATGGGTAAATCTTAAATCCCGCACCTACAGCTGTGACATATGCATTTTCTAGGTGGTCAATATTGAACATTCATTACTATGCCATTCTGTGTTGTTGGATTGTACAATGTGCGTTAACTATTCGGCTATGCCCCATCCTTCATTGCAAGCATATTCGTTATTTTTCAACGTCATGCTTATGTTCATAATTCATGACGCTTAGAGGATCATGCAGGGTAGCAATACTTTGCCACATGTAAATTTGTAATCACAGACTAACTAATACCCGGCGTGCGCTGCTACGCCTAAATAAATGATAATGCAATTTTACGTTCAGTTGAATAAGTAAAAGGAATAATAATTATAAATTTACACCATTATTATTTTTAGATACCCCGTGCTGATTACCCGGCATTGCCCGGGAATCTAAGTATCCCGATGTATTTGGCATTAATGAGATGAAAGACAAAATTCGTTATTTCGAGTTATCCGTGCTGCTCTGCTTCCCTGGAATTAACTTACCCCGATCTTCTTGGCATCAGTGAAAGACAAAAATGGTTATTGTGAGTTATCCGTAAAAGGTAAACATATGCTGTCGCGGACTTTTTTTGTAGAGTTTTTTGGGATATTCAATTCTGTGTAAATTAATGTTGTGTATTTGTTATGGTTTGGGCAGCGCAGCGTAAGCCATTTAAGCGTCAAAAAGGATTTTTTTTTTCACTTTTTCACTACAAAGGGTGATTTTTAAGGGTGTAGGAGTTGAGTATCACAACTCTCTTATAGCTTATGTGCATCCCGGGAATCTCCTGAACATTTTGCAAAAATCTATCACAATCGGGTCAACGGTATGACCGCGCATAAAGTAATAATGATGATGATATTATTAATAATAATAATAATAATAATAATAATGGCTTTATTTTACCTGGAAGAGTTAAGGCCTTAAGGCCTTGTCTATCACTCAACCAGGTTTTTAAAAAAATAGTCTTACATCTAAATTACAATATGTTATGAATACAATACAATTAATATTTATAATGTATTTTGATTTACTCTAAATTTAACGAATTAAATATATAATATGTACAAGATATATAAAAAAACGATAAAAAGATTAATGACAGTATATGATTAAATAAATAGAGAAAAATTAATTATTAGACAACAGGTAACTGTATAAGCGTGACTTAAAGGTGCCAAGTGTGCGGCAACCCTTGATATCTTGAGGAAGGAGATTCCAGGAGCGGGCAGAGGCTACTGTGAAGGAAGTAGAATAGGAGGAAGTGCTATGAAGAGGAATTGTTAGCAGACTGTTATCTTGTGACCTAGTGTCAATATTGTGGTAAGAAGATAACTTCTCAAATCTGGACGCCAGGTAAGTAGGAATGTAGGAATTCAGAAGCTTGAAAAGTAGTGAAAGAGAGTGCAATTTACGCCTGTCAGTAATACGGAGCCAAGAGAGGTTATTAAAGTGTTCGGAAATATGGTCATAACGGCGGATATTGAAAATGAATCGAACGCAAGCATTATGAACAAGCTGCAGTCTCTGCGACAAGTCATAGTTTAGATCATTATATATAATGTCACAATAATCGAAGTGTGGTAACACAAGATTCTGCACAAGGATTTTTTTTAACGAAACTGGGAGAAAATTCTTTAAACGTCTAAGATAATGTAAGATGGAGAAAGTCTTTTTACATATGTGTTTCACTTGTGTTTGCCAGATTAAATTTGCGTCTAGATGTAGTCCAAGATCTATTACTGAAGAAGAATAAGGGACAATTATATTATTTATAGTAATGTTTGTACGAACAAACAAACATTCATTTTTATATATTAGATATACATCTCTGATTTATTTTATGTCATTTAGTTAAACATAAATTATGAAGTAGCACGAAAGCATAATATATCCAATAAGAATGCAATGGTCATATATAAAATAGTCAGTTTGTTTATCCATTTGCGTTTATGCAACATTGATCATCACTTGGTCCGATTTTTCACCAATAGCTCAACGTAAACACAAACCAGTAACAATATCGGGGTGTAGTTATTTCAGAGATATCGGAAAGCATACATGTGAATGCTGTAGCAACGTTGCCGATTTAGTTTACCTTTGTAAAAATCGTCAGTTTCTTTACACATTCGCAAAATATGGTATTATTTTTAAATTTGACAAAGACATTAAGATGAAAGTTATAGATTCGAACCATTTATGATAAAACTGGAAGAACGTTTGGAAGAAAAGCTAGCAAATTAACGCAAATTGAGTTTTCTTCAGTTATGGCTGTGTCGGCTCTTATATATTTCCGAATCCTGGACAAAAACAAAAGGAGAAAGATCACGTATACATTCTGCAGAGATGAAATTAATGGTATATATAAGAAGGTGCACTAAACCTGATAACATAAGAAATGAAGCACTAAGATCAGAACTGAATATTGTCTGAGTTAAAACAAGATAAGTGAAATAAAACCAAATAGAAATATCGTATTGACAGATAAATATATTACCGAATACGATAACGAATTAGTTGCCAAACGGGAAGAGAAATTTAGTAGACCTCGTAAAAAGTGTTCGATGATAGAGAACGGAATAGGCACTATCACTTATTTGTTTTAGGGAGAAGAAGACATTTTGACGTCTCTGAGTTTTCAATTGAACATTGAGTCAATTATTGTGATTTTTTATGTAACACTAGCTAATACCCGGCGTGCGCTGCTTAGCCTAAATAAATTAAAATATGTTTACGTGAATAAGTAAAAAGGAAAAAAAAAATACATTTATATAGTAATTATTTTTAGATATCCCGTGCTGATTACCCGGCGTTGCCCGGGAATCTTCTTATCCCGATCTTCTTGGCATAAAATTGAAAATGGTTATTGAGAGTGTTATCCGTAAAAGAATGTCCGCCGTGCGCTGCTCGCTTGTCTGGGAATCTAGTCTTCCCGATGTTCTTGGCATCAATGGGCTGTAAGATAAAAATGGTTATTATGATAGAAATATGCTGTCGCGGACTTCTATGTAGATTTTTTTTAGATATTCAGTTCTGCGTACATTAATTTGGTGTGTTTGTTATGGTTTAGGCAACGTAAGTCATTTAAGCATCCACAAAGTTCTGTAAAACACGTTTTTCACTACAAAGGGTGTTTTTTAAGGGTTAAGGGGTTAAGTATTACAACTCTCTTATAGGCTAAAACCCTCCATGGAAACTCCTGAACATTTTGCAAAAAGTCCCATCACAATCGGATGAATGGTGTAGTAATGCATAAAGGACAAACAGACCGACATACATTCGTTTATATACATATTTATTTATTTGTTTATCTATTTATTTAGATTTATTTAGCCTGGTGGAGTTTAGGCCATGTGGCCTTCTCTTCCACTCACCAGGACTAACATATATTACATCAGAATATAACAATCTCAATTAATTCTAATATTAAATACTAAATAAAAATTTGATCAAAAATATAATATCTATTATATTACGATCTATAATGCAACCAGTTAATGTTGGTTAAAATTAAGACTAAAACTAATAATAAAATGCATACAAGGAATACATATTAAATTGTCCCTGTCTAATGTAGCCTATACAAAAAACAAAGAAAAATAATGAGATATAGAAAACTAATTTCACGATTATAAAATATTTAAAACAAAAAAAAAAGAAATATTTGTTAATCTTAATATTATTTTCATAAATAATTAAATTTATTAATTGTTAAAAGAATACTCTCAGTGAGGTGTATAAGTTAGTATGTTATTATATAATTCTTTAGTTTGTTTTTGAAGGATGTTATAGTTTGACAGTCTCTGACATAGGGCGGAAGGAAATTTAAGGTTTGGTAAGTGAGACCGTAAAAGATAATGAATAACATACAGTGTGATGAGGAGGGATATAAAGGACAATGTGCTGATGGGATCGAGTGTCAAGATTATGTGTGTCCGATAGTCTGATGAAGCGGCGTGATAAATAATTAGGCGATGATGTGTGAAGTATTTCATAGAGAAGGGATAGGGAATAGACAGTTCTACGATCTCTTAGACGAAGCCACGATAATTGTTCCAGGGACGATACGCATGTTTGCCCTGGTTTACTGGAAGAGAAGGCCACATGGACAGACCTCTAATAGACTAAATAAACAATCAGCATGATTTAAGCCCATGCTAGCATCATTAAGTTTTAAAGCAATAATCCCATTCTCTTGTAGGTCTTCATGCAGTATTATAATTACCTCTCGTTTATACTATAATAATAATTTAGGGATTCGATTATTTCCCATCCGGTTAATATAGTTCATCAGTTCGCTGTTATAGTGTTTAATTATGTCTGTTATATTGGAAATATTTCATGCTTCCCTAATTGTGTCATTTTGCACCTAGTTTTTAAGTCTGTATAACTGGTTGTTCCTCTTAGAAATTTCATCTCTGTGTCTAAATAAAGAAAATAAATGTGTATTCGCCAGTATTCTTCATTCGACAAAATATTGTCTGAGTATACGAGGAAAGCAGGACATATTATTCACTCTTAACAATTGTTAAAAACAAAATATCTAGAGAAATAAAAATTAAGATTTATAAACTTTAATAAGACCCAATATAACATATGGTACCGGAACATGGGTCTTACATAAAAATATATGCAAACTAGAAGTATTTGAAAGGAAAATCTTGAGAAGGATTTTCGGAGCAATTGAAACAGAGGACGGATGGAGAGCCAGATACAATGATGAAATATAAAAATTGTATAAGGAATTGGATTTGGAGACATATATAAGATGTCAAAGATTGAGATGGTTAGGACATCACAACGATGGAAACCACAAGGAAAGTGAATATTGTCTTCAACAACATTCCAGAAGGAACCAGATTAAGAGGAAAACCAAGAACAAGATGATGGAATTGTGTACAAGCAGACGTGAAAGGATTTGGAATAAATAATTGGAAGGAGTTGGCGATGGATAGATACGAATATAAAGAGGCCATAATGGAGGTTAAGGCACACTGGGACTATAATACCAAATAAGAAGAAGAAAAAGATACGAGGAAGATGAAATGCTCGAGGTATTATGGGATATGAAAATGTGTCATCTCTTAACGAAATCTTTGATACTAAAATATAGTATAATTTTTCATAAGTAATGCCACGAGTGATTTCCAAATTATCGATAAATTCACGACTCACGAAGTGAGGAGTGAATTTATCTAGAGAATTTGGAAATCAAGAGTGGTATTTGTTAGGACTATTTAACGAATAAAATTAAGCTGTTTACTCACAAATCATTATTTAACTATAGTTATTTTAAAATATTTATATATTTAATGTAAACGGCGATGTTTGAAAACAAGTGAGAAACGATAGGTACGCTTGATCTGCTTCTTTTGTTTATCACTGCAAGCAGATCATACTATTTATTGCCAAAGGAACGCAATATTGTAAGAATGCTCTCTAGTGGAGAAAAAATGAAACACATCAAACTGTATATTAATTCATTTCTGATGTCGTATGATGTAAATATGACAATTATATTTTTCTGGATTATTACCTGAGAAAAAATACATTTAAGAAAGTGCAAACAGTGGTTTCTTTTTTTTTAGTGGTATAATAAATTGCTACAAATGTTTTTATATTAACTCCTGCAAGCGCTATGTGTTGACATCTATGCACTATATATACAATCTGGTAGCCGTATTTCTTATAGGCTCAGTCACTGCAAAATAATGGTCAGACCTGTTCAGAATATTAAAAAGGAGGAGCTTTCTTTAATATGGTAAATATAACACTGATAAATATTTCGTGAAACACGACTCTGATTGGTTGTAAAACAGAAATCATTGAAACGTGATTGTTCCTTGACTCCCATTTGGAGCATGAGTTAAATAGTCCTTATAAAGTTTTCTGTTGCTGATCGTTTTCATTATTTAAAATATTACATCAGACATTGAAGTTAAAATGCACACTACAAATCCATAATACACTTTTCTTGTAAAATATGTTGTAAATAAATATATCCACGCGTGGAATTAGCGTTTGAATTCTATTTACATAGTGCGCATAGAAATCTCAATATTTTCGGTGTACAAATAATGTAAATGCGCAGATTTAAAAATGTAAATTCTTCGTGGCATTAATTTTGTAAGATCCGTAGGGCTAGTCTAAATATGAATTATAAATATAGTATTGCGATATTGCCATTTTCAATATATCCTATGTTGATTTTAAGTATTCATAAAATATTAATAAATGAATAATATTAAGTTTTTATTTTGTGATTTTCAATCATATTCAATAACTTTTTACATAAAAAATTATCCACTCTACCTATTCATAATTTGAACTTTGTGAATCCCGCCCGAGTTCAGTGTATCAATATATATATGTACTTTTAAAAATGTTATTAAAATATACGTGGATATTAAGCAGAGACTTAGCACATAAACTATTGATGACAGAGATGGACTTGGAGGACGGCTTCTAGAAATTCAAAAAGGGACAAAATTATAAATATTAAAATCAGAGAAATAATGCATGTTCAAAAAATGTTGTACTAGTTATTAACCCTTAAATTGGCAAAACAAAAATGTCTTCTGTTAGATATTCGAATGTGGCGGACCGCAGGGAAAACGGAATCTTGTATAACAGTTATTATTAGGTATATTGGATAATTAGACACACATTTAAGTGGTCTATTTTTGTTCGTTTTCTTCTGATTTATTTAAAATATTGAATTAACTAAACTAACTCATGTATCTAAAAGGATACATTACGAATTTAAGGGTTAAACGCAGAATCATTAAATGGATTTGCCACGTAAAGAGGGTGTCAGTTGACAGGATACCTAAGATGATATTAAATTTTGAAGCGGTGAGCTACAGTAGAAGTGGGAACCGAAAGGAAAGTGGGTTCAAGGAGTGCATAGGAGTATGGTGTCGAAAGGATTAACAGAGAGTGATAGAGAGAATATGGAGGAGTAAAATTTACAATGGACTATAGGAAAATAAATCTGTTTGAAATGGGGAATTAAGATTCAGAAATACATATTTCAGTGGCGACGTTGTCTCAAAATTACAAGAAACTTAATCGCTTAAGTAAAGTAAAGTTGACGTGAGTGTTAAAGAAAGAAATGGTTACACAACATACTTTAAAAATATAATATTGGATCATGTGACACTCGTTAATTTGACATGAAAATGCAGGATACTATATGGAGATGTCTGAGGGGACATAATTTACATCGTATACAGGGTGAAAATTATTTAAACCGACAAACTCTGGGAGGTAGTAGGGGACACCAAAACAAATATTTTTCCCTAATGCCATTTTTTCCTATGAGGATTATTTAAACCGCTAGAGGAACATTTCTCTAGCGGAAAATTAATTAAACCAACAAACATTTTTGCATTTTTTATTACCAAGAGACAACAAATTAACACAA
Source organism: Diploptera punctata (assembly GCA_030220185.1). Taxonomy (NCBI): domain Eukaryota; kingdom Metazoa; phylum Arthropoda; class Insecta; order Blattodea; family Blaberidae; genus Diploptera; species Diploptera punctata. Next base: position 1,370,666 of record JASPKZ010008886.1, read on the forward strand.
CGCAATTACTTAAATTACAGTAGAGGTTCAAAAATGCCTCCATTGACATGTAAACAAAGGTTAGACCGGCGGATCATGTTCTGTCTAACACGGGCAAAAACTCCAGGAGTATCGTTAATTGCTCCTGCTGCTGCTACTATCCGGGCAACCAGGTCCTTTTCTGATGCAAAAGGAGTTGTGTAAACAAGGTTGCGCATCTCTCCCCACACAAAAAATCCAAACGGGTCATATCTGTGGATCGAGCAGGCCATGGTACAGGACCACCTCTGCCAATCAACTTTTCTGAAAACCGGTGGTTCAAGAATCGACGCACACGGCGACTGAAATGTGTCGGCGCCCCGTCATGTTGGAACTACATGCGTTGTCTTGTAGGAAGCGGGACGTTATCCAGCAATTCTGGCAATGCTCTGGCGAGAAAATTGTAATATTGCCTGCCATTTAATGGTCTAGGTAGGAGATATGGCACAATTAAACAGTCCCGAACAACACCGGCCCACACAATATCAGTGTACTCACTCCAGGTGTATCGCTCCATTAGTATACATATACAATTCACTACTACACTGGTGGACAAAACAATTCCTACCATCAACAGCAATTGCAGTCATGACGACTGAAGAACGTAATACGCCCTCTACCGGTTTAAATAATCCTCATAGGAAAAAATGGCATTAGGGAAAAACATTTGTTTTGGTGTCCCCTATAACCTCCCAGAGTTTGTCGGTTTAAATAATGTTCAACCTGTATTACGAGTACAACCAAGGGGCTCAAGTGTCCAGTTCTGCTAATGGTTTATTCAACTGTGTGCTGCAGTCCTGAACTACCTGTAACGTGCAATATCACGGATGAGATATCTCTCTCGTAATTTTAAGATATCAAGGTGCCTGTGATATTATTTTTTGACAAATTGACTTCCTTCTTCTTCTTCTTCTTCTACGTCAAGAGACCGAATCCTTCCATCCATTTATGGGGCGCCAAATATTTTCTCTTCTTTTGGTTCGGGACTGAAGCAAAATTTGTAGGTGTCTATTGGGTGTCATTCGTTCTATATGTTGGAGCCAGTTAGATATTCAATTATGAATTTTATTTATAATACTGCAGATGTTTAATACGGTTCTTATTTCTTCATTATATTTATTATCTAACAAATATTGCCTCCAACAGAACGTAAAAATTTAATTTAAGCTACTTCTATATTCATTTTATCTGATATCTTAAGTGTCCAATATTTACAAGCAAGTTTTATCATAGGCACTGCCATAGTGGCGTACCTCAAAATACAAGAGCCTCATCAGGAGTAGCAGTGTGAAGAAATATTTAAAGAATAGAAATAACGTTATAAGTTTAATAACGATCGAATCATGAATGTTCGAATAAAGACACCAAGAGGAAATGTAACAGTTATTGGCATTTTTGCACCCGAAAAAGGTCGGAAAGAAGATAGTATTATATTCTTTGAAAAATGCAGACCCAATTAACCTCATCAGGAGTAGCAGTATTTGTGAAGAAATATTTAAACAATAGAAATAACAGTTATAAGTTTAATAACGATTGAATCATGAATGTTCGAATAGACACCAAGGGGAAATCTAACAGTTATTGGCATTTTTGCACCCGAAAAGGGTCGGAAAGAAGATAGTATTATATTCTTTGAAAAATACAGGCCCAATTAACCTCATAGCAGTATTTGTGAAGAAATATTTAAAGAATAGAAATAACAGTTATAAGTTTAATAACGATCGAATCATGAATGTTCGAATAGACACCAAGGGGAAATCTAACAGTTATTGGCATTTTTTGCACCCGAAAAGGGTCGGAAAGAAGATAGTACGTATTATATTCTTTGAAAAATACAGACCCAATTAACCTCATCAGGAGTAGCAGTATTTGTGAAGAAATATTTAAAGAATGGAAATAACAGTTATAATTAAAATATATATGTAGTCAATATGCCCATTTCACCAATTAATGTTTTAAAATGGTCAACAAGTTTCTACAGCCAAGCTGTCATTCTCAAGACCAGATATTGACTGAGACTTGTTGACCATTTTAAAACATTAATTGGTGAAATGGGCATATTGACTACATATATATTTTAATATTATATCACCAAGAAGATCACTTGTGTATTAAACAGTTATAAGTTTAATAACGATCGAATCATGGATGTTTGAATAGACACCAAGAGGAAATCTAACAGTTATTGGCATTTTTTGCACCCGAAAAGGGTCGGAAAGAAGATAGTACGTATTATATTCTTTGAAAAATACAGACCCAATTAACCTCATCAGGAGTAGCAGTATTTGTGAAGAAATCTTTATAGAATAGAAATAACAGTAATAATTTTAATGACGATCAAATCGTAAATGTTCGAATAAAGACACCAAGGGCAAATATATCAGTTATTGGCATTTTTGTACTCGTAGAAGGTCGGAAAGAAGAGAGTATTATATTCTATGAAACATTACAGACCCATTTAAATTGTGTAAATAAAACTGACTACGTGCCTCAGAGTGGTCAGAGTTTCTGACTACAGTTCATGAAGTTCCGGGTTCGGTTCCCGGTCGGACCCAGGAATTTTTCCTTAAAGGGTGATTGCCTATGATCTGGAATTTGGATTAAGTTTAGGTTAAGAACTCTTCTTGCACTTCTTTATTATTTATCACCCATCATATCATCGGAATAACGTAACTCTGTCTACTACGCGCCCCAACTTCAGAAGTGGGTTTCAATTACGCCAATGTCAGGAGGGAATGTCGAAACGACAACTTGGGGCATTGAAAGCATAAGAATAGGAGGCGGTTTCAATGCTTGCGTTTAACAATAAATAACGGAGAAGTTAATAGATAATAATAACAACAACAACAACAACGGAGAAGCGAATATCAATGAAAATGGCAAAACACTGAAAACATTTGTAAATTATAATAAATTTATAATCACTAATACCCAATTAATTTTCTCAATCAAAATATTCCGTTTTAAGAGGGGCAGAATTTGAACTGGAATGCGTAGGCCTATATATTTTTTTTCATGTCATATTTGCCTTCATTACTCTATGTCAAAAATATAGTTAAACATCTAAATATGCAAGCGTTATTGCTATAAAGTAAGTATTCTATCTAAATATGCTTACTTGTTATAGTGGCCACTAGATGGCAGTTGTGACGTTATCCCGCTACCTCTCGCGTAATATGTGAATATTATATATACAAGAAAAATAACTATTTGTGTTAGGATTCCTGACCAGCTCAGATGGTTAAAGCGCTAAAAGTACAAAGTTTAGAAACTCGGGTTCAAATCCCGACTCAGGCATTTATTTTTCTTTTCATGTCATATATATATATATATATATATATATATATATATATGTGTGTGTGTGTGTGTGTGTGTGTGTGTAAAATTGCAGTACTGAGTAATTGAATTGAGAATTTATAGAGCGGAGACACTCTATCTGATATCTCTTTAAATTCGACCTTAAATGTTTTGATGCAGGCTGAATAACAAACACTTTTATTTTCAGAATCGATCTACCGTTTTAATTATTCATTCCGGCGCGAAATCACATTATGGATGACATTCAAATAATTATGTGATTGAATAATTGGATTTTTCAGTTATTCGAAAATCAACAATTGACGTTGTACAATATGTAATTTGTTTGTTCTAAAACGTGCCGTTGTGCTCGTTAGGAAAGCTAATATTTCCCTTCGATTGTCACCAGCTACAAACCGAGAGAATTTAATTTTGGTCACAATTTCAACACCAGACTTTACACTTGTGGCAGTAACGTTTACACATCCTTCTGTAAATTTACTTAACGCTTTTTTGTTACTGAAAAATTCATTAATGCCATTTGAAGCGAGTAACCATACCTTAAGTTCATTTCGCTTCTTATCTCACATTATTTAATATACACTTATAGCCATGTTTATTAAGTATATAGTTAAGTATATATATTGTTTGACCGATAATAATATAGATCGGTATCTTTCTTACGTCTATTTTTCATAATTAATGCCACGAGTGATTTCCAATTTATCTAGAGAATTTGGAAATCAAGAGTGGTATTTGTTAGGATTATGTAACGAATAAAATTAAGCTGTTTACTTACAAATCATTATTTAAATATAGTTATTTTAAAATGTTTATATACATTAGTGTAGACGGCGATGTTTGAAAACAAATGAGAAACGTTTGTTATGCTTCATTTTTTCTTCACTGCAACCAGATCATATTATTTATTGCCAAAGGATCGTAATATTGTAAGAATTCACCCTTGTGGAGAAAAAATGAAACACATCAAACTGTTTTTATAACCAACATTATATGTTATTAATTAATTTCTTATGTCCTGTGATGCAAATTATATTTTTCTGGAATGTAAATTCCTGGAAAATAATACGTTTAATAAAGTGAAAACAGTGGTTTGTTTTTATTGTGGTATAATCAATTACTACGAATGTTTTTCTATTATATCCCGCAAGCAGTATATGTTTACATTCGTGCACTATATATACAATCTAGTAGCCGTATATCTTCGGGAGACAGTCACTGCAAAATAATGTTATGACCTGTTCAGCATATTAAAAAAGGAGAGATATCTTTAATATGATCAACTTGATTGATAAATATCGGGTGAAACACGACTGTGATTGGTTGTAAAACAAGATACAGTGAAACATGGTTGGTCATTGACTCCCATTTGGGGCATGAGTTAAATAGTCATCCAAACATACCTCATTTTAACATATTTTCACCCTATTTCTTTGATAGTATTATGCCTTTCTGCACTTCAATGAGACATAAACTCCCCCTACAGGGGAGAAATTCGACCATACTAATTTAGTTACATTTGTTAGATATAATTTAGTGGCCCGGGGTCAGCTTTCAGCTTCATAATAACATTTAGGAAGCCAAGGATTTACTAAGTGGGAACATTCTGTAAATTTTGCACGGATGCCTTATTATTCAGGCTTGTGGTTCTTTTATGATCCTTCCCGAAAGACGTGTCCTTGGATTTTTCCATCCTTAAAAATTCATCAATCATGGCCGGGTTTGAATCCACGAACCTAATGACTAGAGGCAAGGAACATATCCATCAGATCACCGCGGTCAACTTACCCAAATCTGGTCTACCAATGTAACAAAATATGCTTGACAATATAGAAGAAAGAGAAGAGAAATATTAGATAATAAACAGATAAAACACCTTTTTTGTTGTGAACAATTTATAGAACAATATAGAATTAACATATAGGTGAAATAATAATTCTCAATGAAGGATAAAATCAAGAAACAGGATTTAGAGATTTGACTATATAGATAATTTAATAAAATTGAAATAGAGCCCTTCAGCGTGGTTTTTACGATTTGTATTATGAGCTCTTTGCCAGTTCCTAGATTCTTCAGGAATGACATATTCTAAACTTCATTTCAAACGACTTGATAGAGATTCCCCTTTCACTCACTCCACTAGCAGCTAGCGTTGTGCCCAACCAGTTCATTTCGAAAAGTAGTTCGTTCACTCGTACTCACTTTTGTGAACCATTCAATTCAACTAGTTCGTTCACAAAATTTAGCGAAGCCCTTCATTCGCCAAGCAAAAAAAAAAAAAAAAAAAGAAAAAACCAAAAATATGGGCTGGAGGGGAAGCACGAAGACACGAGCAAGGGGCGACTTGACATTAACCAACCACATGGTAGCTGTGGATTTTAAAGATAAACGGAAATAGTTCTGTAAATTCTATCTTCATTTATTTGAGTATGAAAAATTCTAATGTGACTGCTACCATACTTTTGTTTATTTTATAATTATTTATACCTCCTTTTTATTTCTGTTATAACTGTATTATTTGCATAATTGTATTTATATACAGATTTCCAACGTTTACATATTTTATTTCAAGTTGTAAATGTTAATAAAAAACAAAATCGTAACTCTATAATTAGAAAAAAAAATATGTGTGGATTATTTTAAAACTTTTAAGGAAGATATATTTTATTTTATTTATATATGTATTATTTACACATATTATTTGCATAATAGTTCTTTAAAAGGAAAGAAATATGCAAAATCGTACTATTGGCAATTACTTGATCTTAACCTTTACAACCCCTAAACTAAAAATATAAAGAGGGTGAATACTGGGTAAGCGAACAAAATTTAGCCTTGTGTGTGCACTTTTACAGAATGGCTTCTAATTCGCGATCAAGAAAAAGTAGTAAAATTTGGGGTTTCTTCGCCGATTTAGGCGATGGCAAAGCAAAGTGTAACCTTTGTTCTAAACACAGTTTCATTCAGGGGGCGGGATGCTTTTAAACTTGCATGGCATATTCGCTCTAAATGTTTAGCAAGGTAAGATTTTTACTAAATTTTGCAACAGCTTTTTGTAAACCTAGTAAAATATATTGTTTTAAAACTTGGATAAAATGGATTTTATTTAAATACTTTCGGAATTCCAGTAAATCAAATGTAAGGTGATTGTAATATTAGACTACATTAGATTTGTAGCGTTGGTAATGCCGTAGATCAAAAGAAGTAATCCCTGAGTAATGCTGCGTATGAGTGGTGACATAAGCAAAAGGCGGGAAGGTGCCGTAATGTACACGTAGAGAATGAATGAGCGTGTCGAATGTTGAGAGTTTGAAGTACAACTGAATGTTTCAAGCCAGTTCACTCTGTCAAGGTAGTTTGTTCCTCTAAGACACTTCACTCTTCCAAGGTAGTTCGTTCTTTGATACCACTTCGTTCATCTAAAACACTTCACTCTTCTAAGATAGTTCGTCCTTTGATACCACTTCGTTTATCTAAAGCACTTCACTCTCCCAAGGTAATTCGTTCTTCTATGTAACTTCACGCAGGCTAGATAGTTCGTTCCTCTATGGCAGTTCACTCTGGCAAGATAGTTCGTTCCTCTCACACACTCACTGCGATACGAACAATATGGATGACGTAGGAAAGAGGCGGGGACATGCAAGGTCGATGGGCGGAGAAATGTAGAGTAATCAACGAATGAGCGAAAGTTAATTTGGAGTGAGACATCTAGAGCTTGAAATAAAAATTAAATTTTAATTGTAAGTAGCAATAGTTAACTCTGAACTGGCAGTTCACTAAAAGTGAGTAACTTTTTGACACTTCACGGTAGTGAAGCGTTCTTTTTAAACGACTCACTCTCGAATTACCCATCACTACTAGCAGCTACAATCAACCGATGAAGGAGAAATCACTACTCTCAGTTGCAAAATGATCAGTCTTCACAAGTTCTGCAAATATGATTGTTACTATATTTATTGAACTCTCTCTTTCTCTCTCTCTCTCTCTCTCTCTCTCTCTCTTTACCTCAGTTTAATCTATCGCTTTGTATGTATTTTTATACACCCCACGTCACCCGGTCTATTGACGACAACTCTAGTTCACTCACGTCGTGATTGTTATTCTCCCACCTCATTGTTGGCCTGTCTACTGGACATTTTCCCACTAGTTTTCCTACAAGGAGTTTCCAAGTCCCTCTTTTATTCCGAATTCGTGCCACATGTCCTGCTCATCGCAATCTACGAGACTTTTCTTATTATATCTGGTTTCACATAAAGACCATGTAGATATGACTATATATATTTCGGTCTTATTATGTTAAGATTGTGAATTTGTGTTTTAATAATTCTTGCTAGAGAATCAGTATTTCGTATAAATTATTTTGGTAGTCTTTTTACATCTATAATTATTATTAGATCACTGTTATGTAGTTTCTCCATTCATCTGTCTGTTAATCTCTCTTTGGTCCAAAAAAATTCCTAAGAACTTTATTTTCAAATATTTTCTCCTGTATAAGAGTTCATGTTTGGCATCTACAGAACATAACTGGAGAATAACAATTTTATATATTTTCATATATACACTTTAATAATCTAAATTTAAATACGTTGTTGCTTTTATAGCCATCAAGACTAAACACTAAATAAATATTGTACATATTAATTGAATATTCGAAAACAGGCGTATAAAAATTAAGGGCTGCTTAACAAGGGACAGTCTACCAAGAGAAAGATACATGTTTTCTTTACTGACAGTACTCAACAATAGATGGTTTACCACCGCCCTTCCACCCCGTATATTGTCACTTCAGCCTACGTACGGCAGGTGGAGGAGGAAAGAAAACCCTTCGATTTCTATCAACTCATTTGGAATATGGTATAGGTATTTTACCCCTAGTGACTTGAAAGGAGATTTTGTCCACATGATACTTATCCTTGTAAAAAGGTACAATATGCTCCTATATAGCCTACTTCACTAATTTCACATCATTTAGGTATTTAAGGCTGGATTCAAAATGTATTTAGGATCGACGTTGAGGGCGAACTGTTGGATGTGATAATATCGATACATCGATATTCTCAGTTATCCCATGAACTTACTTTTAGATTGTCAGCTGTTTTGATCGAGTAGTTGCAGCTATGAGGTTTCTTACTGAATTATGTTTAGTGGTATACAAGGTTTCTCTGAAAGATCAAGATCTCACGACATAGTTTAAAAGGGATACAATGACATGCAGTGCTAAAACATGGGAATTAAAGTCTATAACAATAACTGAATTAAACTGTGCAAAATAGTTTTCAGGAAGTTTCACATGGAACTTCCAGAAGATGTCAAATAAGAAACAACGTAATCAAACAAAATAATTATGCCCAAACGTCAATTGTGTATTTTATAAAAAAACATGAACTAAAATGGTATGGTCATATAAAATGAACTTTAGAAACAAATTCCAAAGAAAAATACTAGAATGGGTTGCAACTAGTAGAACAAGAAGAAGAATAAGAAGAAGGCGATCAAAATGACGTGGATTGATGGTTATTTTAAGCAGAATTAGGGTAAAAAAAAAGGATTGGATGTAAATTGAAATGATAGATCTGGGGGAGTAGGACAATAGAGTAATTGGGCGTGGGAATATGTTAGGAAACATTGTGAAACCATCCATCCATAGTAATTCTGCCCGAAGGCAGGTCCTTCACTGCAATCATATCATTTTCATGCTATGCTTGCAGCTTTACTAGGGAATTGTGTAGGTGTGGTAGCTTCCCGTTGCTTTCCACACCGGTGAAGGATGATGATAATGAAAATGGTAAGGATGATAATGATAAGAATGATGGCCATATGATTTCGGGGACCGTTTGGGCCTTAAAGTTTTCCTGACATTTGTCTTACAGGTGAGGAAAAAACCCGATAAAAACCTCACTCAGAAAAACTGCCCCGACCGGGGATCGAACCCGGGCCCGCTGCGTGACAAGGCAGTACGCTACCTCGAGACCACAGCGGTGGACTTTGTGAAACCAAGTAAATTAAAATTTATATGCATGAGAATTAAAGACAATAACAATAACTGAATTAAACTGTGCAAAATAGATTTCACGAAGTTTCACGTGGAACTTCTGGAAGACATAAATAATAGTTTTAAAAAACTAAAACAACACGCTTTATTAGAAAATCGAACTAAAAAAATGAAAAATCATTTTAATTTCCGACACGCTTGGGATAAATAATTTTACCATCAATTAATATATTTTATAATAAACAGATATTGGTAAAATTATCTAAGAAGAAAATGTAACAATCAAAACTAATACTGGATTACGACAAGGATGTAGTTTATCACCCACTTTGTTTAATATATATATATATATATATATAATATATATATCATCATCATCATCATCACTCCAAGGATTAGGCAATTGCCCGTTCCGACTTCATATTGCATCAGCCCAACGTCTTCTAGGTCTTCCAACATCACGCCTTCCTCTTGCTTGATAATTTCTGGCTAACAATGGATATCTCTCCTTGCTCATTCCATCCATGTGATCAATCCATTTCTGTCTGTAATTCGTGACTTTATCCAACAAAGGCTGTACTTTCAATTCTTCTCTTATATCCTCATTTCTTATTCTATCAAGTCTTGTACATCCTTTTACTTGTCTTAGGAACCGCATCTCTGCCGTCTGTATTCTATCCTTCTGTCTTTTCACTGGAGCCCAAGTTTCACATCCATACAATATGTGGGAACCGCCATAACATTATACATTTTTATCTTGGTTTCTTTTCTAATTTTATTTTGAATGTTCTCTGTATTGTTCCACACACCGTCTGAAATTTATTTATTTTGGAGTCAATATCTCTTTCCACATTGTAGCCAACATCACAGCCCAAATATTTGAAACTAGACACCTGTTCTATACTTTGATTTTCTAAAATAATTTTGGTTCTCACTGGATCTCTTCCTCTAAAAGCCATGGTCTTCGTTTTCCTTACAGAAATTTTTAGATCGTATAATTTACATATTTCATTTAATGCTGCATTGATTTCTGTAAGTCGTCTTCATTTTTCTGTATTATGATTACATCGTCAGCAAATAAAAGATTATTTATGCACATTTTATTATCCATTCTTATTCCTGGATTTACTAAAACTTTCCATTTATTAAAAATATCGTCTATATATATATTAAACAAAGTGGGTGATAAACTACATCCTTGTCGTAATCCAGTATTTTGTTTTGATTGCATCTGTTCTTTTGAATCCGGTATCTATAATTATATTTGTGTCTTCATATAATGTCTTTATTGTTTCTACAAGGCACAGCGGGTATCCTTTCATTCGTAATATTTCCCATAATTTTTGTCTGTTTACTCGATCGAAGGCCTTATCCAAATCTATAAATCCTATGTGAGTTTCTAAGTTATGTTCTCTTCTCTTTTCTATGAGTTGTTTCAGTGTAAAGACATTGTCTATACATGACCTTCCCTTTCTGAATCCACTTTGATTTTCACTTATTATTACTTCTGTTATGTTTCTCAATCTATTATTTATTATTTTCGTATATATTTTGTAGCCAGTATTCATTAAGCTAATCCCTCTGTAATTCTCGCAATTTCTCCGGTCTCCTCTTTTGAATATATTCTTGACAATTGCTGTTTTCCAAGTGGTTGGAATCCCATAGGTCTGCCAACATATATTAATTAGATGAAGTATTCGTAGTTTACACAATATTCCACTATATTTGATTAATTCCAGATTTATATTATCTAATCCTGTTGCTTTCCTATTCTTAGTGGTTTTCAAAGCCATTTCTAATTCATTTATGTCTATTACATCAATATTTTCCACTTTTATTTCTTCCTCATTGTTCTCTTTTCCTTCAATTTCCTCCTTTTCCAAAGTTTTTCATAATGCTGGATCCATTCTTGTTCTGGGATTATATTCAATCTGGCAGAATCTTTCTCAGTCTGATTTAGATGTTTCACTAATTTATAACCTATTTCTTGTCTTCCATACATATCATGTTCTACTGAGCTTATAAATTTATCCCATGACTCCTGATGGGATTTTCTTATAATGCTTTTAGCAATTCTCCTTTTCATTTTATATTCTTCATAAGATTCTTCTGTTTTCAGTCGTAAGTATGTATGATATGCTTTTTTGTTTTTTCATTCACTGCATTTGTATATTCACATTCCAAGTTCTCAAGCCCTTCCTATTCCTTATTCTATTTTTCTTTCCTAATATCTCATTTGCTGTTTTATGTATTACATTTGATATATTTTCCCATTCAATATTTATATCTTCTGACGTCGCTATCTCTGATATATATTTATTCATTCTGCTTTCATAATGTTGTCTAATACTTTGATCTTGTAATAAATATATTTTATATACTTCTTCTTGGTTTCTTTTGTTCTTTATGTTATTTTTCCGCCATTTAGCTATTATGTTTATTTTGCTTATCACGAGATAGTGATCAGAGTATATATCGCTGCCTCTATGTACTCTCACATCTTTTACCAAGGCTCCTAGCTTGTTGTTTACAATTAAATAGTCAATTATTGATCTTGAGTTATATCCACCTTCTTGTATATTTATGTATGTCCTTTTTTCGGAAATAGGTATTCATTATTTTTAATTGATTATAGGCTGAAAACTGTCTCAAATCCTGTCCATTTTCATTTATTGTTATTTCTCCATTATTTCCTATTACATTAGGTATAGGGACATTGCCTACTCTGGCATTTAAGTCTCCACTTATTATTAAATGATGATCTTTTGTATATTTATCAACTAATGTTTGTAATGTTTTATAAAATGTTTTTGTTTCTTCTTTCTTGCCTTCCTCTGGGGCATACACAGCAATTATCATCATATATCCTCTTTCAATTTTAAATCTGGCTATCAGGATTCTTTCATTTATAAACTCATAGCTATTCAATTTGTTCTTCCATTTTTCATCTATTAAAATTGCACTACTCCACACTGCGCTCTTGTTGTCTGTTCTACTCCGCTATACAACATAGTATATGTTGTAAGTCCTTTGTTCCTTTTAGTTTCTTTTTTGTTTCTGTTATTGTTGCTATATTTATTTCTTTTTTCTTTAATTCTCTTTCTAATTCTTCTTCTTTTGTATTTATTCCCCTTACGTTCCAATTTCCTAATTTCAAAATGTCCTTTATTCCAAATCGTATCCTTTTATCTTGCTTGGGTCGGTTCCTTTTATGACAATCCGGCTGATTTCCATGAAGCTTCTCAGTATATATATATATATAGACGATATTTTAAATAAATGGAAAGTATTAGTGAATCCATGAATAAGAATAGATAATAAAGTGTGCGTAAGTAATCTTCTATTTGCTGACGATGTAATCACAATACAGAAAAATGAAGACGACTTACAGCAATCTATGCATGCATTAAACGTAATATGTAAATTATATGATCTAAAGATTTCTGTAAGGAAAACGAAGACCATGGCTCTTAGAGGAAGAGATCCAGTGAGATCCAAAATTATTTTAGAAAATCAAAGTATAGAACAGGTGTCTAGTTTCAAATATTTGGGCTGTGATGTTGGCTACAATGTGGAAAGAGATATTGACTCCAAAATAAATAAATTTCAGACGGTGTGTGGAACAATACAGAGAACACTAAAAAATAAAATTAGAAAAGAAACCAAGATAAAAATGTATGGATGTGAAACTTGGGCTCCAATGAAAAAACAGAAGGATAGAATACAGACGGCGGAGATGAGGTTCCTAAGACAAGTAAAAGGATGTACAAGACTTGAGAGAATAAGAAATGAGGATATAAGAGAAGAATTGAAAGTACATCCTTTATTGGATAAGGTCACGAATTACAGACAGAAATGGATCGATCATATGGATGGAATGAGTAAGGAGAGATATCCATTGTTAGCAAGAAATTATCAAGCAAGAGGAAGACGTGATGTTGGAAGACCTAGAAGACGTTGGGCTGATGCATTATGAAGTCGGAACGGGCAATTGCCTAATCCCTGGAGTGATGATGAGAAAATGTAAAAATCATAAAAAGCACCCCACGCTTTTGAGAGTAAAATCATTTATCCGAAGCATGTTGGAAATTAAAATTATTTTTCATTTTTTTAGTTCGGTTTTCTAATAAAGCGTGTTGTTTTAGTTTTTTAAAACTATTATTTATTATTTATTTTTTAGTTTTAATATTTTACAGAATAAGATAAAAATGTAAATATCTTTAAATGCGATAATATTGTAGTATGAGCTAAAAGTAATACTCCTCTATAAAAAAACCTCCCAGCCGGATTTGAACCAGCGTCCTATGGATTACTAAAATTATATACCACTAGAGTTCACCGCTCTACCAACTGAGCACTTACAACGATTGGCTAAAAAGTCGACAAGTCCGCAACCTGTTATACCAGTTTTCATTTCTTTGATTTTCTGATGATTCTGGCCACGATTTTAGAAACAACATATGAAATTATTGTATTGTCACGGGTCCTTTACAAATATACAAAATTTCAAGTCGATCCAATGTTTCGAAGTGGGTGAAAATCGTGTTCAAAAATTCCGTTACATAGATACATAGACACTTGTTTTTATTATCTGACGATTCTGGCCAGGATTTTAGAAACAAATATGACAATATGGTATTGTCACGGGTTCTTTACAAGCATACAACGTTTCAAGTCGATCCAATGATTCTAAGTGGGTGAAAATCGTGTTCAAATATTCCGTTACATAGATACAAAGACACTTTTTTTGATTTTCTGATGGTTCTGACCAGGATTTTAGAAAATAAATATGCAATTATTGTATTGCCACGGGTCTTTTACAAGTATACAAAGTTTCAAGTCGATCCAATGATATTAAGTGGGTGAAAATCGCGTTGGCAGATTCCGTTACATAGATAGATAGATAGATAGATAGATACAGGTGAAGCTAATATTAAGCGTGCAATAAAATAAGAAATTAATATAAGAGAGAGAGACAGAGAGAGAGAGAGAGAGAGAGAGAGAGAAGAGAGAGAGAGAGAGAGAGAGAGAGAGAGAGAGAGAAAGTTAATTTTGGCACCACTTACACCTCCCACTATACTTAAATTCAATTCTATGAGCAGATAGGGAAAGTATAGGAAGTATCAAGTGCATTTCTTGCTTCCTGAATTTGTGGTTACAAGATACCGGGTTCACCACTGAAGACACAAAAGTTTATTACTTGACAAGTGATAAAACCCATGACTAAAAATTGAGATTTATATTAGTCTATCGCACAGCGAATCGAACCTGAGCCGCCTAAATGGAAAGTTAGGACTGATAGCAAGAATATAGTGTGTAATGAAATATCCTACATAGCATTTATATTAAGTATTTTAAGTAAGATTTTATTGTTCCTTTTTTTTTTTTTTTTTTTTTTAGTTTTAGGAAATATAAACAAACCACCGCTGTGGTCTCGAGGTAGCGTGCTGCCTTGTCACGCAGCGGGTCCGGGTTCGATCCCTAGTCGAGACAGTTTTTCTGGGTGAAGTTTTTATCGGGGTTTTTCCTCACCTGTAAGACAAATATAAGGAAACATTTAAGGCCCAAACGGTCCCCGAAATCATATGGCCATCGCAATCATCACCATTCATATTCATCTTAGATTAAGCTTAGGATGAGGGACTCTCCTGGCGCACCACTATCATCATTATCACACATCATATCATCGGGGCAATGTAACCCCACCTTCCAGGCTCCCCAACCTCAAAAGTGGATTACAAGTACGTCATACCAGGAGAGAATACCAGGAATATCGGAAGACAACCTGGGGCATTTGCAAATATATATATATATATATATATATATATATATATATATGATATGAAAAGAAAAATGAATGCTTGAGTCGGGATTTGAACCCGAGTATATATATATATATATATATATATATATATATATATATATATATAAACTGTGTATATGTTAACATCAATGTTATTTTCATCGGTCTTGCTATTTTGTAATTCTTGTGACATGTTTTATTATTCGTTGACCTGAAACAAAACAAACATTTTGAAATTGCACCATATGCATTTATCAATATTTTACTACAGTTTCATCTAATTATATATTTTGCAGAGGATGTACGAAATATGTGCGAAAATGTATTATTCACAAAATGTCAGGTCTGCTAAATCCACAGGGATTGTGGATAAAGTTTAGAGGACAGGATATCATCATCATCATGAACAAATTCGTTTTAGGCCATGTGGCCTGTACGGTAAACCTAGCGAAGATGGTCTTGATCTTTCCACCGATGTTTTGGTCTTCCTTGGTCCCTATGTCCAGTTGGGGTATATTGGAATGCCAATTTTGGAAGTCTATTTCTTGCCATTCTTCTCAGATGATTTTTCCATTCTTGTTGGTATTTTTGGATATCTTGAGGACAGGATATTCCCTAGGGAAACTCTGGGATTTACTGGAGTAGTGTTGTGGTCACTGTACCACAGAATTCCACTAAATTGTTCAGAAGTCTCAATTCAAACCTTCCCATTTCATATTTTAATGGTTATTTATTCAGAAAATCCCTCTGCTCTATTTACAATAATTAGTTCTATATTATCAGTATTTATAGTCCCAACACCTTAAATTAATAAAAATAAAATGATACTTATACAAAGACCACCTGAGACTACTTAGAGATGAAGCAAGTTTTTTTTAACGTTACGAAAGATTAATGAATACATAAAAACATTTGACTGAAATATATAAAATAATAAACTCACGCCATTCAACCAGATTAGAAAAAAGTACAAAAATTATCCTTACATCTAAGTTTCAATGAACAAAATTTTTACACGTTATATATGTATTACTTCTTCTTCTTAAACTTAATTTGTAGGATTTTCATCCTGTTTATTTCCAAAATCACTCCTCGGAGGAAGACGTACTGGATGTGCATTCACCGTCTATCCATCTCTTGGCTGGTCTTCCTATTGTTCTTCTCCCGTCCATTGGTCTATCTTCTTTAGCTCTTTTTGCAAGCCGGTTTTCTTCCATTCTTTCTATATGACCCTTCCAATATTTTCGTCTATCTATAATAAATGTGGTTATGTCTTGAATATGGCATTTGACCCTAATTTCTGTGTTGTGTATTTTATCTATAATGTTTTCCCCCTGAATAGTTCTTAAGATTTTCATTTCGGATGTGCTTATTATTTGTTTAGTTTTTGTTGTATCAGCCCTAGTTTCTGCTCCATATATAATAACTGGTCGAACTATCGTTTTGTATATGCGGGTTTTGCTTTCTATTGCCATATGTTTGTTGCGCCAAATTAAATATTTCATAGATCCTGATATTTGTGCTGCTTTATCAGCTTGTTTCTTTACTTCTTTTATTAAAATTTCAGTGTTTGTTATTAATACACCCAAATAATTAAATTCTGACACTTGTTCTATAATTTTTCTTTCCACTTCTAATTTGCATCTTACTGGTTCTTTTGATATTGTTAAGCATTTTGTCTTATTCGTGTTAATTTCCATATTGTATTTTTTGACATTTATATTAAATTGATGTAAAGATCTTTGTAAATTATCTTCAGATTCTGAAAGGAGAACGACATCATCTGCGTAACATATTAAGTGAAATCTAGTGTTTCCCATTTTATAACCCAAACGTGGTGGTATGTTTTCAATATTTTATCCATTATAATATTAAATAAGAATGGACTTAAAGAGTCACCTTGCCTGATGCCCTTTGTGAGCTTTATTTCTTCAGTTTGCTGTTCTTTTACTTTGATTACTGTTTTGCAGTGTGTATTAATTGATATTATTGCTCTAATCAGTTCATTAGGAATTTCATTCTCTCTCAAGATAAGTACAACATCTTCAAGCTGTACTCTATCAAAAGCTTTCATCATATCTATGAAACATAAGAATACTGTTTATTGAATTCCCATGATTTTTTCACAAATTGTCTATGTAAATTGCATCTAATGTGGATCTATTTTTCCGAAATCCTTGTTGTTGTTCTTTAATATGGATTAATGCGTTCAATTTATTGTTTAACATTTTTGTGAATACTTTTAGAGAACTATTAAGTAATGTAATTCCACAATAATTTTCTGGTTTAGTTTTATCACCCTTTTAAATATTGGGATAGTTAAACTCGATCTCCATTCTAGTGGGGTGGTACCGCTTATTATGATATTTTGGAATAGCTTCTGTAGTTAATTTATCAGTTGTATTCCTCCATATTTCACATTTCATTTGTTATCGTATCAGGACCTGCAGCCTTTCGATTTTTCAATCTCTGTACTGTGTCAGTTACTTCATCTATTTTTATTTCAATTAATTCATCTTGATTTTGATATTCATAAACATCCTGATTGTTTTCCTGATTATTTTATTCTTGTTTATATAGTTCCTGGAAATAATTATTCCATTCTTGCGTTGTCAATTTGTTTGTTTGTATACTATCCCTAATTTCCATTTTATTTCTTGTTAATGTTCCCCATATTTTTCGTTGGCCTCCATATAGATCATATTCTATATCTTTGTAATATTTTTTCCAATAATCTTGCTTAATTTTTCTAATTTTAGCATTTGCTATATTGCGTTCTGTTCTGTATGTTTTCCAAGATTCGGGGGTTTTATTTTTCAAAAATTGTAAATATGATTCCTTTTTCTTTTTGGCTATTTCCTTAATTTCAGGTACAAACCATGGAGTATTCTTCTTATTGCTGTTTACATTTACTTGTCTTAGTCCTCTTACTTTCCTTAGCTGCATGTAATCTCCCCCGTTTTTTATTTGTTGCCATTGTCTGCTCTCCGCTCTTTTGTGTCTCCGTTTGGACTTGTTGCAGTTTTTCCTTTAATATTTGCTGGTATAGTTGTCTTGTGCTTTCATTTATAAATTATTCAATATTAATTTTTTTTATATATACGTTGACTTTCGTTTCTTTAAGTTTGGCAATCGTATTCTTATTTTGCACAAAACTAGTTTGTGGTCACTTTCTATATCAGGGGAATTAAGTGTCCTGACATCAATTATCTGATCAAAATTAATTTCTCTGTTTGTTAAAATATAGTCAATTACTGACTCCTGTGATCTGCTATTATGGAAGGTATATTTATATTTCATTGGATGATCAAAAAATGTATTATTAATTCTTAAAGCATTCGTTGCAGCAAATGTAATGAGCATACCTCCATTTTCATTTCTGACATCTTCATTAACCTTTGTGTAATGCCTGGTAAACAGTTTTTCCCTATTCTTCCATTGAAGTCTCCGAATATAATTATTTTTCTCTATTGTTTATTTTTTATACAACATGTTGAAGAGTTTCATAGAATGCTTCTCTTTGTTGCAAAGGTTTAGATATATCAGGTGCGTATATATTTATAAAATGTATAATATTATTTTGTAACTTTACTTTTACATGTAAAATTCTATCATTTATATAATCAACATCTTCTATACTTTCTTCAAACATTTGGTGTAGCAACATGCCTACTCCAGATTGTGCTCTATTTTCTTTCGGTTGGGCACTGTATATAAATATATAATCATCAATTTTTGTCATACCTTTTCCTTTCTTTTTTTGTTTCTGATAATGCACAAATTTTTACATATTTTTCTTTTATTTCTTGTATTATTTCTTCTTTCCTTTTTAACCAAGACATAACATTCCAAGTAGCAATTCCTAATATGTTTTTCTTTTTCCAAATCGTAGACCTTTTTCCTAGCGTTTGTCGTATCTGTATTACAATTATTATTATTTGCAATACATTTTTATTTACTCTAAATTTAACAAAAGAAATTTGAAATGTACAAGGTATAAAAATGAGAAAAATACTGTTAATGACATAGAATAAATTCAGTTCTGAGAAAAGTTAATAATTTAACAAGTAATTTTATAAGCGTGACTTAAAAGTTCCAAGTATGATATCTTGAGGGAGCGAATTCCACGCGCGGGGAGAGGCAACTGTGAAAGAAGTACAATAAAAGGAAGTGCTTTGGGGAGAGATTGTTAGCAGAAAGCGAAAAATAGGGGAAACAGAAGTGCGGGCTAACCAAAAGTAAAAATATATAAATCTGCATCTGTCCACTATATATGGAACATTTTTCCCCCGATATTAACGGATTGGCCGGAAAGTAAGTTATCCCCAGGATATAAACTACATCCTTAAAATATGAGAGGAAAAAACAATTGCCAAGTAATATTTACATCCGGACCGGCAATAAAAATATAATGAACATGTATTTTCTTACAACTACAGCAACTTACACGTTTTATTGAAACAGAAGTGAATTAGACGCTAACAAAAAAAGTTAATAAGTGCTCACTAGGTATGAAACGCCAGTCCCCCTCCTACCCTCATACAGGTGCACTCCCAATGAAAGAACACAACTGACAAGTGAATAGCAATACTTACCTTTTCAGTCTATACGTCTTATGTTTGAGTAAGAGAGGCGGGGCATCTTTTCACACATAGTGAGCACTTAAGAACAGGCCTGAAATACAAACCACGTTTAAACAGAACACCGGTCAACGATTGCATTACTACGCGATAAAATGCCGTCGGTGTAATATATTGTGATTAATATATTTACTTATTTATTTATTTATTTAGCATGATGGAGTTAAGACCATGTGGCCTACTCTTCTATTCACCAGGACAAACATATTCTAGGTCAGAATATAACAATCTCAATTAACTGTAATATTAAACTACTAAATGAAGATTTGATCAACAAGATATATATATATATATATGGAATGATAAGAAAAATAAATGCCTGGACGGGATTCGAACCCGGATCTCTGAGTCTGTACCTCAGCGTGATATCCATTACACTACCAGGCGAATCCAATTCAAACACTTATTTTTCTTATATATGTATTGTACTCTCCATTATTACTAGATGTCGCGAGAACTCGGTCTTCACCGCCATCTAGCAGCTGATTATATCAAGTAAGCAAATTAAAGAGAATATTGTAATGGATATCACGCTGAGGTACAGACTCAGAGATCCGGGTTCGAATCCCGTCCAGGCATTTATTTTTCTTATCATTCCATATTAAGCTTGCATTGCTCAATGTTAAACATTTAATTATAAAATATATATATATATATATATATATATATATATAGGGTTTCCAGTATAAAACCGGACACTCTGCGGCTGGCAGAGTGAAATGCGGACGAGGAGAGAGCGCTGCCTGACGGGTGAAACCCCGTGAGGCGTGTCCGGTTTTATATTGGAAGCCCTGTATATATATATATCATATTACGATCTATAATACAACCAGTTAATGGTAGTTAAGATTAAGACTAAAACTAATTATAAAATGTATTCAAGCGAGATAAAATTAAATTGTAGGTAGACTGTACTTGTCTAATGTAGCCTATAGGCCTATATAAAAAAGGAAAATAATGAGATATAAAAAAATAATTTTACCATTAGGCCTATACAATATTTAAAAACAAATGAAAATATTTGTTAATCTTAATATTATTTTCATAAATATTTTAATTTATTGATGGTTAAAAGATCACTATCAGTGAGGTGTATAAGTTAGTGTGTTATTAAATAAATTTTTAGTTTGTTTTTGAAGGTTGTTATAGTTTGATGATCTCTGACATAGGGCGGAAGGGAATTCAATGTTCTGGCAAGTGAGACTGTAAAAGATAATGAATAATGCACAGTGTGATGATGGAATGTGCCGATGGAATCGAGTGTCAAGGTTGTGTGTGTCGGATAGTCTGATAAAGTGACGTGATAAATAATTAGGCGATTATGTGTGAAGTACTTTATAGAGAAGGGATAGGGAATGGACGGTCCTACGATCTCTTAGATGAAGCCACAATAATTGTTCCAGGGACGGTGTATCATGTCACATTTGCGAATACCACAAATAAAACGTGCGCAAGAATTATGAACACGTTGTGGTATCTGAGTGAAAATAGTATAGGCTACAGGGACTAGCTGTATTTTTACATACGAGCATAATTTTTCGAAAATTATGGAAAATACCAGGGTTGCGAACATAACCCTTAACATTAAATTTTGGAGTTGAAATTAGAAACAAAATGCGACTATTTTCAGGTCGGTACGGTATTTAATGGTGATTATCCCTGATTACAATTAAAATTTTCCTAGTAATGAAGCACAAACGCATCATTTGCTCTAAGGACACTGGAGAAAATTATATATGTGAAAAAACTTCAGAGACAGATTTTACGGCCCAGTGATTTGAACCCGAAATCTCGCTGATGGAAATCTAAAAGAATATCTTCTCAGCCAGCTATCTCCCAATTAATTCCGTTCATATGAATGCAATTATCTGTGAAGTGTATAAAAGTCAGAATTATAACAATATTCTTATTTCTTTCGATATTCAATTTTAAAAATATTTGTACACTTTGTAAATGCATTTAATTGTGATTGTTATTGAAGTTAGAATAAAACATCAGAATTATTATCTAAAAATGACAGTTTTTAGCTATATTTTCTCACGTAAAATTTGCAAACTTACTTCAGCAATCTCTTATTCAACAAAATTAACGAACTGTAAGAAAAATAGAAGTTTGTCTTGAAATGTAATTTTTGCTAATGTAAGAAGAACAGCAAAAACTAAGAGCAAAGGAGAGAGAAATCTTTAACTTCTAAACGAAATACTTTGGAAAGGTTTTAATGTATGTGATAATGTGCTGGTATTAACTAACTAACTCACTGGCACTATCGAATCCGTAGGTTCATGTCCGTGCGAACATAACCTCGCCATACATCCCTATCCTGAGCTAATGTTTTCCAATCATTTCCTGTATATTGTAACTTCCCTCAAATCACTGTTAATGTTATTCTCCCAACTCGTTCGTAGTCTACCAACACGGCGTTTTCCCTCTGGTTTTCCTACAAGAAGCTTCCATGCACCCCCTCCATTCCCCATTCGTGCCACATGTCCTCTCCACCGCAGTCTATGAGACTTAACTGTTCTTATTATATCTGGCTTCCTATAAAGATCATGTAGTTAACTGATATGTAGTTTTTCTCCATTCACCTGTCTGTTCATATCTCTTTGGTCCAAAAATGTTCCTAAGAACATTATTCTCAATATTCATAATCTTTTCACCTCCCTTAAAGTGAGAGTCCATGTTTCGTATCCATATAATATAAGTGGTAGAATAATAGTTAAATATTTTTTTTTCAGTTTAACGTTTTTTTAAAGGAGTTGGGTCGTGAAGAGTCTCTGTAACGCATAATAGCACGCATTTCCAGAATTGGGCCTATGTTTAATTTCTTTGAACATCTCATTCCTATTTGTGATTATTGTTCCTAGATATTTGAATTCAGCCACTTCCTCAAAATTTCTCTAATATGTCATTAGCAGTCCATTTCCATTACATTATATAGCCTGTTTCTATGTGTGACCATATATTTAGTTTTATTGACATTTACTTCCAGTCCCAATTTCTTAGTGTTACTCAATAGTGTGTGCGTGTGTGGCCATCGCCCAATAGTACTAGCTCCGGGATGATAATGAAAATAAATAAATTGTTCTGTAATAGGAAAAATTCTATAATGAAAAACATTACTATTAACATTCTGACATTACTTTGAATTAAACTGAGAAATATTTGAGTAGCTTCTTTTCAAATTGTCTCTTTTCTGATCCATATTTGGTTCGTCTTCCGGGCTTATAGGCCGTGGTCTGGTTGTCTTCTTACTCGACGTTTCGTCTACTGCTGCGGTAGACCTCATCAGGAGATACTGCGTGCTCTCTGTGAACTCCTCAACAGTCGGCTGCAGACTTGCTGGTGGTTGGAAACTGTCTCTCTTTTTATAGCTAAACCCCGGGTGGTGGGGGGGGGTTTCTGCGCGGACCGAGTTTTTTGCTGTTGTGCCGATTGCAGAAGTCATAGGCTTCGTTGTCGTGTTATGCAGTGCTGGGATCCAAATTTTGTTTATCTTCATGGTTTCTTCTTTTTTGTTGAAGGAATTTTTATGTTTATATATTTCAATGGCTTCTCTGTATAGTCTGGTGTAGTAATGTGATGTTTGTGATAATGCCTGAGTATCTTCGAATCTTATAATGTGTTGTTGGTTGTTCATCAAGTGTTCCGCTACGGCCGATTTTTCATTTTGTTTTAGTCTGCAGTAGACGAAACGTCGAGTAAGAAGACAACCAGACCACGGCCTATAAGCCCGGAAGACGAACCAAATATGGATCAAGACGCCGGCCGTGAAAGCCTACAATTATGTCTCTTTTCTATTTTCACAAATCTGAGGGAAGTGTGTTGGTCATTATTTTGATGTAAACAAGAGTCAGTTCGATTACCATAGCCATTTTTAACTCAAGTTTATAGTAATTTGAAGGGTGTTCTTAGGTCAAATGGTAGCATTTTTACAAACAGTTATTTAAAAGAGAACACGGGGAAAAATTCCGTTTTGTTAAATGGTGGATAAAAAGACGTTTTGAAAATGAGAAGCTCATTCCTCGGGGAAGACCCAAAGGAATATCAAGAAGATTGTAGGATCACAGCACGTAATTTAGGAATAATCAAAATAATGTCTTCTGATTTATTCAGTATTTTTTTCACTTATCATACGATCACAATGTACATGGCACTATTTTTATTTAATTTACAGCACTTACAAACTTTATCTAATACAAATATTTTGCTATAATTTTCTGAATAAATTTAGTTTTTAAATATCTTTAAATATTAATTTTATTTACCTCTCTAATATTATTAGTTCCCACAATCATTTGGGTATATAATTTATTAAGGATACCTATTTAACGAACTTTTCTACAAATGAGAGATTAAAAATACTGTTTTCGTCTCTCTAAGAGATAACAAGGTTTTGAAATTCATAGTTATTGACACATAGCTCTCATATTTCAACATATTTATTAATATTTAAGTCAAAATTCAAACAATTTTGTTTTAACGTAATATCGTTATTGATAACAATATTCCATTAATGTTAAGTAATTTAATACATTTTTTAAATGTTTTTAAAATCTAGCTCAATAGAGGAAAGCGAAATACAGATTTAATTTAGGGGATTCATATTATATATTTATTATTTCAGAATTTATCCGCAATACTGTGGTTTTCCGTCACTCTTAAGAAATTCAACTTCTCCGGTTGTAGCGGTCCTGAACATCCTTATCTCACCGTCCATCCAACCTTCTTTAGGTCTTCCCTTTGGTCTTTTACTATATTATTTTTATCCATAATATTTTTAGGGATTATATCAAATATCATCCTCTTGAGATGTCCATATCATCTTAATCGTCACTCTTCAATTTTCTGTACTACATTTCTTTAAACTTTCATAATTTTCCTAATTTCAAAGTTTGTGATTTTTTTCTAAACTGGACTTCCGCGATGATCTTCTGCAGTTATACATCTCTATTGCTAATAACTTGTTAGCTTGGTACCTTTTAATTGACCATGTCTCAGATCCACATAACATATTACTGTCTACAATTAGCCTTATAAATATTTATTTATTCTGTAAAAACTAAAGTAAAGTGATCCCACTACAGGCCTCGGGAGGCCCTTGGGGTAGTGGGAGGTTAAGGCTCCCACTTTTCTAGACAATTGGCAATTGATGTCAGCCAGGTTGTCGGCCCTGCGTGACGGCCGCCTTTACCCCCAGAACAAGCGTCTGGTACTCATTTCCATTAGAGGCTGAATCAACCCCAGGGCCACAGTGCCGCCAGAAGGTTTCGGTCAGTTTAAAAATCCTGACCCCACCGGCACTCGAACCCTCGACCTTCCGGTTTGTAGCGCAGTACCGTAACCACTACGCTATGTCTTGTCCCATTTATTCTGTAAAATATGTTTTTACTCCATAATACTGCCTCTAAATGTGATGAACCTTCTTCTTCTAAGAAAAATATTAATCATAATTAGAAAAATATATAAGTTGTTCTATATTTAGGTACAAAAAAACAGAAAACTATTTTTGTAGAGCAGTGTAATTAAATGAGATTATAAAATTTATTTTATTAAACTTATGAGGGACTGAGTCCATTTATAGAGAGATAGAAAAATTAATTGCACGCACATCAGACTTTTAGAGGTGGTGATGGATCATTTAACAAAAGCTCCATCAATAAGCATCTGTCAACTTCCACATGAAACATATGCATGGAATAATACTGCCCCTATTATTTAAAACGGATGCAAGAGCCTAATAAATAATGAATGCATATTATTTCCCTTTTGCTAGTGGTTTACTCATAGTCGTATTAAAATATAGTTTCTTACAACATTAATTTTTAAAGATGTCTATATTTCGTGATTAAAAATGACCTGTCGATGAAAACATTATGCATTACTGCTATAATGATTTCTATATCTCAAAATATTCACTTTACAGTTCACTTCAGTATCTATAATTTTTACATAGACATAGTGTATTACTTCTACCTTGCACAGGATGTCCGAATTTTATATCATGCTTTCGATGAAACTAAAAATTGCGACCGCTAGAGCTTTAAGGGAATAAAGTAAATGATAAACAAATATATTTTTTTTTTGTAATCAATGCCACCAAGTTGTCATTACGGCATTTTTTGTATTATCTCCTTGCATGGCGTATTTGTTACCCAATTCTGATGTTGGGGTGCCTGGAAAGAGGGGTTACGGTGCCCCGATTATATGAAAGGTGATGATGATGATGATAATGATGCGCCAGGAGAGGCTTTAAACTGAACATAATCTAATGATGCGATTATTATAGTGTTGATAATGACGATCAGATGGTGTTCGGGGATTGTTCGGGCCTTAAAGTTTCCTGACATTTGTCTAACAGGCGAGGAAGAAAAAAAAAACTCACCCAGGCAACTTGTGCCGATTGGGGATCAAATTCGGGTCCGCTGCGGGACAAGGCATCATACTACCTCGTGAACACAGCGGCGGAGAGAGAGAAAAAAGTAAAAAATATTATTTAAAAAAGAGATTAAGAAAAAAAGCTATATTCAGTCAGGTTAGGACAAGGAATATTAGAGGAACCTGGTAACTACGACAATGAATATAATGATTCCATAAGCCATATAGGTCGGGATAGGTAGTTAAAGTTTACACGACGCTTTTAGGTATTCGTATTTCGATAATATGATAATAGAAGTTGTTGCGTTAGGTGTTTGCGTAATTCAGTTAGCTAGGGTTATTAGCAAATTACATTATCTGGGATTTTGTGCAATCAAGGATCTGTTTATGTTCGCTTATACATAGTACACTAAACATGCCTGAGATATTTGTTTTGTTTTCCAGGTGAGTGGAAACTACAACTGGCGAAGTCTGAAATCCGGATAATTACACCAACAACAGCTTCCTGTAAAGGTAATCCTAAATTACTCCGTTGTTTATTTGAATGACAACAACATTATATAAATTCGAAATGTGCCATTAAGCCCTGAATAAAACAGAGATAATTACAATTATATTTTTAAACTTTCAAATCACTATTTTTAATAATCATGTTTGAACACTGTTGAGGTTAAAATTAATGCAATTTAAAAATTTGTACCTTATGAAACAGTCGTTCTCAATTATAATAACTTCTGTTGTAAACATCCTCAGGAATTCTTATGTTATTGAAATTATTTGTATATTTCATACAAAGGGCTTTGATTGTTGGGCATGTTCTCGTTTAGAATGTTTTTATTTTCTGCTTTCTTGATAATTTCAATCTCTTCCAGGATATTGATTTTTGTCGGTCTTTTGTGCATTATTGATATTGTTTTATTTATGTTGTTTTGCTGAAAACTTCAGAAACCGGCCATCGATTTGACAATAGAACTAAAACAATGTTAATAATCCCCAAATAGAACAATAGGCAAAAATATCAATATCTTGGAAGAGATTAAAATTATCAAGGAAGCAGAAAATAAAAGTATGCTAAACAAGAGTACGCCCTACAACAAAAGCCCTCTGTATGGAATATACAAATAATTTCAGTTACCTAAGAATTCCTGAGGATGAAGCATGTCTTTGAAAGGACTAGAATTTTAATAGTGTGACGACGTTTATAACAGAAGTTACTATAGTTGAGGACGACTGTATTATAAGATAAATATTTTAAAATTTTAAATCATTATTAGAAATAAATTCTTTATAGAAGCATCAGTTTTCATTCTTTGTAAAATATGTTTACAAAACTAACGTGACATCTGATTTTATGTATATGTATAAATATTAAGTACTTGAAGTTATTTTTTTAAATAAATGACTTAAGAAAATCTATTTTACAGTATATGCTAGAATTTAACCGAATAAGTCTTCCTAGTTGTAGAAGAGTTAAAGGAGAATCTGAATACGATATCGCATACAAAAAATCCAAGTTATAAGTTATTACAGATTTATACATTTGATATTCATCATCATACCCCATTCATGAATATATACCAATGTTGACCTGTTTCTGTCTCAACTAGACAGTATTTAAAAGTCTTTTTGTGGACGTCCAGGTTGTAGTCGTCGTCGTGGGCGATGCCGAAGAACTGCATTGGATTTCCTAGTTGGTGACATTCGGAATACATGTTTTAGCCATCTCTATCTGTATGTGGATATTTTTTCTTCTACAGATTGCATGTGGAGTTTTTTTTTAAGATATCTTCTTTCCTCTGATGGTCGAGTAGAGTATATCCAGCAATTCAGCACACGAATCTCATTTCTGCAGCTCTTAATCTGGTGATGTCTTTCTTTTTTAGAATCCAGTTTTCATTTCCATACAATAAAGTCGGAAGACTGAAGGTTTTATATACTTTGAGTCTTGAATGTGTTCCTACAGGATGTGATTTTAAAATATTACTTATTAAGTCTAATATTTGTAAAAAAAATTGAGTTTTATATTAAAATCGTTCTTGCCTTATTAGGAGATGTTGCATCGTAGGTAGGAGAAGTTATTAACTTGCTCTAAAATCGTATTATCAGTCACTATTTTGCTACCTATTCATATTCCTATCCAGTAAATTATTACAATTCAAATGCTTGAATAAAACTCCAGTTACTAAGTACTGTTGTAAATATGTAGTTGTATATCGGGTGTTACCGAAATGAGTGCAGATTTTTCGTGTGATGGTAGGGAACATCCATACAAGTATTTTAACTCAATGAACCTTGGGTCGGAAATGCATTGTTATGGGTCCACAGAATAAAACAGCATTTAAAATTATTGTACACTTGTTGTTTATTTATTAATTATAAGAAAAATGGAATATATTACATATTATTTTACAGTAATTTTTGGAAATGGAGACCATTGACCTGGATGCGCTCCAGAGTGTGTAGCAAGGATCGTGGCAGCGGCTGCGGAAATAAGGGAGATCCAGATATGCTTCTTAGAGTTAATCAGTCCGAGGTGAGACGCGCGGAGCTTTGCATCCAGGTCAATGGTCACCATTTCCAACAATTACTGTAAAATAACATGTGATACCTTCCATTTTTCTTAGACCCACAATAATGAATTTTCGACCCAAGATTATTATGTTAAAATGCTTGTATGGAAAATCTGCACTAATTTCGGTAACACCCTGTATTTGTGCTGGTTGAGCGGAAGAGAAGGCATTGCGGTCTTAACTCTGCCAGCTGGATCGACTGGTGTAATATTTCATTATTACTGAATAACTGAGCAACAAAAAATAAACTTTTTTTTTTGTCTCAGAAAGAAAAATATGTGATTCTGATAGTATTTTTCTCCTGAATTCAAATAAGATATGGGTTTTTCTCCATCGCGCAAGGTTTCCGAGAGACAGGCATTTATAATTTCAAACACTTTAATATTTTTTATATTCGTAACTACACAATATTCGAACATTCGGACTCACCTAGAAAGTAAGAAATTACGATTTTCTACTATATTTCGCCTGTGGAGCATCCTTCTCGACGATCCAACAATAATCGCCCAGCATATTATGATTCCATTTGCCTAGATACCTCTTTTTGATAGCTGAAATCTTCTGATGAAAGTGTTCCCCGTGCTCATCGCTGACTGCGCCAAGATAATAAATGGACGAAAAAACGTTTATTAAAAAATAATTATTTAAATACATTATTTGAAATTGAAATAAAAAAAAAACTGTGGATGATAGGGAAATTCCGAATACATATTTGAAAACGCGAAACAAAAACTGCATTAAGTACAACTATTGGTACTCATGAGACAAAAATCATGTTGACCAGTGTAATTAATATCATATTCGCCTTTTCAGTATAAATTTATGAGTGAATAATATGAGTTATCTAAAATGTTTGTGTTGGCTCGGAAGTGGGCTTAGTGTAGAGTTGATCACTCATCGAAGATGACCTTTTATGTCCAGAGTTAAAATCCTGTCCCATCAGATCGTGTTACCTGCCAACGAAGATATAAGTTAAGGCAAATAAGAAAGCAAGAATAACACAAAATATGAAAGTCGGCAATTTATGACTTGCATGTTTTGTTAGAGTTAAGATTAACTTAGCTATTCCTAATATGCAACATTTATAAATTATGTGTGGAGGAGAATATAAGATAGAGTATTGCCCACGATATATCTGTTGAATGGAGATAGGCAAATGTTTTTCTCAGCTTTACTAATATTATAATTCTATTGCTGAGCTTTGTACTTCAAATTTATAGCCTAATCTAGATATAGAATATCTAAACATAAAACATTTATCTTGATTTATATATAGTCCACCGTTGTGGTCTCAGGTAATGTGCTGCCTTGTCACGCAGTGGGTCCAGTTTCGAACACCATCGGGACAAGTTTCCTGGGTGAGGGTTTTGTCGGTGTTTTTCTTCACCTATAAGACATGTGTCGGGGAACTTTAAAGCCCAAACGGTTCCCGAACATCATTTGGGCATCATTATCATCACATTAATCTCATTAGCTAGCATTAATGCCTCTCCTGGCACATCATTAACATAATCACCACGCATCATATCATTTGTGTAGCGTAACACCGCCTTCCAGGCGCCCCAATCTCAGAAGTGAGTTACAAATATGCCATTGTCAGGAGATAATACCAGAAATGTCAAAATGACAAACTGATAACATTGAATTAAATAATACAGTATATATAACTTAGTAACTCACTGGAATTATCGATGCCTTAGGTTCATGGCTGAGTGGACATAAGCTCTCCATATATTCCTATTCTTAGCCAAAGTTTTCTAATCACTCTGTGTAATTTACTTCCCTTAAATCATAGTCAATGTTAGGCAACCTTCTCATTCTTGACCTACCGGACACTTTTCCTCTGATTTTCCTAAAAGCAGTTCACATGCCCCCACTTCATTGCTCATTCGTTCCATATGTCCTGCCCATTGCAATCTACGAGACTTAAACTGTTGTTATTACATCTGGTATCCCATATAGATAATGTATTTCTCTGTTATGTAGTCTTCTCCATTCACCTGTCTGATCGTCTCTCTTTGGTCTAATTTTTTTAAGAAATTTATTTTCAAATACTCGATCTTTTCTCATTCCTCAAAGTAAGAGTTCATGTTTTGTATCCATGTAATATAACTGGTAGAATTAGAGTTTTATATATTTTCAGTTTAACCTTTTTTTGAGGAAGTTGGGATGACAAAAGTGTTTGTAATTACGCATTACAAACACTTTTGTCATCCCAACTTCATTTATACAATTCTGCGTTGTATCATATCCAACATGTAATTTTTTTAAAAAAGTTAATGCTCTAATGAAGGATGAATTAGTGGTACTATTGTAAAGCTTGCATCTCATTAATAATTTAAACTCGGAGAGATTTAACTTTCGTGGAAGCTAGAGCAGTGCTTTAAACAATCAATGATTTATATCATGCTTTTCCCCACAATTTGTTTGCAGCTGTGTATCTCCAAGACGTATTTGTCATTGGGGTAATAAAATATATATATTACATTCTTACAAATATAGGCCTATGATTAACAGTTTTTACTAGCTTTATATTAGCTTGACCTGTATCTATGTAACGGAATATTTCAACACGATTTTCACCCACTAAAAACATTGGATCGAATTGAAAATTTGTATATTTGTAAAGGGCCAATGCCAATATAATAATTTAATAAATAATGTATAATAGGTTTGAGGACTTATCGACTTTTTAGTCCATCGTTGTAAAAAATTAATATTATGTCCTCTGGTAGTTTAGTTGGTAGAGTGGTAGACTGTAGTGGTAAGTTCAGTAATCCATAGCTCGCTGGTTCAAATCCGGCCGGGAGGATTTTTTTAGAAGAGTATTAATTTTAGCTCATACTACAATACTATTGAATTTAAAGATATTTACATTTTTATGTTATTCTGTAAAATATTAATGACAATTTTGTAACCTTACCACATTGTAATTTATCCAAAAAATATGAGAAGGATACGATTAACTGCAACTATTTATCTATATTAAAATATTCAAAAATATTATAATAATGTTAATACTAATTTTAAAAAATATAATTATATTCGTGCGTAGACACTAAAAATATCGTAAGCAATTATATTTTCATGGAATTCCCGTTTATGACAATCAATTAAACTAAAAAATAAAAAAATAGTTTATAAAACTAAAACAACACGCTTTATTTTAAAACCAAGCTAAAAAAAATAAAAAATACTACTTTAATAATAATACTACTTTATTTATTCTGGCAGAGTTAAGGCCATAAGGCCCTCTCTTCCACTCAACCAGCACAAATACAAATAAATATTCGACAAATATAGATATACACTATACTAATTATAAACAGTTTAAGATACAATAAATGTAGCAATGTAAATGTCATGTACAAACAACATTTTATAGGGTAATAACAATAATAATAATAATAATAATAATAATAATAATAATAATAATAATAATAATAATATAAGTATGATACATTATACGGGAAACACCAATTAATATATATATCTTACACTGGATAATAATGAAGTCGAGTTTAGAGCAAATAGTTGCTTAGTATGATTTGGGAAAACCAAGCTCTTCCAGATGAATGGAAGGAATCAATTATCGTACCAATTTATAAGAAAGGAGATAAAACTGATTGCAACAACTACAGGGGCATCTCATTACTTTCAACTTCGTAAAAAATTCTAACAAATATATTAGTAAGCAGACTTACTCCCTATATTGATGACATTCTAGGAGATCATCAATGTGCATTTAGAAGAAACAGGTCTACAACTGATCAGACTCTTAGTATAAGACAGATTTTAGAAAAGAAATGGGAATATAATGGCACTGTACATCAACTATATGTAGACTTCAAAAAAAGCATATGATTCAATTAAGAGGGAGAAGTTATATAGTATCCTGCTGGAGTTCGGAATTCCTAAAAAGTTAGACTTATACGAATGTGTCTAAATGGTTCAAAGAGTAGGGTGCGTGTAGGCAAACAGTTTTCAGACACTTTTGAAATCCAGAATGGGTTGAAGCAAGGATATGCACTATCTCCTCTACTATATAATTTTGTACTAGAGCATGCCATTAAATCTTTAGAGAATGAGGAAGGCTAACAACTGAATGGTTTTAATAAGCTGTTAGTTTATGCTGATGATGTAGTACTACTGGCCGATAGCGAGGAGATACTAAAGGCCAACACGCACACACTATTGAGTAACACTAAGAAATTAGGACTGGAAGTAAATATCAATAAAACTAAATACAAGGTCACACGCAGAAATTCATTATATAATGGAAATGGATGAATAATAGTTAAAAAAACTAAAACAACACACTTTATTAGATACTTTACTTTTACCAATATCTGTTTATTATAAAATATATTAACCGATAAAGAGCACCCCACGGTTTTGATGGTAAAATTATTATTTTTTGTAGATAACTCTAGTTTTATTCTAGATGTGTTGGAGATGAGTTTTTTGTTAACCACTTTAATTTTATCCCAAGCGTGTTGAAAATTAAAATTATTTTTCATGTTTTAGTTCGGTTTTATAATAAAGCGTGTTGTTTTAGTTTTTTAAACTATTATTTATTTTTAATTTTCATTCAACTTTTACCTCCATAATACATAGGACTAATATCAATATCTCCATTATTGGTGTAGACAAAGTTACAGAAATCGAATGCAATAAATGAAGTCATAAAAAATAAATGTCGGTAAACAAATGTCAACCGCAACCAAATTGGGATTACATAATGTAACTGCAAAACCAGGACTGGGATATAGCAGCGAAAATTACATACTAAATTCTAAAATCAAATCAAAATTGGAAGCGGAACAGATGAGATTATTACGTCCAATCCTAGGTTTGACAAAAATGGAAAAGCAAAGAAACACAGATATACGCGATAAATTGTAAGTTCAAAATATAGTTGACGTCATTCAGAATTATCAAAGCAATTGGACTCATCTCCCTTTCCCCAATCAACATTGCAGTATTAAGCTAAATGATTTGGAGATAAAGGAAGACCAAAATTAAGATGGACTGGCCTATCTCGCTTTGCGATCTCATAGGAACAGGCTCAAATGACCTAAACCTAATAAGTTCAAGATAATGATGATGATATTCTCGGTGTAGCCAATCCAATTTAGATTCAAAAAATTACACTGAGCAACAAAAAATAAACTTGTTTTTTTTTTGTCTCAGAAAGAAAAATATGTGATTCTGATTGTATTTTTCTCCTGAATTCAAATATAATATCGGTTTCTCTCCATCACGCAAGGTTTCCGAGAGACGGGAATTTATAATTTCAAACACTTTAATACTTTCTACATTAGTAGAAAGTAAGAAATGACGATTTTCTGCTATATTTCGCCAATGGACAAGTGGACGAAAACATGTTTATTAAAAAATTATTATTTAAATCCATGAATTGAAATTGAAATAAAAGAACTGGGTGATGGAGAATTTCCGAACACATATTTGAAAACACGATAAATAACTGCATTAAGTACAACTATCGGTACTCATGAGACAAAAATCATGTTGACCAGAGTAATGGATACTATCACGACTAATATCGATGAAGTAATAGAAAAATTCGCGAACGAAGTTTCCTAAGACTATTTAACTCATGCCCCAAATGGGAGTCAATGACCAATCACGTTTCAATGATTTCTGTTTTACAACCAATCAGAGTCGTGTTTCACCAAATATTTATCAGTGTTATAATTACCATATTAAAGAAAGCTCCTCCTTACAATATTGCGTTCCTTTGGCAATAAATAGTATGATCTGGTTGCAGTGATAAACAAAAGAAGCAGTAGAAGCGTACCTATCGTTTCTCATTTGTAAACATCGCCGTTTACATTAAATATATACATATTTTAAAATAACTATAGTTAAATAATGATTTGTGAGTAAACAGCTTAATTTTATTCGTTAAATAGTCCTAACAAATGTCACTCTTGATTTCCAAATTCTCTAGATAAATTCACTCCTCACTTCGTGAGTCGTGAATTTATCGATAATTTGGAAATCACTCGTGGCATTACTTATGATAAATAAAAATATCACAATGAAATGTGACACGTTCAAGTAATAGTAGCTTTAAACGTATACAATAGATTCAAATAGCACTGCACATATATTTTCATAAGTAATGCCACGAGTGATTCCCAAATTATCGATAAATTCACTCCTCACTTCTTGAGTCGTGAATTTATCTAGAGAATTTGGAAATCAAGAAAGGCATTTGTTAGGACTATTTAACGAATAAAATTAAGCTGTTTACTAACAAATCATTATTAAAATATAGTTATTTTAAAATATTTATATATTTAATATAAACGGCGATGTTTGAAAACTAATGAGAAACGTTTATTATGTTTTACTTGTTCATCACTGCAACCAGATCATATTATTTATTGTCAAAGGATCGCAATGTAGTAAGAATGAACCCTAGTGGAGAAAAAATGAACCAACATAATTAATTATTAATTAATTTTTAATATCCTATGATGTAAATATGTCAATTATATTTTTCCGAAACGTGAATTCCTGGGGAAATAATACATTGAAAAAAGTGCAAACAGTGGTTTCTTTTTTTTTCTTGGTGTAATCAATTGCTACAAATGTGTTATATATTATCTTCCGCAATCACTATCTGTTTACATTCGTGCACTACATATACAATCTGGTAGCCACATGAATTCTTACATCTTAATATATAAATTGTTATGTTCAACGTATACCTTCGCTTTGCCAGTATATTTATTTGCTATTTTATTGTTTTTTAGGCTAAATATAAATAATGGTGTGACATGCGTATATATATATATTACATCACTAAATATTGAAAACAAATAATAAAACGAAAATAGAACGCTGCAATAAATAAGGTTAAACTGAAAATATGACAAGAAGTAATAATTAACAAATAATTGAGGGATGTGGGAGAATAAATTGACATTCCACTTTTTTTCAAATATTAGTTTTCGGTATATCGATCTCTTATTGAAATTGTTTGAATCTGGATCAAACTATTACAGTTAAAAACCAATAAATCCCAGATTTATTGTCTATGGTGTAATTCCACAATTTCCTTCAGTTTCTTGGAAAAAATTAACAAGCCACACATTCTAGATGTGAATTTTATTTTTCTAATTCACTAAGGTATAAGGCACGTAGGAAATAGTTGATATAAGTATCTACATAAAAATAAAACAAAATAAAAGTATTATATTAAAATTCAGTACCATATTTCACTATAAAATGTGACGTGAATAAGTCACAATATCAAAGCGAATATTGAAATAGATTTATAACCCTTACGTGTCAAACTTTAACCTCCATAATCTCAATAAAAACATTTTGGGTTGTGAAGTTTTTCCTCCATAACTCTCAATTATGAGGTTCGTATACGTATAATTGATTCATGACTTACACACACACACACACACACACACACACACACACACACACACACACACACACACACACACACACACACACACACACACACACATATACATATCCATCCATAGTAATTCTGCCCGAAGGCAGGTCCTTCACTGCAATCATAGCATTTTCATGCTATCATTTCAGCTTTACTAGGGAATTGTAGGTGTGGTAGCTTCCCGTTACTTTCCACACCGGTGAAGGATGATGATGATGACGATAATGATAAGGATGATGATGGCCATATGATTTCGGGGACCGTTTGGGCCTTAAAGTTTTCCTGACATTTGTCTTACAGGTGAGGAAAAACCCCGATAAAAACCTCACCCAGAAAAACTGCCCCGACCGGGGATCGAACACGGGCCCGCTGCGTGACAAGATAGCACGCTACCTCAAGACCACAGCGGTGGACACACACACACACACACACACATATATATATATATATATATATATATATTTTTAAGTACCTTTGAATTATATATGAGGTACGCTAGAATATTTTCTCAATCTATAAACAGCTCAAGATCATTGTGATTGGTTTTATAATTGTGTTTCATTACTATGCGTCATGCTCATATTTCTACTTTATATCTAACAGTTAAGATTAAATGGCACCACTGTATAAATCGTGAACACGTAATAAAACCCTACTGTATCATAAATTGTAAAGACTCAATCCCCATAAAATTTACCCTTCAACATGTTTGTAAAAATCTAAGTAAGTTTATCAACTCCAGTGACGGAAATAAAATACGTAGGTATCCGAGCCAGCAGATAGTTGAACCATTAGATGGCTGGCATGATCTTTTTTGGGCTTCAAACAAACAATGCATGTTGTAAGTAGATTGTTTATCAAATTTTTACAATAAGGAATCCAAAATCTGGAACCAATAGCATACAAAACATAATGGAAACCAGCATGTAACAATTTGTTGTGCTCATACCTAAGGCAATTAATGATTTTGCAATTTTCTCTTATGAAGGTTAAAACATCGCTTGCTTATATGAAAATATATGGCATTAAAAAACAGATTAAATAAAAGCAATTTGTTATGGCATTTTTTTGCATTTT
This sequence comes from Diploptera punctata, assembly GCA_030220185.1. Taxonomy (NCBI): domain Eukaryota; kingdom Metazoa; phylum Arthropoda; class Insecta; order Blattodea; family Blaberidae; genus Diploptera; species Diploptera punctata. The sequence goes on from JASPKZ010008886.1 coordinate 1,407,903, forward strand.
CTTAACTTTTTTAGGGATAGGTCATTTTTTGGCAATTTTTAGGTCATTTCGAGCATTTTTTTACACTTTTCCGGAAGGCTGTGACATTATTTGTATTTTGTTTAAGATTTTTATTATAATTTAGTACCTTTCCTTGTCAATACAATTTCTTGGAATTAAGTAGTTGTTTTGATTACTACTACCCCTATTTTTCAAGGTATGTGCATAATGAACTTGCTCACTTCTAGGAATTTTATTCAATTTCGTAGAGCTTATGCTAGCTTCTACTCTTATTCTGATTAACTGCAATTCAAAATTGCTGTAAAAGTGCACTGTGTAATTGAAATGGATTTTCTGCAACAAAAGGTACTGTAACATGTATGTTTTAAATACTTTACTTTTAATATTTTGATGTTAAGTTATAAATGTTATGTAATTCAGTAATCAAGTGAGTACTTAATCTAATAAATAGTATTTTTATTGGTAATTCTTAACTTTTTATTCGTAATTTTTTTTTATTTTATTGGTAATTTTTTGCATTTTTTAGGTCATAATGCATTTTTTATGTTACATTTTTTACCAATTTATAGGTCATTAAATGCCTTGCCCTACTTATTAACAAATGTGAAAGGTGATACTTTGTAGTCAAAATTATATTGATCTTACCATCAAAATCAATATTTGAATTCTTGAGACGCCCTCCGACTCTTAATATACCATTTTCGTATCAAATTCCTAACTCACAATTTTTTATTAGGAATATTCCACACTACAATGGTTCTCCTTCTACCCAAAGTGATTTGTTGCCAGAGGTTTCTGTCTAAGCATCTTCTTCTCTACAATCTCTAGCTTCCATACCTCTCCTCACTCCATCTATCGATCGTTACACAGGTCCGCCCCTTCTACTTGTTCCAATAGCTTTACAATCATGAATCTTCTCAGTATTTCATTTTCTTCTATTCTTATGTGGTGTCATTTCAAACGTTTTATTTTATTTTTTCTATTTTTTTCCAACTTGCATAATTTCCCTTATTGTCCTGTTTCTGTCTTCATCCCGTTTTGAAATTCTTGTCGAACGCATCCAAAAATCCATTTCTACTACTAACACCTTGCTAGCTTGTTACCTATTTACTGTCCAGGTTTCGGACCCATATAATATTTTTTTTGTAATATGGCTTGAAATATAGTTCTCTTCGTTCTGTACATTATATTTCCATTCCAAAGCACTGAGTTCAACATGACAATGGTTCTTCTTCCATCAGTTATTATTCTTTTAATTTCTGTAGATGAATTCTCATTTTTGTGTATTATAGATCCAAAATATTTAAAACATAAAATTTCGTATTCTTTGTGAATTACATTTTTAACTCATCTATAATAAAAACACAATCACAACTCTCCACAGTCTTTGGCTCATTTATATTAACTCCAAAGGTGGAGCCCAATAACATCGTAAGTATTAAAAGTAATATTATTTTCCGCCCAAAAATCGGTAAGCTTTAAAATAATATTTAATTCGACCCAATTCCACTTCAGGACCGAAGATGATATACTCTTCCTTTAGTGTCTGAACATATTGCACACTGGAGATCGGAGCAGAATGTCAAGCAGAAATTCCTCGGGTGTTACTTCCAAGTACCAACTGTGGTATGCAATCTTGAAAGGTATTCCTGTTTCTGTATTCAATCTGACATGGAATCCACTTGTCTAATTATGCCTTATAGAGCGGAGTGTATTGTCAATAGACTTACAAGGGAACTGTCATCCATTGCATGTCGATACCTACCCAGAAATGTCTGCCAGAGAAGCGTTGTGATGTACAAAGGCCGTATCAAAAATGTCATTTTTAACCGCAAGACACTAACATCCAGCGCCAAATTTTTAATTAAAATTATAGAGAACTAATACAACTCCTGTATTGGCAGACTGGATAAACTTCAATGCCCGCCATCTGCACCACGTCTCGCCTCATTTCACTCCGCTCTTAACTCAAGCAGGGATGTATATCTGCTCCGTACAGTCGGTTGCTATTGCTAGATTCTGGCTTCGATTTATGTGCCTTATAGGCCTAGTTAAAACGGCAGATACGTTTTTGGACACGGCTTTGGTACATCATAACGCTTCTCTGAGAAAAATTTCAAAGTAAGTTTCTGCATGCAAGGTTGACAATTTCCTTGTTAGATATGAGAACTATTCCTAGATATTCTTATTACTGAATATCTAGAGATTTAAGGTGGATTAACGAAGACTATGCAAACTCTTAGAATCTGGGTATCCGTCACATCGTTCTAAATTCTACTGTTTTCGTCTACAACAATAAGCTCAAAAAATTAACGAAAGGGAATAAACAATTGAAAATGATAAGTGAGGAGTTAATACAGTATGTTTCAGGCTGATGTTATACGATTAGAAGCTGGAATTATAACCTCAATAATCGCATTGACGGGCGGCTTGTTTTTTTCTCTGCTAATAATGTTTATTTACTATTATACGTAACAATCAGTAATGCTTATAGTTACTAGCAACAAATCCTACACATTTTATTCTTATAACACAAAAAATACGCTGTCAAAACATGAAATACAGGTTCAAGGGGTAAAATACACTTTAATGGTAATTGATAGTTATTGTAATATTATATTTGTATTCTACATAAATAAAATTTCCTTGGCTTTTCTGGAAGAATATCAATAGTTGCATCTTGGACTACTTTTAAAGTTTTTCCTGACGACCTGATAAAATCACTTTGTCCGCTAATTTTTACTTCAAATGCACATATGAAACTAGAGCCTAAAATTGCAGAATATAACAATGTTTGTTGATTTATCGTCTTTTTTTTTCCTTCAAAGCCCACTTTACTCCTTCTCCAAACATATTTCCGCAATAAATACATTTCATTAAATATAGTAAATGTATAACACACTAAACTGCTCTAAACGTACATAATAAGTTGTAAACAACACTTTACAAAATTAGGTTTAGTAACTAGTCGTCTAAATAACTACTGTGGTAGTATTAAAAGTTCTTCTTAACAGAAACGGTCTTAAAATCGTTCACTAAAATGAACTTTGAAATATATGAAAATTGATTTTTTTTTTTTCCAGATTGGGTTACAATTTTCGTAGACAAGAAATACCGTGCACTTTATCCGAAGTACAATATTGCCATGAAAGGAATATATATTGCTTGGGTAGAGTAATCGGATGCGCACTGAAGTATTAATTCAGAGATCCGAGTTCAAATCTCCGTCCAAGGATTTATTTTTATCATCTTAGTATGCTTGCATTGCTCAATGTCAAAAATTTAATTATAACATCGAAAAAAGAAGCGTCACTGCTATAAAGTAACAATTCTCTTTAGTTTGCTTACTTGTTATAGGAGCTACTAGAGGGCAGTGGAGACCGAGTTCCCACTTCCTCTCGTAATAGAGAATATATAAGAAGAAAAATAAATGTACTAGATTTGTTTGGGTAGCGTAATCGGTAGCGCTGAAGTATCAATTCAGAGGCATTTATTTTTCTTATATCATATATATATATATATATATACACTGCTCAAAACAATTAGAGGAACATTATGAAAATATGCAAATATTTTTTCATTGGATAAAGGTACAAACATGAAATTAATAAAGTACATTATTTGTGGTTATTTATTTATTTATTTATTGCTCATGTCAGTAAAAACAAATGAATAACGCTGACAATTAACTTTTCAAATAATTCCGCTATGTAAGCAATTGAATCTTGTGCTTATTTTTCAAAGTTAAACACTCGTTATATAGAGTTAGTATCGTGTATGGCCTCCACGACATTCGATGACAGTTTGGCACCTTCGTGGCATGCTCCCAATAAGATTCTGGATTTCCTCTTGCGGGATATTCTCCCATTCCTCCTTCAGAGCATCTCCAAGTTGCTGCAGAGTTTGTGGAGCTTGATGTCGGTTCCTGACCTTCCTGTCTAGAAGATCCCACAAGTGTTCAATAGGGTTGAGGTCTGGGCTGACCGCTGGCCACTCCATTACCTCAATTTCATTCCTCCTCAGGAAATCCCTGGTGACAGCCGCAGAATGTGCCCTGGCATTATCCTGCATAAACAGAAATCCAGGGCCTACTCCAATGGCAGCAGGTACTACATGCTCTTCCAGAACGTGCTCGATATACCGGACAGCATTCAGTCGCTGGGGAACAAGTACAAGGTCCGTACGATTGTTGTACATAACTCCGGCCCACACCATTATGGAACCTCCTCCGAATCTATCAATTTCCTGTACAGCCTCTGCAGAAAATCTTTCTCCTGGCCGTCCCCACACCCTCAATCGACCATCACAACGTGTAAGACGATACCTGGATTCGTCCGAGAAGAGCACAGACTCCCACTGGTTCAGGTTCCAATCACCATGGTTTTCAGCATACGTACGTCTTGCTGCCTTATGCCCATTTGTTAAGCGTGGTTTTTTAACGGGCCTTTTTGGACGAATATTCTCTTTCCTTAATCTGTTCCTTATGGTTTGGTCTGAAACCCGGATTCCGGAAGCCATATGAAGGTCATTCTGCAGGTCTTTTGCAGTTTTTGTACGCTGTCGAAGAGCAGAAAGAACAACGTATCTGTCATCCTGGGGGCTTGTTTTAAATTTACGGCCCTGGCCACGTCTTCTACAATACTGACCTGTCTCTCTGTGCCTGTTGCGTAACCTGGACACCACGGAAGGAGAAACCCCAAGCTCTCTAGCCACTTGTCGCAGAGATTGACCTTGTCGTAAAAGATGTAGAGCATGATACACTTCAAACTCATTTAAATGCCTCATTTTGTCAGAGACTTCAATAAACAAGGCAATAATCAACATTCGTCACTATAGCAACATCAGGAAGCTTACCAATTAGAAGTGGCCAGTGCCTTCCAAAATAAAAAAATTCTCTATATTTGTTATTTGAGGTAATTTCTCTGTATTTAGGCCATGGATCTTTAAAATTTGTATCCAATGATAAAATTAATAATTCAATTTACATATTGTCCAACTTTCAGCATCACAGCTTTAAAAAACAATTACTTATTCAATTTATTACAAGTGTTCCTCTAATTGTTTTGAGCAGTGTATATATATATATACCGAATGTGTAGATGGTGATGAAATAACTAACATCCTTGTGTCCAAGCTTTTTACTCTTCATCATCATTATTGGTTCTACAGCCCGTTGCAGGCCTTGACCGCCCCTACAATGCGTCTCCATTCGTCCCTCTTCTCCGCCTTCCCTCTCCATCCTCGTACACCCAGTGTCCTCAGGTCCTGTTCAACGGTGTCCAGCCATCTAATAATAGGACGCCCAACTCTTCGGTTTCCAATTATAGTTGTCAATGTGACTCTACGACATGTCTGATTCCTCTTCCCTGTAGAAATGTCCCAGCCATCTAATTCTTGCCATCTTTATTGGTTTAATTATATCAACATCACCATATTGTTTATATAATTCATCACTATATCCAATTCGCCAGTTCCACTCTCACATATTGGGCCAAATATTTTCCTTAATATTTTTCTTTCAAATATTCTAATTTTGTTTTCTTGAGTTTTTGTTAAGGCCCAACTTTCACAGCCATAGGTCTCAATAAAATTTTATATATTTTTATTTTTGTTTGAAGACTTATATATCGGGAACTGAGTTGTTTTTTAAGTCCAAAATATCCCTGCTGGCTAACATTAGTCTATGATTGATTTCTTTATCAATCATATTTTCATTCGTTATCAAAGAACCCAGGTATTTAAATTCCTTCACTTTCTCAAACTCATTATTTCCAACTGCAAAACAGGCATCATTGCTTGGACTGCTTGTTATTCCCATACATTTTGTCTTGCTTTCATTCACTTTCAGGCCTATATTTTGCGCTGTACTTTCCAATTTTAAAAAGGTTTCTCTAACTACATTGGGTGTTCTTCCAATTATGTCTATATCATCAGCATATGCTAATATTTGTGCTGATTTATAAAATATTGTTCCTCTAGTATCAATGTTTGCATCCCGGATTACCTTCTCCACGGCTATGTTTTAAACACAGTTTCGCATGTGTCACTAAATGGAGTTCAAATCCCTTATAGTGAGACAGTAAAAATTCTAGGAGTATTTATTGACAAAAACTTAAATTGGAATACACAAATAAACCATACATACAAAACAGTCTTCTCAATAATACATTCATTAAATCGTGTACGAAATTGTTTGCCATTCGCCCTTAGGAAAATGTTAGTAGAAACACTTGCAATGCCCCATTTTGATTATTGTGACACTCTTTTTACAGACTTAAATATTATTTCCACTCAAAGACTTCAACGTGTTCATAATTCGTGCGCACGTTTTATTTGTGGTATTCGCAAATTTGACCATGTTACACAGTCCCTGGAACAATTATCGTGGCTTCGTCTAAGAGATCGTAGAACTGTCCATTCCCTATCCCTTCTCTATAAAATACTTCACACATCATCGCCTAATTATTTATCACGCCGCTTCATCAGACTATCCGACACACATAATCTTGACACTCGATCCCCATCAGCACATTGTCCTTTATATCCCGCCTCATCACACTGTATATTATTCATTATCTTTTACGGTGTCACTTACCAAAACATGGAATTCCCTTCCGCCCTATGTCAGAGACTGTCAAACTATAACAACCTTCAAAAATAAACTAAAGAATTATTTAATAACAAACTAACTTATACACCTCACTGATAGTATTCTTTTAGCAATATTAATATATTTAATTATTTATGAAAATAATATTAAGAATAACAAATATTTTTATTTGTTTTGTTTTAAATATTGTATAATCGTAAAATTAGTTTTCTATATCTCATTATTTTCCTGTTTTTTATATACACTAGACAGGGACAATTTAATATGCCTTGCTTGTATACATTTTATTATTAGTTTTAGTCTTAATTTTAACTAATATTAACTAGTTGTATTATAGATCGTAATATATTAGACATTATCTTTTGATCAAATTTTTACTTAGTGTTTAATATTAGAGTTAATTGAGATTGTTATATTCTGATGTAATATATGTTTGTCCTGGTGAGTGGAAGAGAAGGCCACATGGCCTTAACTCCACCAGGCTAAATAAATCTAATCTAAATAGTGTACATGCTAATGCATCACCTTTTCTTAATCCTTTATTTGTAATAAAGGGTGCTGTTTGTCCATTTTGTAATTTGCTTTACATTTGACATTCATTAGGGTAGCCTTTACAAGGTTAATTAGTTTTATTAGTAAGCCAAATTCTTCCATAGGCTTGATTAACTTTCCTCTACCTATGCTGTCATATGCTGGCTCAACATCCACAAATAGATGTTATGTATTCACTTTGAATTTTTTTTATTCAAGTATTTGTCGAAGCGTGTGGCTTTTTACAGATGTCACAAATTTTTCGTGTTTATTAAACAACACTTGCCAGTTGGGGTGCTAAATTATACCCATATTCCAAATTAAATTTTAATTGTACGTGGGAGGATACTTTAATGTTGGACTATCTGTGTAAAATAATGTTTTTTAACTAATGCCACCAGGTTATCTTCACGACATTTTAGGTGTTTTCTCCTGGTATGGCAGTTTACATACTTCTTAATATGGAGGCCCTGGAGGGTAGAGTTACATTACTTCGATATGATAGGTGATGAATGATAAATGAATCGCCAAGATACTCCTTAAACCTAAACATAGTGTAATTCAAGCCTATGGGTGAGTACAGGAATAATTCCCTTTAGTAAAAAAATCCTACTTCTGACCGGGAATCGAACCCGGGAATTTCAGAAATTCTGACCGCTAGCCCATCGGGCTGGTCGTGCAAAATAATGTTTTGTGTGTGATTTTTTGCGTAAAAATCTTACATTAAAAAATACACCCTTTCTAGAATTCTCTTGGTATGTATGCAAATTCCTATTTATTTATGTTTGTACTTTAGATTTGATCCTTCCCGGAAATACTCGTATAAGACTTGAAAGCATAATAATAGTCCCTTCGATTGGTTGCTGGCCAAAGGAAGGCTGCCATCTTATAGCCTCTGGTCAGGCTTTTCTGGAGAAGAAAATAAAATGAAGGAAAGAAGAAATGGAAGAAAGGAAAGACTCCCTAGCCCTCGGATGCCCGAATAGCATCGGGGTCGAAAAAATAAGAGTTAACCAAGAGAGCTTAAATAGTAAAGTTAAGAGTATGGTATAAGTAAGTGGAAGAAAGGAAGAAATACCAGATCGGTTAAAGATAAGGTAAGGAGCAAAACACAAGTAAGTGGAAGCAAATTTTATGCTGGAAGGAAAACTTTCTATAGGATCGTAACAGGCCTTGGACTAATACTTGGAAGGAAGAAGAAGAAGATTTTAGATTTCATTACTAAATAAGAAATATTGTTAAAACACTAACTCTTAGATAATTGTTTCTTATAATGTCGAATTTAATATTTTGAATAAATGGTACATTTGTATTTCACAACTGGTTTGTAGCACTATTTAACCCTTAAATTACGAGCATTTAAGTAGCTCGGATATCAAATTGCATACGACGAGGAAAAATATTTTAGTCAAAAAATTATAAAATTTAACAGAATAACAGGAATAATAAATAATGTTTTCAAGCCAAACACAGTACAGCAACACACACGAACTGGAATTTATAAACACTGGCCAGAGCCATTTTATGTTACGGCAGTGAGGCCTGGACAATTTGCAGTGTAGATGAACAAAGACTAACTGCGGCAGAAATGGAATTTATGAGACGTACTGCAGGTTACTCAAGAACAGACCATAAAAGGAATTCTGAGATTCTCAAAGAATTACAAACAGATTCAATCATGGAATATGTGCAAAAATACATAAACAACTGGAATTCTCACGTTAGAAGAATGAGCAGAAGACGAATACCACGTCAGATCTTAAATTACCAGCCACCAGGAAAGAGATCATTGGGCAGACTCTTTAAACTTTGGATTGAGACCGTAACAGACCGCTAGTCTATCATATGAAAGGAAGAAGAAGAAGATTAAGAGTATTAATTACTTGTGAAATATCGATAATATATTAGATATTATTGCCGGATACCGGTCAAACTGGCTTTTTCATTTACAACGCATACATCCATCAAGAATTCCATTGGTCATAGACTATAGATACAGACCACAGGGCAAACGATGAATTGGAAGACCAAGGAGGCTTTGGAGAGAACAGCTATACATTCTGGAGACGGAACGGATCTAGAGGTCCAATCCTTGAAGCTCGCGATGATGATGAATTTCTTCTGTCAGTTATTTTAATGTGGCGAAAGGCACTGAAAACAACATCAAACAATTGTTGTTCTTGGGTATATTGTGTAATTCGTTTTCTTCTGTTTTATTAAATGTATTGAATAAAATAAATCAATTGATGTATCCTACGGGATACATTGCCAATTTAAGAGTTAAAAATAAAACACAAATAAAATACTGTATGTCAAAAACATGTGCTAACAAATTATTAGACAATAATCATTGGATAAACTCATAGTTACAAAGCTGTAGCCAGCCTTTTTTATTGCATCCAATAATGAAAGTAATGTACACTTCTTCAGTCACTAACATTTCCAATAATTAACAAAATTAAATTAAAATAACAAGAAATAGGTTATAAATTAGTGAAACATCTAAATCAGACTGAGAAAGATTCTGCCAGATTGAATATAATCCCAGAACAAGAATGGATCCAGCATTATGAAAAACTTTGGAAAAAGGAGGAAATTGAAGGAAAAGAGAACAATGAGGAAGAAATAAAAGTGGAAAATATTGATGTAATAGACATAAATGAATTAGAAATGGCTTTGAAAACCACTAAGAATAGGAAAGCAACAGGATTAGATAATATAAATCTGGAATTAATCAAATATGTGGAATATTGTGTAAACTACGAATACTTCATCTAATTAATATATGTTGGCAGACCTATGGGATTCCAACCACTTGGAAAACAGCAATTGTCAAGAATATATTCAAAAGAGGAGACCGGAGAAATTGCGAGAATTACAGAGGGATTAGCTTAATGAATACTGGCTACAAAATATATACGAAAATAATAAATAATAGATTGAGAAACATAACAGAAGTAATAATAAGTGAAAATCAAAGTGGATTCAGAAAGGGAAGGTCATGTATAGACAATGTCTTTACACTGAAACAACTCATAGAAAAGAGAAGAGAACATAACTTAGAAACTCACATAGGATTTATAGATTTGGATAAGGCCTTCGATCGAGTAAACAGACAAAAATTATGGGAAATAATTACGAATGAAAGGATACCCGCTGTGCCTTGTTGAAACAATAAAGACATTATATGAAGACACAAATATAATTATAGATACCGGATTCAAAAGAACAGATGCAATCAAAACAAATACTGGATTACGACAAGGATGTAGTTTATCACCCACTTTGTTTAATATATATATAGACGATATTTTAAATAAATGGAAAGTTTTAGTAAATCCAGGAATAAGAATGGATAATAAAATGTGCATAAATAATCTTCTATTTGCTGACGATGTATAATCATAATACAGAAAAATGAAGACGACTTACAGAAATCAATGCATGCATTAAATGAAATATGTAAATTATACGATCTAAAAATTTCTGTAAGGAAAACGAAGACCATGGCTTTTAGAGGAAGAGATCCAGTGAGAACCAAAATTATTTTAGAAAATCAAAGTATAGAACAGGTGTCTAGTTTCAAATATTTGGGCTGTGATGTTGGCTACAATGTGGAAAGAGAGATATTGACTCCAAAATAAATAACTTTCAGACGGTGTGTGGAACAATACAGAGAACATTCAAAACTAAAATTAGAAAAGAAACCAAGATAAAAATGTATAATGTTATGGCGGTTCCCACAATATTGTATGGATGTGAAACTTGGGCTCCAGTGAAAAGACAGAAGGATAGAATACAGACGGCAGAGATGCGGTTCCTAAGACAAGTAAAAGGATGTACAAGACTTGATAGAATAAGAAATGAGGATATAAGAGAAGAATTGAAAGTACAGCCTTTATTGGATAAAGTCACGAATTACAGACAGAAATGGATTGATCACATGGATGGAATGAGCAAGGAGAGATATCCATTGTTAGCCAGAAATTATCAAGCAAGAGGAAGGCGTGATGTTGGAAGACCTAGAAGACGTTGGGCTGATGCAATATGAAGTCGGAACGGGCAATTGCCTAATCCTTGGAGTGATGATGATGATGATGATAAATTAAAATTGCCAATACTGTTGCAGTTCATTGTCGTAACGTGAAATGGTGTATTGTAATTCGCCTTATAATTAAACAAATACCTGTCAAATGCACTCATTTATGTTCATATAATTTCTAATTAGCGACCTACTTTAAAAATACTAATTTTATCAGTTTTTACTAATGTTCTGTAAAATTCCATTTTACAATAATTTCATAAAATATCATCATGAAGCTTTTCAATGAGACAGTAATGAAATAAAAAAAATTAAATATTCTCTTCATCTGTCCCCCAATAATTCGATCGAACTTTTATTTCCCACTTTACATTTTTATTGTCAAACGAAAACAGAAGAACTGTATACCATCACATACGTACTTTGCAAATTTAGCATATTCTGAACATTTTAAAGATTCATTCAATAGATAGTTAAAAGCATGAGCTCTCTAGTATCTATTGTCTTCCGCTGTAGTCTAGTGGTTTTGTTGTTCGCTTCTAGTCACGAGGATCGCGGGTTCAAACCCGGCCGGGGTCAATGGACCTTTAGAATGGAAAAGTCCCTTGATCAAGTTCTCTGGTAGCAACTCTCAGCCATGGGTCTCTGGTCCGAAAGTTTTCAGGCTCATAAAATAACGAGCCTTAATAAAAAGTTCTCTGAAAAAAAACCGTCCTTCATCCATCCAAATAATAGGCCTAATTTAGATGCCTACTAGATGTCTCATTGAAGCTATGTGCTAATCACGTGTCATTCGTTGACATATATGGGTAAATAAGAGTAACTAAATAAGCTAGGTTCAGAAACTCCCACTAGGGAGTACACGTGTCCCTACGAGGGACTAATATGTTTTATACATACATAGACCTACAATGTATCCGGTACCCGTGTTGCAACGATAGTGATATAGACTATTCCGAACCCCAATTAATGCCGCTTTGAATAAATATTTCGAATTGTTGATATCCACACATAAATGAATACAATTTACACTTTAAATTTCCATCTTGATAACAAGGGAACTGTCAATCATTTTTTATTCAATTTCCCAGGTTGTCATTTTGACATTTCTGGTTTCTCTCTTAGCATTGGCGTAATTGTAACCCACTTCTGAAGTTGGGGCGCCTAGAAGGCGGAGTTACGTTACCCCAATTATATGATGGGTGATAAATGATAATGAAGCGTCAGGAGAGTTCTTATCCTAAAGTTAACCTAAATTCTAGACCAAGGACAACCACCTTTAAGAAAAATGCCTATGGTTTGATCGGGAATCGAACCCGGGACCTCATTAACAGTAGTCAGAAACGCTGACCACTAGCCCATGAGGTTAACATGCCGAAACCTACCTTGAAATTTCTCTCAGAGAAGCGTTGTGATATACCAAGACGTGTCCAAAAATGATCTACCGTTTTATAGTGCAAGGCACTGAAATCGAAGCCAGAATCCAGCATTGACAGCCCACAATACGGAGCAGATGTATATCCCTGCACGAGTTAAGCACTGAGTGGAGTGAGGAGACGGGGCATGAACGGCGGATAGTGAGGGTTATCCAGTCTGCCAATATAGGAGATAAATTACTTCCCTGCTGTTTAAATGAGAGATTTGGTGTTTTGCAGTTAAAAATGGTAGATTTTTTTGTATCTTTTTGTACATCACAACGCTCGTCTGGAAGACATTTCAGGGTATGTTTTGGCATGCAATGGTTGACATTTCTATTGTAAGCCCGATTTGAACGTTATCCTCACTTTTACGTCCAGGTCTTCAAACCTATTTTCTTCCTCCGAGGTTTTCAGTTCCGGAAAGACGTAACATAAATTCTATCCGATATTCGGCCCAGTGACTACTAAACCTAGATAAGAATCTTACTCATGTTAGATGACAACGAGAGTTGAATAATGCTGCCTCTTAAATTCTTATATACGTTTTAGCTATGGCCGTTTCGTTTGGTACTTTTTTAGTATTGACTTCAATTCTCAAGAAAGAGGTTTTTAAAACAAGCAAGGCGTAATTAACAATTAGGCCTACTTAATTAATCCCTATTAATTTACTACTAGTGAAGATGGAGTGAGTGTTAAATTAACTAAAATTTAAAGTATTTGTAATCTTATTTTCGCATCAAGAAGCTTAATGAAGTATAAAAATCGCTGGGAAAACAAGCTTGTGCATCAATTCTTAATTAGTTTCGTTCATTAGTGATTACTCTCTTTAAAAAATCTGAAATATTTATCAATACATACAGAGTATATGCTATGTAATTTAAATGCGCATATTTTATTCACTATCTTGTATCTTGGTGTAAATTTACAGTTAGTGTAGGAAGTATTGATAAATTAAAAAATATCATAGAGAGAAATAATTAATTTATTATTTCTTCACTATGTACAAAAACAAAATTAGACACCTTTACATTGCACTCTACAAAGTTAAATTAACGCAGTTTTTCCTCCATTTTAATATAACAATTGAGTAAATACATAATCTATACATGAACAACAAAAAATTAGCAAAGTGTTGATACAAAGTTTCAGTCAACCAGAATATATACATGCAGTCGAGTGGCGTAAGGATGTTTTACGAGCCCGAAAATCTTCAGACCCGCGATCTACGGCTTGAAGTCTCTCCCGGAGGAATTGCTTCTTGGATTTTTCCATGGACCACAGCCGGGTTTGAACTCGCGACCCTCGAAACCAGAGGCAATGAGCATAACCACTAGTCCACCGCGGCTGATGTATATATATATATATATATATATATATATGTATTACGTCACAAATATATATATATATATATATATTTGTGACGTAAAGAATATGAAATATTTTGTTAATATCCACCTTAATCAGTCGCGGTGCTATAGTGATTATGTTCCTTACCTCTAATCCTGAGGGTCGCGGGTTCAAACATGGCAGGATTCGATGGATTTTTTTAGGATGGAAAAATTCAAGGAACAATCCTCCGGGAGGGACTTTAAGCTATGAGACCCGAGTCTGAAGAAAATAACCATAAGCCTGGAAAAAGAGGTCTCTAAGCCCAATTTATCGACCTTCATTATCCATGTAATTCCTCAATTGCCAACTAGATGTCTAATTGGGTCGATAGGCTGACCACATACCATTCATGGCGCATGTAGGGAAATAAGTGTAACTTAATTAGCTTGGTCTAGAAACTCATGAAGAAGAAGAGGCTAAGGTTAGTCTCAAAAGATCGTAAAACCAATAAGTAAGTACATCTACCTTACTTAATATCTGGGCACATAAGTGGTGTAACACACATAAATGTATAGAGCATTTCAGTGAAGGTGTGCAAAGTAACAGGAGGGGGGCCGATGCTTTATAGAAATATGGAAACTTGTGGTCTGATACGGAAAAAAGTCTGATGCATTGTTAAGAGAATCTCATTGTGTCTTATCTCGTATCTGTCCGTCTGAATGGTCACCGTTACTTACGAGTTTCGTCTGAGTTGAAGAACTGTTCTGGCATGATGTTGTTTCTTCATCTCACTTCAGCAACCATCTTCTTTTGCTTCTCCTTATTTTATTTTCTCTTCTTCTCATTCTTTACTGGCTCTATAGTCCATGTAGCTGTCAATCTTACTACTGGAATATCTGTTATTGCATTGTCATCCCACGAATCCATGGTCTACACATCTCTCAAGATATCCTACATTGTGCCCATTTGTATACCTTGTTTCTTACATGAATTTGGTTTATGGTAGAACAGAGGAATGGAAATACAGAGATCAAGTTCTTCAAAACGTGAAACATTTCGAATATCTTGGTACGACGTTGAAAATGAACGGAAAGTGGAAAAAACACATTGATATAGCATTATTTAAAGGGAGGGGACAACTTAACAGTGTACTCGGTATTCTGGGTCGAGTGCCTGATATTCCAGTCAGCACATTAGAAAAAATGTATGGAGCTATGGTCAGGCCAGTCATGCACTATAGTAGTGAGATTTGGGGTTTCCAAAGAACGGAAATACTAAATAAGGTATATACGCATTTTCTAAAGTATATTACAGGACTTAGTAAGGCCGTTTCTAACTGTGGAATTTTATATGAATTCGGGTCATTCCAGGACGATATTAACTGTAAAATTCGTGTACTCAAATACTGGTTGCGAGTAATCCAAGGTGAACAAACAATGCTTAGAGCAATTTGCTACGACCACCAAATTAAAAACATAGATGTTAAATTTTGGGCAGACGAGGTTAGGAGAGAACTCCAAAAGATTGGGATGGGCTGGATATGGGAAAAAGGGACTGAAAATCGCAAGAACGTGTGGAGAAAAATAAGGAGGAGGTACTTAGATGTAAACCAACAAGATACCTTCGCCGAATGTACAGGAAAACGCTCATAGTGTTTACAAAGAGACCTAAAACACGTCTGGGGAAAAGAATCGTATATACTCAACCTAGGATTTAAGGAGAGATCAGGGCTTGCTTGGTTTAGGCTAGGGGCATGGAAATTTCTAAAAATTAGCGACGAGCACGATATGCGAATATGTCCAATGTGCGGGAACTTTGAAGATGAGATACATATATTAGGAAAATGTAATGATTTAGAATATTGGAGACGTCAGTTATTACCGGAAAGATTTTTAAATTCAAATCGGGAAAGATTGGCATGCTACGAGTTATTGGTAAATCCAGAAAATTGGATAAACCTCGGTAAATTTCTGGACAAAACGCGAAAAATAAGGACAACACTCATTCATGAAATAAATATATGTTATCAAAATGCAATACCATTAATTATTAACAATTATATATAAATTAATTAGAGTATAATGCTGTTGTGTTATTATTTAATTGTAATATTAATGTGTTTTCTTTATGTAATTGTAATGTTAATGTTTTTTTTTAGTGTATAATGCTATTGTGTTATTACTTAATTGTAATATTATTGTGTTTTCTTTATGTAATTGTAAGGTTAATGCTTTAGTGTATAATGCTATTGTGTTATTATTTAATTGTAATATTATTATTGTGTTTTCTTTATGTAATTGTAATGTTAATGTTTTTAGTGTATAATGCTATTGTGTTATTATTTAATGGTAATATTTTTATTGTGTTTTCTTTATGTAATTGTAATGTTATTGCTGTTTTTGTTTATTTTTCTTTACACTAGTACCAATTATTACTTTATTGTAACGGACTGTCAACAGCACGTACGGCTTACTGCCCGTGCGACCCATATTTGTAAATAATATTGTAAATATCTTACTTTTTGTCTAATAAAGTCCTACTACTACTACTACTACTACTACTACATGAATTTAACGTAACTGTTTCATTCTCCCATTCTAAGTACAGTTTCTATATTCGATTCTCACACATGTCCATCACCTAATTGTTTTTACTTTTGTGCTAAACATAGAAGACGACTGTACAATTTCGTCATCACTTTTCTTTTCCATATTGTTTGGCTTTCTTGGTATACTTTCGTCATTATCAATGTCTCTCTACCTAAAATTATTTCGTTTAATACATTTCTGGAATAATGGAGAAGGTAAATCAAATTTAATGCATTCTTAAATGATACTTTGGCTCATGTATAACATTTTTCTGGGTGGGTTTCAAAGGTAGGATTCGCAATATTATAGCCTATTTAAAACATTTCAAGGATGAATGAAGAAGTAAAAATATATGTTTTTTTATATGTGACAAAAACGTGTTTGTTATTTGTTAAGAATTCGTATTTCGACTTTCTCTGGAAAGCATATGTGATGTGAAAGAATGATGTTTTGAGATCATGTTCAATATTTGCATGATTACACAATTAGTTATTTGTAATATTGGTTAGTCATTATACGTAAGTAGAGAGATCTAAACTTCAAAGTGACCTGACGGAAAAGTATAATGTCCCTACGAGAGTTGTGTCACATAAAAAATATATTTTGTTTACCTCCGCTATCATCCCTCACGAACATCCTCGACTATATGTCTTACAGCCATATGTTATTTTTCTAACTTATCTGGACTAGAAATTTCCATGATCCTCCGGTTCCCAGATTCGCGAGTTCAAAGAAGGCCGGGTCGATTAATTTTTTGAAGAAGTAAAAATCATGAGTGTGGCTTACTTTAGAAAGGAAGTAAAGCCGTGGGTTCCATGTCGTATATTTAAGGAACGCAGAAGAACCTCTAGCATAAAATAAGGGGTATTAACATTAATTGTCAAATAAATATTTGTTCTAATAATTTAATAATAAAATGTGTCATGATCTTGAAACTTAAATAATTTGGTGATCTTAGTCTATTTAGAGGAATTTCTGTAGGCGAAATGTATCTGTCCTTTCATGTTGAGATTACAATTGCGGCGACATTAAATAAAATACTACCTACCTATCTCAATAAAGTTGCAAACAACATAATGTTTTCAAGTGCAGAGACCACAAACCTGCTTCTAGGCAGTAGTCTATAAGCTCTGTAATAATAATAATAATAATAATAATAATAATAATAATAATAATAATAATAATAATAATAATAATAATAATAATAATAATAATAATAATAATAATTATTATTATTATTATTATTATTATTATTATTATTATATCCTTTTACCATTGAACCAAGAATATGTTGTTTACATATATATTTTTTTAACTCTCGTTGAAGAAGCTTAGCAACCATTTTTAAAATATATTACTTGGTTGCTGGATAGGAGGAGAATTATGTCTTCTACTCTCCGTGAGTTGAAAAATCTTAATATTTGTCAAAATAGCTTTTACTCACAAGGAAACTGTCAAAAATCCCATACAATCAAACAAATATAAAACAATAATAAATAAATGCGGAAATCTACCTTGAATTTGAAGCGTTGTGATTACAAGGAACAGGAATCGAAGCCAGAATCTAGCAATGGCAACCCAATGTACGGAGCAGATGTACACCCTTGCATGAGTTAAGAGCAGAGGTAAGTGAGGCGGGACGCGGCGCAGACGACGGGTTGTGAGGGTTATTCAGTCTGTCTATACAGAAGTTGTATTACTTCCTCATAGGTTAAATGAGAGATTTGGTGCTGGATTTTAATGTGTTGCAGTTAAAAACGGCAGATATTTTTGGACATGGCCTTTGTACACCTTTGTACATTACAACGCTTCTCTGGAAGAAATTTTAACGTAGGTTTCGGCATGCAATGGTTGACAGTTCCCTTGTCTGTGTGTTGTACGGATCTTAATAACTAAGTCACTGGCACTATCGAACCCGTAGGTTCATGGCCGCGCGGACATAAGCTCTCCATACATTCCTATCCTGAGCTAATGTTTTCCAACCATTCCCTGTATAATCTACTTCCCTCAAGTCAGAGTCTATATTATTCTCTCGCCTCATTCTTGGTCTACCAACTGGGCGTTTTCCCTCTGGTTTTCCTACAAGAAGCTTCCATGCACGTCTTTCATTCCCCATTCGTGCCACATGTCCTGCCCATCGCAGTCTACGATACTTGACTGTTATTATTATATCTGGCTTCCTATAAAGACCATGTAGTTCACAGATATGTAATCTTCTCCCCTCCATGGTATCTCTACCTTGCAAAGATCTTAATAGACAGTAAAAATATTTGTTTTTTTTTTTTAATTTTGTAAGTTAATATTCTAAGAGACTGGCTTATAAAGATGTCGCTTTTCACGCCAATAAATTTTAAAAGGAAACACAATTTATGAAAAGTGCGGTTAGCAGTTAAAGTGTGGGCAAATGTTGACAACTGCAGATTTAGGGCGGGAGCATGAAGTAAGGGATATAGAGTCTCATCTATCATGCATAGTTTCCTATTCTAAATCTGGCTTTTATTAATGTGTCATCGTGAGTTATGGACATTTTTCACGAAGGAAAAAGAGTTGTAAGTTTTGCTTCATTGGTAAACATATTCTGGCAAATTTCCTCTCATATCCCAGTAGGATTCTTTCTTCTTCTAGGCAAAGCAGATAATTCAATGACATATAATTTGTCTCCCATTTTATCACTGGTTTTCTAATATAAATGTCAGAGTTTAAAGCTTCTAGAAAGAAATTAAAATTGAATCTTTTGGCTATGTATAGGGTGTATTGAAAAGCTCGTGCAGTAGAAAAATCGCAAAAATAATATAACCCCTTAATTGATCTATGAGATGTTAAAAAACATAAAATTGATACCTGAGATTTCGATCGTCCGAAACTATATTATGCTGTGAAATATCAAGAAGGCCTTTCTGAAAATATGTTCCAACTACTGCTTGTATATTAGTGGTACTATACTATATATATATATATATATATATATATATATATATAGTACCACTTTATAAGTAGAATGTTCCGAAAAGCCTATATATATTATCACTATGCAAGTAGGTCCCGCGCCGTAGCCGAGAGGTCTTGGCGCAGAGCTACGGGACTTGCGCTGGTTCGAGTCCCCACGGGGGAAGAAATTTTCTCATGGAATTTCGGCCAGTATGGGACTGGTGCCCACCCAGCATCGTGAAGGAATTTGGATAGCTACAATAAGTAGCGGATCCAGGTTGAGAAATACACCTACAACTGCTGGGGGACCCGATATGCCAACTATATGTCATTCCTTTACTGGCAGGATTTTCATCTTCCTCGGTGATTAACAATGTAGATGTGAGGCCAGTAGCCGGTTAGTAGGCCAAGGGCCTTCTAGGCCTGTCGCGCCATGGAGTTTAGTTTAATACAAGTCATCATCATCCGGTAACATGGCAGCTGCCGCCGTCTTCCGGAAACCAAACGCCATTCCTCTGATATTCATAGCTGCTTGTACCCCTTCTATCCAAGTTTTCTTCGGTCTTCCTCTCTTCCTTCTTTCCATTGGGATCCATTCCATAACAATTTTTGGCAATCTTTGCTCTGGCATTCGTTTGACATGACCATACCACTGCAATATTTTCTTTTCTATGATGTCTATGATGTCCGGCTCCTCTTGTACACCCATAATTTCCCTTATTTCTTTATTTCGTATTTTATCCATTCTAGATTTTCCAGCTGATCTTCTTAAAACATCCATTTCTGTACTTAAAATTCTTTTCAGTTCCCTGGTAGGAATTTGCCAGACTTCAGCGCCATATGTTAAAATGCTCTGAATTATGGCTTGATATATTTTTAATTTTCTATTTTTTGTAATATTTTTGCTCCACCAAACAGAATTTGTATTTATTGCTTGTTTTGTTTGTGCGATTCTATTTTTAATTTCCACTGTGTTATCGCCTGAATGGTCTAATTTTGTTCCTAAATAAGTGCAATCAATAATAGGTCTTAGTTCTTCTTCATTGTTGAAATTTATATTTTCCATTTCTTCACCTATACACAGGTAGGCCTATTTAGTTTTCTCATTGTTTATATAAAGTCCCCATTTTTCATATTCTTCTTTTAGTTTTTTAGCCATATATTATATGTCATCGTAGTCCTGTGCTATTAATACCTGGTCATCTGCAAAATTTAATGAATATACATGTGTATTTTGGATAGGTATGCCCATTTTTAGGAGACATACAAGTAGAGGTTGAAAAATATATTTTGAAAGGCCTTCTTGATATTTCTTAGCATTATTTAGTTAAGGACGCCAATTTTATGTTTTTTTTAACTTTTGCATAGTGACGTCAAATGTTTTTCATAATACATTTTAAAAGTACTGATCAATGATAGGCAGGTATTACATTAATCGAATACTGTGGGAGGGGTAACCTTATTAATTACATTCCTACTTCCCAACTGTAGCCAAATATTTTAAGTCATCATATTTTGGCGCAGAACTGGAAAAGCCTCGTTTGAGTCTCCATGAAGGGGAAAAAAATTCTCATTTATTTTCGGATAGTGAATGGAATCAGTGCCCACCCAATATCGTGAGGAATTTGGGTAGCTAGATTAAGTATCAGCTGCAGGTTGACAAATGTGTTAAATCTGGGGGCCCGATGTGATCACCATGCATCAACCTACGCAGGCTGGATACTCGTCCACCTCTGTAGTTAGAACATGTAAAAGTGAGACCAGCAGTCGAGTGTAGGCTAAAGAAAATTACTGTCGCCTCGATGGCGTAATCGATGTTATCTCTACCTTCCACACTGGCGGCCCGGGTTCGATCCCCGGAAGGTAGGAAATTTTAAACTTTCACTTTACTATCTTTACTGCTTTAGTGACGGAGGGACGCCATCCACTTTAATGTATGTAGTGTGTTTGATTCGGAGTTCCTTTTTCCTGCCTACAGGTCACAAATCACGGTTACTGTATTTTAAATTCATAGGAGACATGTCCTACAGAATGATGGGGATTAAACTAAAAGGAAAATATTAAATAAACCATAATTATTGGCAAAGTTGGTCCAGATAATAAATTTCCAACATACTATAATGACAATGAGGCTGCTGATAACATTCCAACATGGTATTAGTGTATATGGTTGGATTCTATTCGATAGGGCTTAAATGTGTTTTCCCTGGCAGTCATAGAGTCTTACGAGGTGAAATATGCCAACTGATACTCAAATGTGACCGCTAAGGGTCGGTTTCACCAACATAGGTAACTGTATTACGGCAGTTTCCCTGTGTATAATGCATAGCCTAAACTAGCGTAATACAGTTATCTCTGTTGGTGAAACCGACCCTAAGTGATGGATAAAAACTCTATATTGGTGAAGAAGCGAGACATTTTGGTTTTTTATGGATTTCAAATTCTGTGATAATATAGTAAACTAAAGAAAATAGAAATTAAATGAAAAACTTAAGACGAACATCGGATAAGACGTAACAATATAGAATAAGTATAATAAAATAAGAGATGAGACTAAAAAAAGTCACTAAAGAGAGTGAAATGAAGTGGTTTGAAAATGTAGTTTCGGTATGTCAGAGGAAAGGAAACTCAATGGGAATGCAAGGAAGAAAGTGAAGAGAAAGACTTATAGTTAAATGGAAAAATGTAATGGATAGAATGTAAGGAAAGTAAGACCAAATAATGTTTGAAATTACAATGTGCAGCGATAGAAGCCGATGGAGGAACTGGATGGTCCGAGGTGATTCCGACTCCTAGTGAGAATAAGGAAAAGAAGATGAAGTAAAGTAAAAGTAAAGTAAAGTGATCCCACTACAGGCCTCAGGAGGCCCTTGGGGTAGTAGGAGGTTAAGGCTCCCACTTTTTCTTGACAATCGGCACTTGATGTCAGCCGGGTTGCGTGACGGCCGCCTTTACCCCAGAACAAGCGTCTGGTACTCACTTGAGTTAGAGGCTGAGTCGACCCCAGGGCCATAGTGCCGCCAGAAGGTTTGGGTCAGTTTAAAAATCCTGACTCCACCGGGACTCGGACCCTCGACCTTCCGGCTTGTAGCGCAGTGCCTTAACCACTACGCTACGGCGTGCCCCCAAAGAAGATGAAGAAGTAGAACAATTATGCGAAAAAGAAAAGATGATAAACTCCAAATATAAAAGTAACATTTTTTATACAAACTTTCATCCTATTTGTATTGATTCGTTGTAACTTCCATAATATCGTTGGACTTCAACTTAGGACTGACGAAGAAATGTCCCATGTCGAATTACCTGTAGATAAGAAAAACGTTCTCAGAACCACCTAGTAGACATGTAAACGGAGTCGAGAATTTCTGGATTTGCCTTTAACCTCTTCATATTTTGAATTGTCAATAGAAAGATAATTGTATGGTTGAGGTGGCATACAATTTTGCTTCTCACAGCTGTAGCCTTGTGGTAAAATCGTAACTGTTGATGCAGGAGAAAGCGAATATGGGGACATGGTTTAACACATTACTCTAAGATAATTACTTAATGAGACATTCCTAAGCAGCGTTCTGAACTGAAATAGTATTCTACTATATTTATGTCAAATTCAAACTTATTGCACATAGTAAAAGTTATTTGTAACACAGGAGCTATGTACTGTAGAAGTTTTACATGATGTTTCATCTACTTTCAATATCAGTTTTACAAAAATTTGGAGAACGTATAAGAATATAACAGAACAAAAGATCGACTCTCTATACCGAGTCCAGATTCATCATCATCAACAACAAGGATTAAACCCAATGGCCTGTTCCGATCTCATTATAGGTCGAATTGGTCCTTCCATCTCTTTAGTGGTCTTCCCAACAATCTTCACTCTTTTGGTTTATAGTTATACATTCTTCTTGGTATGCGCTGTTCATTCATTCGTAATACGTGCTGAAGGTAAGAATTTTGATAGTATTTTATTCTTTCGCAGTGATTAAATATATTAAGTTCTGTTCTTATATCTTCGGTTTTCTTTTTATCGGTCCTTTGGTATCCTGCTATTGCTCTCAACATCTTCATTTCTGCAGCCTCTATTTGTTTACTATCTGCCTTTGTTAATGTGCAGGTTTCACATCCATAGATAAGATATCGAACCGCCAATACTTTGTAAAATTTTAAAATAGTTTATTTTCTAGTTTTATTCAATAAAGTACGTTTAATTGTGCCACATAGATAATTGAATCGTATTTTAGTGTGTTTATTTAAATTTCTGTCATTACCTAAATTACATTCCAAATAATTAAAATTCTTAACTTGGTTCTATAATTACATTGTTTATCACTATTTTTGTTATTGTTGCACATTTTCCTTTCAGAGTTAATATTTTTGTTTTAGGTGTAGTCCAGATTTAAACCACGATTAAGAAGTACATTTTCTCTCTAGTTTTAACTTTAGCCTGTAAACGTAAGTCGCGATCAAAATTTAGGGCCTACTTATTTATTGAATTTCTGAAATTGGCCGCGATGGACTAATGGCTATGCTTCTTGTCTTTAGTTCCGAGGGACGCGGGTTCAAACCCGGCCGGGGTCGCTGGATTTTTAGGGTGGAAAATCAAGAGACAAGGCGTGGTCCCGAGTCTGAAGATTTTAAGGCTCATAAAAGAACCACACGACTGAAAAAACGGGGCTATATAAAAAAATGTAGCGGATGGTTATCATCCTAGTAATACACTGTTTCCATGAGATGGCTTCTTGAGATTGACTGCTGATCCTGTGCCAATCACTGACATCTGTATGAAAACAAAAGTAACTAATTTAGCATGGTTAAGATATTCTTTTTTAGGGGGAGAATGCGCAGGTCTCAGGGTATACTGATAGACCTATTATTATGAATTTTCTGCCGAAAAATACTCTAATGGAATTCCTTATCATAATCTGTTTAGGCCTATTGGTATTCTGAAATAACATACATAGCCGAGCGGTTAAGGTAGGAAGCCTTGGCGCAGAGCTACGGGACTTGCGCTGGTTCGAGTCTCCATGGGGGAAGAAATTTTCTCATGGTATTTCGGCCAGTATGGGACCGGTGCCCACCCAGCATCGTGAGGCAATTGGGTAGCTACAATAAATAGCGGCTCCAGGTTGAGGAACCAGCTATAACGGCTGGGGGACTCGACATGCTAACCACATGTCACCCCTACACTGGCTGTTGATCATCTACCTCTGTGATTGACACATGTGGATGTGAAGGGCCAGCAGCCGGCTGGTAAAAGGACAACCGCTGAAAAAGTGGAAAGACCCTCAATCAATCGGAATATTCATTAAAATTTCGTATTGATAAACTAATTGGGATTAAAAATAAAGTAATTGTGGAAAAATGAAAATTTATAATTTTAGCTATTGAAAAAGTAGTAAATATCATACAGCTGGGAATTATTTCAAAATAGATTATAGTCCATCTCCATAGTTCAGAGGTAACATCGCTTTCATGGACTTGGAATCGATCTGAGCCGGAACAAGTTTTCTGGGTGAAGCTCTTTCGCAGTTTTTTCCCCCTCTAAAATATATATCTAGTACAATTAGGACCTATTTATCTCAAATTATAATATTGTCAGCAAAATCGCCTATATCATACAGGGTGCCCACAAAGTTCTGCTACCAAAACAATGTAACGTAGCCCGTATACTATTTGAGATACCAGACATGCGCTTTTTTTTGCAATGTGTTCTACAACTCTCAAAGGTTTGTTTACGTTTGTTGCAGATTGTGATTTAAACGACAATGACGACACCACAAGAAAAGGTCCAATGTGTATGGTGGTATGCTGAGTCCGGTAAATCACCATTAACAGTTCAGTGAAATTTCCGCCGGCAATATGGAAGAGATCCTCCATCCAAATCATTCATAATTAGATGGGCCGAGAAATTTCTAGCCACTGGCAGTGTAACGGACTTGCCACGGAGAGGACAACCAGGTGTGAGCCGAGGAATTATCCACAATGAACAACTTACATTTCTACTCAGACCTCAAAAATCGTTTCGTCGTGCTTCATGAGAAACTGCATTTACCAAAATCAATCATTCATAAAGTCATCCATAAGCGGCTATATCTTCAGGCCTATAAAGTGCAAATTACGCAAGAGTCGCTGCCAACTGATTTTCCACGGCGTGCGGAATTGCCGATCCCTTGTTGAATGCAATTGACGACGACAATGAGTACCTGCAGAGGGTGATGTTCTCTTATGAAGCGATTTTCTTCGTGTCTGGACATATTAACCGCCATAACAATCAGATATGGGGGTATTGGTGATTTACCAGACTCAACTTACCATCATACACATTGGATTTTTTCTTGTGGTGTCATCATTGTCGTATAAATCGCAATCTGCAACAAATGTAAGCAACACTTTGAGATACTCGTATGTAGAATACGTTACTAAAAACTGCATGTCTCTATTTCAAATAGTTTACGATCTAAATTACATTGTTTTGGTAGCAAGATTTTATGGACACCCTGTACTATTCATCCTGTTCAGTATGAATATATGACATACTGCCATGTGCTTTCTTAAATTGTCTTATTGTCTCGGAGGGCTTACTTACTTACTTACTTACTCACTGGCACTATCGAACCCGTAGGTTCATGGCCGCGCGGACATAGGCTCTCCATACATCCCTATCCTGAGCTGAGGGCTTCTATAACTATTTTGCTCATCACCAACTTCTTTTTCCTTTCGTGTTGTAGTCCAGTAAAGACAAACATATTTCACCATTTGGTTGTACTTTAAAATCGGCTTTAAGAATCCTGGGTTTGGACGTATAGACATGTTGAAGTCACTTCTGTTCCACCGTATTCAATTCCTAAATGATGACATAATTTGTTCTCTGATCCCGCCTCGAACAGCCTGCCGTTCGGCGCATGAACATCACTAGCTGTAAATCCGCTTTCACTACTTCCTCGCTGTCTCGCTCCCAATACAGTGAACTGATGTGGCCAATAACTTAAAATATCCGTTTGCGAGAGTGTTTTAGAAATGATGTAGGCTTCATTGTATTCTTTATTCTTCTTCTTGCAAAAATTAAACATTTTTGATTTGTTCCGGCTCCAAGTATTATAGTTACTGTCCATCTCTTCTCATGGACGGATGTAGCTCAAGATCCATGGAGGAGGCAATACGTATAGAGAAGATGACTCGAATCAACTCCCTCAGCCCTGGAAGCGGTACGATAGCAGCTCTATCACCAGGATAGTTCTGCGCTGCGCTCTTAACGCAATCAAAGCGAAATTCTATTATTATTTATTATTACTACGGGTTATACTATATTTTGTAATCTTGTCAAATGTATTCAATTCTGACAAAAATTACAATCAGATTCAGAGATAATTAAATTGGTTTACTCTCCTATGATTTTGTTATTTATCCGTATTTTACTAGATAATTGGTCGTTACCACCATAAGTCATTATTTTGAATTTTTAGCTGTATTTAATGTGTAATTAAAAACTTACATTAAATAAATATTTATATACTTTCCCGGCAGATCATATCTTTCTAACCCCAGGAAAGTGAGACTCGTAAAAGTACCAACCATGAGAGAAATTGAACTAAAATATAGTTAGCGAAAGCGAGAAATATATGTACATTGTGGCGGGAATAACTGGCGACCGAGTACGAATCTTCCAGATGAAGTGAAGAAGTGGCGATAGCGCGGCGCCTGTATTTGCGTGAGAAGTCTCGGCCTTTCCAGAGACGTGCATCTCGCGGCTGGACTTGTGAACGCTTTTGAATCAGGGCACTCGATATATAAGAGCAGCTGGCTCTCCTCGCAGAATATCCTGAAAGAATTCGAGGCGGAGCATAGGTGGTGTAAGGAATCTGCCGGTGACGTCTCGGAGAAGTCTCTACAAAATTCAGGCTCTCATGTTTAGGGTTTTACGGCACATTACGGACACGCTTTCACTGACAACTTAAGACGGGACTTGAGGCCGCAGCGACAGTTGTAGTTAAGTTGAATTACAGTAGAGGCCGGCATTCGCAAGATATATAGTAGTGATTTAGAACTCGGCGAGTGAAGGGTTGTTGTAGTTGATTTTCAGCAGTGAGTTGGAGTCCTGCGTGTAGAAGAGTTTGTAGTGGGTTTTTAGAAGTCAACGAGAGAAACGTTGTAGGTGTAGTGGCGATTTAAGTGACAATTACAGTGCTAATGAGAATTGAAGCATTTAAATGAACAATAGACACATTGCCAATTATATAATAGGAATATTGTAAAGAACAGTTATTTAAAATTAAATTAGGAAGACTATAAAAGCCAAGTAAAACTAGTTGTCGCGTTATTTAGAAGTGTTAGCTGTCATATGGTATTCACTAAAAAGCTACTTTCTCTCTCTCTCTCTCTCTCTCTCTCTATATATATATATATATATATATGATATGAAAAGAAAAATGAATGCTTGAGTCGGGATTCGAACTCGACTCAAGCATTCATTTTTCTTTTCATATCATATTTGCCTTCATTGCCAAATGTCAAAAATATATTTATAATATCTATATATATATATATATAACTCCCAGATCTTCGATCAGTGGCCCAAACAACAAACAAATGGTAGTCACAGGGTGACAAATCTGGACTGTAAGGAGGATGTTCCAGAGGTGTCCAATGCATTTTCGTCAGTTTTTTGTCAATTTTTTTGTTCCTGGCTGAGGATCCGAGGAACACACCTGGCAGACAATTTTCGAAATTTGAGTTCATCACTGATGATGGCTTGAACATTTCCGAAGCTTATTCCAACGTGTGAAGCAATTTCAAAAATTGTTACGCGCCGATCCTCCTTAATAAGGTCCCGTACAGCACGAATGTTGTCTGCAGTGATGCTTGTTCGTTGCCGTCTTTGGTGGGGCTCATTTTCCACTGAATCCCGGCCCGCTATTTTTTTTTGCGCCAATCATACACCTGCGTCTTCGAAAGGGTTGCTTCCCCGAACTGCGCATGGAGCCTTCTCAAAATTTCAGAAGGTTTAGTGCCTTCTTTCGCCAAAAACTTAATAATAATGCGTTGCGCAACAGACGTGTGTACATCTTGCTCGCTCATGGCGTACTGAAGCAAGCGGCCGCTCTTCAGAGCGCGACACATCAAGATCCCTACTACAGACACCACCACCAACTTCCCCTCCAAACCGCAACCTTTACAGTTCGCTACCAGATCCTCCAGATACAAATTCCGGTTTATATTTGATCCACCCTCGTATATATATATATATATATATCATCTTCATGGTAGCCCGTGGGTCTCTTCCGCTCTCAGAATTCGTCTTCCCATCGTCTTATAGGACGTCCCACATCTCTATAGCCTTGAGGTTGGTACAACAGTGCTTGTTTTGTCAGCCTAAGAGAGTCCATTCTTGAAATATTTTCATGCCATTTTTGTTTATAGTTTTGTATTTTTTATTTAGATTAAAATTTTTGAGTTCTTGCCTAATTGTTTCACTAGGAATGTGTGTCTTAGAGTATATCCTGCAACGTATCTGAGGAACTTCATCTCTGATATTCTGCTTGATCTATTCATGGCCCAATTCTCTGATCCATATGTTACAATGGGAACTGCCATTACCTTATAAAACTTTAGCATTTTTTGTTGTTTTTGTTTGTAGTGTTCTTTTAATTGTCCCACACATACTTTGAAATTTATAATTTTTTTCATGTATATCATTTTCCCAATTGTAAGATCCTAAATATTTAAAGATCCTAAATATTTAAAACTCTGTACTTGATCTATAATTTCATCGTTCAAAACTATTTTCGATCGAACTGCATATTTTCACCGAAAGGCTATTGTTTTTGTTTTCTTCGTTGGAATCTTGAGATTATATTTCTCCACGGTTTTCTTGAGCAGTAGTATGGTTTTTCGTTATATATATATAATAACAATACTAAAAATAATATACGAGTATTTTATCTTGTAAGCCCATGTTTCCCTTAACAGAGATTATTCAGGCGCTCTCCCCCTACAGGGAAGAATTTGAACCATACTAATTGACATCTAGGAAACTAAGGTAGCACTAGGACGGAAACATTCGGTAAATTGTGCTTAGAGGCCTTTCCATTCAGGCTTAAGGATCTTTTACGAGCCTGAAAATCTACAGATTCGGGAACCACAGCTTAAAGTCCCTCCCGGAGAACTTGCTCCTTGGATTTTTTCCAAAATAATAATAATAGTAAAAAAATAGATGTCTTTTGATTGCATTGGCCGTGTATACAGAGTACGGATCGAAATCAGAAAATATGTTCTACTGATCCACACGAATCTGTTCTAGAGATGGACGGTGGAATATCTACGTCAGAATCTGGTAGAATCAGAATCCGATTAAATACCATTATATACGAATTTAGTCCGTTTCCATCACGGTAGTTGGTGGAGTCTCTACTTCCACTCCGACGACCCGTGCTAAGTTCCCGGGGGAATAAGATATTGAGGCCCCAGCGACAGTTGTAGTTAAGTTGAATTACAGTAGTCGGATAGAGGTCTGCGTTCTAAAGAGTTGTAGTTGTGTTTTAGAACTCAGCGAGTGTTGAGATACACCATTGAGTTGGAGTCCTACGTGCAGAATAGTTTGTAGTGAGGTTTTAGAAATCACGATAGAATGGTTTTAATTTAGGAGGAGGCAATTAAAGTTGTTAATGGTCATGGAAGTATTTCAATGAACAATAGAGACATTAGTAAACTATGAAATGCCAAGAAGTTATAGAATAAGAATAGACAATTATTTAAAATTAAATAAAGAAATATTATTAAAGTTAAGTAAAACAAGTTACTTAAGAGTTCCAGCTGTTATAAGATCACACTGAGCAACAAAATAGAAACTTTTTGTTTGTCACAGAAAGAAAAAAAATGTGATTCTGATAGTATTTTTTTCTCTTGAATTCAAATATGATGTCGGTTTTTCTCCATGACGCAAGGTTTCCGAGAGACAGGAATTTATAATTTCAAACACTTTAATATTTTCTACATTCGTAACTACACAATATTCGAACATTCGGACTCACCTAGAAAGTAAGAAATTACGATTTTCTGCTATATTTTCCCTGTGGAGCATCCCTCTTGATGGTCCAACAATAATCAGCCAGCATATTAGGATCCCATTTGCCTTAATATCTCTTTTCCATAGCTCAAACCATTCGAGTTAGCTCATTTAGTTTTATTTTACAATGGACAAATGGACGAAAAAACGTTTATTAAAAAAATAGTTATTCAAATCCATTAATTGAAATTGAAATAAAAAACCGTGGGATGGAGAAATTCCGAATACATATTTGAAAACACGATGAAAAAACTGCATTAAGTACAACTATTGGTACTCATGAGACAGAAATCATGTTGACAAGTGTTATCCACCCTCCAAAATATATATATATATATATAGGCCCTATGCAAAGGAAAATAAATGTTTGTGCTAGGATGCCTACATAGCGTAGCTGGGTAGTGCACTAACGTATCAAGTTAGATGTCCTGGGTTCAAATCCTTGTTCAGTCATTTATTTTTCTTTTCATGTCATATATATATATATATATATATATACACACTAAGAGGAGTAAAAATAGTAACAATAGTAAACATATAATGTTTCATTGGATTGGCCATGTACGAATAGATATGTGAAAATATGCTCTGCTGATTCACACTAACATATTCTAGAGATGGACGGTGGAATATCTACGTAAGATTCTAGTGAGAATCAGAATCCGATTAAATAACATTATATACGAATTTAGTCCGTCACCGTTAGGTACATTAGTTAGTGGAGTCTCTACTTCCACGCCTATGACCGTGCTGTGTTCCCGAGGGAATAAGATAGTAAAATTTCAACATTGGGTCTGTGTATGTCTCCTATGCTTGTGTCAAATATACAACAAATGTTAAAAAAACATAAAGACAACATTGAAACAAAACAGTAAGAACAGAAGAAAACATTAATAAAATTGCCTTAAAGATGTCCATTTAAAAAAGTCATTGAATTTGATAGTGCTAAGAAAACGCATCTGCAGAATCATATATTTATTTTTACTAACATTTGTGACATTGTAAACTCGTCTGTTACTATTTGCCTACCGGAAACACTTTATTCAAATGCATTACAGGAATACATTGTACAGTTGTAATATGCAAATTTATACTAGGAATAGGAAGGAAGAAAAGAACTGAATGCAAATGTATGCGTGATTTTGTGTCGAGAACGGCAACACTAGTAGAATGAGTTGAGAGTCAAGTTTAATTTAGTAACACAGATATAATACATATACAAATAAAATAAATTGATATTCAGATAATCCATCCATAGTAATTCTGCCCGAGGGCAGGTCTTTCACTTCAATCATAGCATTTTCTTGCTATGCTTTTCAGCTTTACTAGGGAATAATAGGTATGGTAGCTTCCCATTGCTTTCCACACCGATGAAGGATGATGATGATAATGATAACGGTGATAGCCGGATGATTTTCGGTGACCGTTGTGCCCTACGCTTCCTGACATTTGTCTTACAGGTGAGGAAAAACCCGAAAAAATCTCACCCAGGAGTCTGTGACCGGGAATCGAACCCGTGCCCGCTGAGTGACAAGGCAGCACGCTACCTGGAAACCACAGCGGAGGACAATTAGGTAATATGTTATATATTTTTAAAAGTAATTGTGTACTTTGTTTTGTGGATATTGCAGCACGTGAAGGAATCAGCAGAACTGAACCAAATTTATCTTTCATATTGCTAAATATAGATATACATAAATTATCAATGTTTCGGACTAGTACACCAAGAATGCATCAATGTTTTAATTCGTGGCATTGAATCAAAGAGGCCGTGGGTTTCTTTGTGAGTAATGGCCACAGTTCATATCAACTGGCTGCTGGAGGGCTGAACTACTCGTCGATCTTCTGTATCCCATACATTTTCAATAGGTTAATGTCAGGAAAATGGTCAGGCCACTGAATAACTAAACGTGATTCGCATTAAAGAGAGCTCTTCACAAACTATTAG
Source organism: Diploptera punctata (assembly GCA_030220185.1). Taxonomy (NCBI): domain Eukaryota; kingdom Metazoa; phylum Arthropoda; class Insecta; order Blattodea; family Blaberidae; genus Diploptera; species Diploptera punctata. The sequence continues at coordinate 1,440,359 of JASPKZ010008886.1, forward strand.
AAACTGAACACACGATAGTTAAAGGTGCCGGCTATCCAGTTCTGAAAATTGTTGCAGATAGCTGTATTCTTCTTTGAAGTGCAGTAGTAGACGATATTGGGAACATGGACGTTATAATTGCGCATAGTAAATGGTGGGAAAGAATTTGAAAAAAACGAAGCCCTAAGAATAAAATTTGACAGGAATTTATTAAGTTGTTCAAAAAGTCACATCACATATTGTAAAGTTTAGCCAAATTTATTTTAAATACATATTCCTTGGTTAAAATCTGTTATGTTAAGCAGAGGTAATATTTATTTTAGATATAGGTAAATTAGTAACTTGCAATAAATGTATTTTAACTACAATTAGGTACAACTTGGTGCTCCACCACTGAACAGCAGATGCTAATATAAGTTTATTTAATAATCACTGACACAAGAAACATTTGACGATTACTTTAACGTGTATATTAATTTTTTAAAATAAAATATATGATAATTATATAGATTAAGTCCTCCTGTATGTGTGTTGTATATTAGAGTTAAACTTTGTGGTTAATATAATATAATATCCTCGACTACTATCCTACTCAGGTCGGGTCGAGGGATGAGATGAGATAAAACCCCTACTTTTTAGAGGTCTGTGAACGACAACGGTGCCAGTCGACCACGCACGACGAATCGTCACAAGGGCAGATTAACGAAATGGACGAGATGATATGGAGAAATGATGCAATAAAATGTATGAACGAACAAAACGAGAGAAACCACGAAAAAATCTGACCAAGTTCCGTTTTGTCCACCTACAAACCCTCATGGAGTGAACGAGACTCGATCTCGTGACCCCAGCGGTGAGAGGCGAATGTCTGATCTTTCCCCCACAGAGCCATCTTTCTGGACATTAGTTGTATTTCATGTGCAGGATAATTTAATGTGTTACTTATGATTTAGTTTTTAAAATATGCAAATATGCAGTTTCAAAGGACGCATAAAAATTAATACTTCCTTTGTAATTCTACGCTTTAAAATGTAAGGTGTTAGTCATAAAGAGGTGTTACGTTTGTTATTTTTGTTAGCAATTAAAATACTGATGCTTATGCTACCATTGCACGATCAAAAACTGTGGCCATTTAATTAAATCATTATTTTCGAGTGCATCAAATTATTCAAGTTAATAAAATATGCTAAATTTATTCATAAAAATTTAATTTCTAGTCTTCATTTGACCTATTTGATAATTTAAATCGATTCAAAATAAGATAAATTGGATAGATTAGATAAAATTTGTCCACCGCCGTGGTATCGAGGTAGCGTGCTACCTTGTCACTCAACGGACCCGAGTTCAATTCCAGGGGTGGCAGGCTCCTGGGTGAGATGTTATCGGGATTTTTCCTCGCCTATAAGACAAATGTCAGGAAGCTTAGAGCCCAATGGTCCCTGAAAATCATCCGGCCATCATCATCATCATCATCATCCTTCATCGGTGTGGAAAGCAACGGAATGCTACTACACCTATAATTCCCTAGTAAAGCTGCAAAGCATAGCAAAAAAACGCTATGATTGCAGTGAAAGTTCTGCCCTCGGGCAGAATTACTATAGAATAGAATAGGTAAAATTTCAATGAAGTTTTAAAAGTGTTTGTTCTTAAATTTAAATATATATATATATATATATATATATAACTGGGGGCACGCCGTAGCGTAGTGGTTAAGGCACTGAGCTACAAGCCGGAGGGTCGAGGGTTCAAGTCCCGTTGGGGTCAGGATTTTTAAACTGACCCAAACCCTCTGGCGGCACTATGGCCCTGGGGTCGACTCAGCCTCTAACGGAGATGAGTACCAGACGCTTGTTCTGGGGTAAAGGCGGCCGTCACGCAGGGCTGACAACCCGGCTGACATCAAGTGCCGATTGTCTAGAAAAAGTGGGAGCCTTAACCTCCTACTACCCCAAAGTCCTCCTGAGGCCTGTTGTGGGATCACTTTACTTTATATATATATATAACTAGTATGCTATGTTGTTCATTCGACTGAACCATTCATAAAATAAAATGACTAATCAGTGCAATTAAACTAGGTACATATTATAATGTTGAGTGATTCCGGGTTCTGTGGCCGTGGTCCATAGTTGGTGTTGATGTTGATACCAGACGTTTCGCCCTCAACTGCGGAGGGCATCTTCAGTGGCGAGTGCTTCTAGGCACCCGGAATCACTCAACATTATGATTACCGGCCGTGAAAGCCTGCATTCAACTAGGTACATATTAAATCAACGTAGAAAGAATCTATTATATTATCATTTATATTAGTTGTTTCCGGTGGCTTGAAAAATTTATACAATTTCCAGTGTTATTAATATTTCATAATGAGATTGAGTAGAATTAAGTAAAATACACATGAAAAATGAGATATTCTAAATGAGACAATCCATACTGAGCATGACGTACAACTTCTCATCTGTCATTCCACCCACACACACATGGCACCCAAGTGACGGATTTCAAGGTACAAAAACAATATATTATTTACTTCAATTAAATTGTCATGTCCATTCATCGTTTCAATAAATCACATTGAATTAATATTACCAGTAATTTTGCATGTCAAAACACACCTGAAATATCAATTATCATGTTTTGAACTTTGATGCTTTGATGTTAAACAAACTTTGAAAACGTAACTGTTTATATTAGCATGATCATCATCAGTGGCGTGAACAACAAACACGAGTTACAACCCCAGAAATAAAATCAGTTACATCTACTATTTAAGTCGTGCACTAAATGGGAGTCAATGACCTATGACGTTTCAATGAATTTTGTTTTACAATCAATCAGAGTCATGTTTCACCTAGTTATCGAATTTTGTACCAAAATAAAGAAATATCCTCCTTTTTAATATTTTGAACATGTCAGAGCAATATTTTAGGTAGTGACTGACTCTCTAATAAATGCGTTGAATATACCAATAATGAACAGATTCCTTCGATCTACACATTTGATAATTATGTGTTCAATAATTGTGTTAAACATACTGATTTTTCTGAGTTGTTTCCGAGAAAAATCAATTAATAAGCTATAAATTTGGTTATAACTTATAATATACAGTTAGATGTGTTTCACGTTTTCTCCACTAGGGTGCATTGTTACAATATTGCGATCCTATTTGGCAATAAATAGTATGATCAAGTTGAAGTGATGAACAAATTAAACATAACCAAACATTTCTCATTTGTTTTCAAACATCGCCGTTTGCATTAAAAATATAAATATTTGAAAATAATTATATTTAAATAGTGATTTGTGAGTAAGCAGCTAAATTTTATTCGTTGAATAGTCCTAACAAATGCCACTCTTGATATCCAAGTCCTCTAGATAAATTCACTCGTCACTTCGTGACTAGTGAATTTCTCGATAATTGGAAACTACTCATGACATTAATTATGATGATATATGTTAGGGGATCATTGGAATGATGATCACCCTCATTTTTTCTGTCGCAATTTGGTGCCTTTCAAATGAGCATCATATCAGTACTCTATCTGGAATAAAATAAAGAGGTACGTATTTCGTAAAAAGTTGGCATCTTACTCCGGAAAATTTTCAGTCATCTTCCTCAAGGATCGGGGCGAGATGGTTAATATCGTTTTGTGAACTAAGTTAATCTTTGTTGATAATTGAATATTTGGAATATCTGTACCGAAAGTGCTATTTCGGTACGGAACATCTGTACGGTTACCCTCCCTCTACAGTGAGATTAATGAACCATGCCAATTTCCTTTCTCTTTGTGTTTACTCCCACTCTCCTTCCTACCCCTCCCTATGTTCTGTTTGTACTGCGCAACTTCCCCTCTACCTCGGAACTCTCAAATAGGCGATTCAAGTGGTAAACTGTATAATTCGTTCATTAAGTTGGTTTGGTTATCGTCTGAAGGACGTGAGCTCAAGGAGAGGTGTGTTGTTTTGAGTTTGGTCTGATAAGCCAGGGTAGGGTACCCTAGGCTGGACTAAAACGCTATGCAAGGGTGTTTGAGTGTGTAAAGATTATTACTTTTGTTATTATTATTTTTTTTAACTTTAGAATGATCAAGTATAACTTATGTTTAATATTATTTTATATTTCAACTTCAGACTTACAATTGATTTATAATCTTATTTTAAGTAAATAAGAATGTCTAATTATTGTTTTTTGCTAGTCATGCTACTGTTGTCTTGAACGTTTCCTGTCTACGAGCTTTCTCAAGGTTATATTAGCTCCCCTTTCGCGTCTATCTTTCATGTTGAAAATAGTATACTGAGTTTAATAACGAATCATAAATTACTACAGTGTGTTAAGGAATTCTTGTCAATAATCAATATATGTTAATGAATCTATACTACAGTGTGTTAAGGAATTCTTGTCAATAATCAATATATGTTAATGAATCTATACTACAGTGTGTTAAGGAATTCTTGTCAATAATTAATATATGTTAATGAATCTATACTACAGTGTGTTAAGGAATTCTTGTCAATAATCAATATATGTTAATGAATCTATACTACAGTGTGTTAAGGAATTCTTGTCAATAATTAATATATGTTAATGAATCTATACAGGAAAGATGAATCAATCTTTGCCTCTGATGGGCCCGGGCAAAGAATTATAAATATTACTGACAGTTATGATCTGGACGCTACTATAAGTGTAGCTAAACATATGAGTAAATCCTCTATAGGCCGTGCATATCTACTAAATCATATTTGTAAGGTTTTTATAAAGTTGCAACAAATTAATGAGGTATAAGTACTTTATAATTACCTTGCAATAACTTCACTGCAGAAAAATTAACTTTACTGTGTTTTCTTCTCTAACAGCAAGAATACACGACAAAATGTGTTCACGTCCACTCTCCATAAACGCAGGTGTCATTGTACATGCAGTCAAACGCATGGCATCCTCTCTCGAAGGAATGTAAAACTACAAAATATAGGCGTCTTCCCCCTCATTATCATCTTGCCCCGATTCATTCTACAATTGTACAATAAGGTAACTGAAATCCTATGGATTATTGTCGATGCTAGCAAAGGCAGAGAAACAAACATAAACAAAACAATTTATGCTTTATAATTCCATCAATGCCTGTAATACCTGTAGGCTTATCAGAACTGAAATTAATGTTACTTCCTAAACGTATTACACAGTTGTATAATAGCACTGAGCAACAAAAAAATAAACTTTTGTTTTTGTCTCAAAAAGAAAAAATATGTGATTATGGTAGTATTTTTTCTCCTGAATTCAAATGTGATATCGGTTTTTCTCCATCACGCAAGGTTCCCGAGAGACAGGAATTTATAATTTCTAACACTTTTAATATTTTCTACATTCGTAACTACACAATATTCGAACATGCGTACTCACCTAGAAAGTAAGAAATGACGATTTTCTGCTATATTTCGCCTGTGGAGCATCCCTCTTGATGATCCAACAATAATCGGCCAGCATATTAGGATTCCATTTGGTTTCATTTTACAATGGACAAATGGACGAAAAACGTTTATTAAAACAATAATGATTTAAATCCATTAATTTAAATTGAAATAAAAAAAAACTGGGTGATGGAGAAATTCTGAATACATATTTTTGAAAACACGATAAAAAACTGCATTAAGTAAAACTATTGGTACTTATGAGAGAAAAAAATCATGTTGACCAGTATAATCGGACAATACTGCGCAGGGCCACATACTACTCCCCACTTCTCTCAATATTCCGATAGTACAGTACCTATTTGAAAGCGTTTGTTTTGATGTAGAATATGCTTGGTCTGAAATCGTGTATAAATCCGGATTTCTGACTATAACCTGCGCTCTTGGTGATATATTTAAATTGAACGTGATTATTTAATGTTGTGTTTATTTCTGTTTGGAATGTCTGAATTATCTCTTCTTTGAAATACACACTGTTGTTTGGAATTTTTCATTCCATACAGAATACCGCTATGTCAAGTTATGTAGACCTGTGCATCTTAAATTGTTATACGTAAAAAAGGAACTCTCTGCTCTTATATAATTTAGCCTATCGGACTGCTTATTTGCAGTCAAAAAATACATCCGTAAACGTAAGTCTCTCAGGAAATAAATAATAGTTTTAAAAAACTAAAACAACACGCTTTATTAGAAAACCGATTGAAATGAAAAATAATTTTAATTTCCAACACGCGTGGGATAAAACTAAAGTGGTCAACAAAAAATCATCTCCAACACATCTAGAATAAAACTAGACTTATCTACAAAAAAAATAATTTTACCATCAAAAGCGTGGGATGCTCTATATCAATTAATATATTTGATAATAAACAGATATTGGTAAAAGTAAAGTCTCTAAGACGAAAAAGTAAAAACCATAAAAAGCACCCCACGATTTTGATGGTATTTTTTTTCTGATAACTCTAGTTTTATTCTAGATGTGGTGGAGATGATTTTTTTTGTGACCCCTTTAATTTTATCCTAATCGTGTTGGAAATTAAAATTATTTTTCCGTTTTGAGTTTGGTTTTCTAATAAAGCGTGTTGTTTTAGTTTTTTAAACTATTATTTATATTTTGTTTTTTAGTTTGGTTTTCTAATAAAGCGTGTTGTTTATTTTTTTAATTTTTTTAAATTGATTGTCATAAACCGGAATCCCATGAACATTTAATTGCTTAATACTCTTATAAAAAAAATCCTCCTGGCCGGATTTGTACCAGCGACCTATGGATTACTGAAATTATATACCACTACAGTCCACCGTTCTTACCAAATGAGCTCTTACAACGATTGTCTAAAAAGTCGATAAGTCCGCAACCTATTATACCGGTTTTTATTTATTTTTTCTGTTAATTCTGGCCAGGATTTTAGAAACAAAATATGAAAATATTGTATTGTAATGGGTCATTTACAAGTATGCAAAGTGTCAAGTCGATCCAATGTTTTTTAGTGTGTGAAAATCGTGTTCAAAGATTCTGTTACATAGATAGTTGGACAGATACAGGTCAAGCTAATATAAAGCGTGTAAAAACATGTAAATCTCACTATACGTTACTCATACGTCCATGTTTCAAGGTTTGAAGGGGGTGGTAGTATTCACGTATCAATTGACGTCATATCTCTTATGGCCATGATGGAAAGGCGCAATTTGAAATTATCACCCGGTATTTAAATCCATATAACTGCTGGATTAATTAATTCAATGTTGTAACTTGACATAAGTCAGAAATGAATTTATTCTTTTTTTTTCAATATGAAGCGAGCTATTTTAATAATTATGTTTGCGTTTGTATAAATAACGACATCTCCATGAGTGACATCGACATTTCTTTTAATTACTCTCATGTTCACATTCCTTTGTTTTTTGTTTCATCCACAAAAAATGTAATGGGGATATTAATGAATTCTTGTTTGAGCGCTGCAGGGCGTAGAGGCGGCCCACAGAGATCGCTACCACTAACATTTTTCAATCCCAAGAGCTTATGTAAGTTTTACAGGATGTTACCGCTCATTCCACACTCCTCTTTTCGCTAATAAAACTATAATGCACAAAATAGTTGATGTATGAAGTTCTAAGTATGTGATTGAATAAACCAATACAAATATTTTTATATGAGCATGGATCTGAAACTAATTGTACATACAGAACAAGATGAAGAAATGTAAAATTAGGTCATCTGGACAATAAATGTTCGGATAATGTTTAGATAAATTATGTTTTGTTCCCCGGTCGGGACAGTTTTTCTGGGTGAGGTTTTTATCGGGGTTTTTCCTCACCTGTAAGACAAATGTCAGGAAAACTTTTAAGGCCCAAAAGGTCCCCGAAATCATAGGGCCATCGCAATCATCATCATTCATATTCATCTTAGGTTAAGCTTAGGATTAGGGACTCTCCTGGCGCACCATTATCATCATAATCACCCATCATATCATCGGGGCAACGTAACTCTGCCTTCCAGGCGCCCCAACCTCAGAAGTGGGTTACAAGTACACCAATGCCAGGAGAGAAACCAGGAATGTCAAAAGACAAACCTGGGGCATTTGAAAAAAAAATTATATGTACTTTATATTGTTAAAAGTCCACCGCTGTGGTATCGAGGTAGCGTGCTGCCTTGTCGCGCAACGGGCCCAGGTTCGATTCCCGGTCGGGACAGGCTCCTGGGTGAGGTTTTTTTGGGGTTTTTTCCTCAACTGTAAGATAAATGTCAGGAAGGTTAGGGTCCAATGGTCCCCGAAAATCAACCGATCATCATCATCATCATCCTTATCGGTGTGAAAAGCAATGGGAAGCTACCACACGTATAATTCCATAGTCAAGCTGCAAAACATAGTATGAAAAAGCTATGATTGCAGTAAAGGACCTGCCGTCGGGCAGAATTACTATGGATGGATGGATATTGTTAAAATGTAACTAATTTTAAAAAACTGAGAATAAAAGTATCGCTTATCCAATGTTGACAAAAAGTTTATTTTTGGATTTGTGTGTGTTCTACGCATACTGATGTCTTAGACTTGAAGTGCATAAATCAATGGCAACTACCAACATTAATTTAGAGAATTCTAAACGATCTCGCAGTGAGTTTCGAGTTATAGAAAAAAATGAGTAACTCACTCACTGGCACTATCGGACCTGTAGATTAATGACGCACGGACATAAGCTCTCCATACATTTCTATCGAATGTATTTTACATCCGGAAAATTTTACCCCAGTGGAACCCATGTCTGCGTTTCTTGAAGGTTGTATTTTTACGGAGAAAAATATTCACTCTTTCGACTAAGGCACTTTCTTCGTCTGCCTTACCGCCTTAAACCTGTCCGGAATGGGTACCATTTCAGCAGCAATACTGCCGCCGGCATAGATCTCGGAATCATTTAAGCACGTAATCCACTCTCCACCACGACAACGTAACGATATCATAGTGGCAGTTGCGAATTCTATTTTATGTTAATTTGGTAGACGCACCGTATAAAATTTTGAAATCTTTAAGGGGGGATATTATTGGGCGATAGCGAGGAAATACGAAGGGCATACACACATACTCTATTGAGTAACATCAAGAAATTGGGACTGGATGTAAACATAAATAAAACCAAATATGCCGTATGTTCACACATAAAAATATATCACGTATTGGAAATGGACAGCTGATGACAATTGAGGGAAATTGGTAGAAATGGCTGAATTCAAATACTTAGGAAAAATATTTACAAATAAATATGAGATGCACAAAATAAATTAAATATAGGCTCAATTCGGGAAGTGCATGTTATACATTACAGGGACTCATGTCGTCCCAACTTCTCTCAAAAAACCTTAAACTGAAAATATGTAAAACTGTATTCTCCTAGTTATATTTTATGGATGCGAAACATGGACTCTTACTTAAAGGGAGGAAAGAAGATTACGAGAATTAAGAATAAAATTCTTAGGAAAATGTTTGGACCAAAGAGAGATGGATAAAACTACATAACAGTGAGTTCATGAACTTTATAAGATTCCAAATATAATAAGAACAGTTACGTCTCGTAGACTGCGATGGGCAGGACATGTGGCACGTTTGGGGAATGAAAGAGCTGCATGGAAGCTTTATGTAGGAAAACCAAAAGGAAAACGCCCAATTGGTAGACCAATAATGAGGTGAGAGAATATCATTAAACATTATTTGAGGGAAATAGACTATACAAGGGATGCTTGGAAAACATTGGCTCTGAATAGGGATGTATGGAGAGCTTATGTCCGTTCAGCTATGAACCTACGTGTTAGTTAGAAAGTTAGTAGGAAACACTTAATAAGTTTGTATAGTAAATATTTAGCGTTTCTTGTATTAACTTGTTTAATATGACTATTTAAATTATGCCCCAAACGGGAGTCAATGACCAATCACGTTACAATGATTTTGATTTACAACCAGTCACAGTCGTGTTTCGCCTAGAATTTACCAACTAAAGTTTATCATAATAAAGAAAGCACCTCCTTTTTAACATTCTGAATAGGTCATAGCATTATTTTGCAGTGACCGACTCAGTAAGGAATACGGCTGCCAGATTGTATATATAGTGCATTAATGTCAACACATACCGCATGCGGGAGTTAATATAAAAACATTTGTAACAATTGATTATACCACCAAAAAAAGAAACCATTGTTTGCACTTTCTTAAATTTATTTTTTCCCAAAAAATATAATTGTCATATTTACAACATAGGACATCAGAAATGAATTAATATACAGTTAGATGTGTTTCATTTTTTTCTCAACTAGAGTGCATTGTTACAATATTGCTTTCCTTTGGCAATAAATAATATGATCTGGTTGCAGTGACGAACAAAAGAAGCAATTGAAGCGTACCAATCGTTTCTCTTTGTTTTCAAACATCGCCGTTTACATTAAATATATGGATGTTTTAAAATAACTATATTTAAATAATGATTTGTGAATAAAGAGCTTAATTTTATTCGTTAAATAGTCCTAACAAATGCCACTCTTGATTTCCAAATTCTCTAGATAAATTTGAAATCACTCGTGACATTACTTATGATAAAAAGAATGAGATTAACAGCAAAAGTCTGTAATTTAAGCGCGTCCTTGTGGAAGCCGTGTGAAATTGCAGGCATTGGATAAACTTTCTACGCTTTGATAAATGGCTGTTGCTCTTATCTGTACTGTCCAAGAAGCTGATGTTAGACGAAAGGATTTTCTAGGTTAGCTTGAGTTAGGTTCCTTGTTGTTGGAGTGGAAAAACCTCGCACGCTTCACTAATTTTCCTTCACCTTCAAGACATTCCCCCCTTTTCCTCTATCAAGAGGACAGAGAAAAATTGGAGCTGCATTTTATAAAACCGGATAATCTTAGAAATACGAAGATAAAGCAACCAGAAAAGGAAGCAATCTGTCTTCCAACAAATTTGAAATACATTAAAGCATTTTTCTATTATTAGAATTTTATCATTGTTTAATGGCGAATCATGGTCAGAATTTCTACAAAGCGATAGAATAAGATACAATGTTATCAAAGAATATATGAATGATCAAATTTAACCATTTAATTTTGTAAAAATAACTACGTATTTAAACTATTCAACATTTAAATATAACAACTTACGATAGATTCCATAAAAGCATAAAAAAGTATTTGCTTACCGCGAGGAAAAGAGGAAAAGAAAAGGGATATATTTAATTCTTCTCTAATATTTATGTTCTTTTCTGGTCTAGGTATTTATAACCCGATACAAATCGGACATATCCCGTTTCGGATGATTTAATTTGTCTTAACTGGTCTGATGTTGGGGTCCAGCATTAACTTCCATACAATAATGTGATAATACATTTGCTTTGTAAAGTTTTAATAACGCCTGTTTTTACATTACCTTTTAATGTTTTTTGTAAAATTCCACAATACTATCTAAATCTGTTTTGTTTTATTTGAACGTCTTCGATTTATGTACCCTATATTACACAGGGTGTTTCAGAATAATTATTACATACTTCTAGGGGCTATAGAAGGGACTTAGTAGACAAAGTTTTGATGAGGAACCCATGTCTGGAAATTTACTATTTCGATGTAAAATAAGTGTGAAAATCGAAACACAAAAAGCTGATATCGTGTGTCTTGTGTTAACAGTCAGTTCTGCTGTCAGCGTACACGTCAGTTGGCAGTCAGCCGTTGAGCAGTACAGGGCGAGACAATAAAAGATGGTCGAATACACATTTGAAGAGCATGCTGAGATGTTAATAATTCACAGTGAAGCTGGACGTAACGGTTGAGCTACACAACGCCTCTATGAAGAATGCTTTCCATATCGCCGCATTCCATCACATACCATTTTCGTCAGACTTCAAAAACAGCTGTGAGAAAGAGCTAGGAAGGCTGACTGTGGTGTTCTACGGACGCGCCGAACTCTCAACTTTGAAGAGCATGTCCTTCAGCACGTAGAAGATAACCAGTCGGCGAGTACTCGAACAATTGCTCATGCCTTGGATATCCCCATTACGAGCGTATGGCGTGTTTTGCATGAACATCAACTCCACTCATAGCACCTTCAAAAAGTTCATGCATTGTTCCCTACAGATTTTGCGCCATGTGCAATTTCCTATGCATGGTTTCTACATCAGTGTGTCGATAATCCTGAATTTCCTCGCTACATTCTTTTCACGGATGAGGCTTTCTTCACTAAGGAGGCTGTTTTGAACTGTCGAAAGCCTCAACATTTGGGATGACGCAAATCCTCTTGCCACTCAGTCACGTGCATTTCAGGAAAGATTCGGTTTCAATGTATGAGATGCTATAATTGATGGTTATCTGATAGCCGTATGTTCTTCCGTACCGCCTAACGGGTCCCAGGTACTTGACTTTCCAGCAAGAAATACTTATGGAGTTTTAGAAGATTTGCCACAGCCATACGTCAGCACGTGTTGACTTTTTCCTGTGAGGCCATATGAAGAACCTTGTTTACGAGACACCTGTCGAGTCAGTGGAAGATCTTCCTGCACGGATTCTGGCGGTAGCAGAAATTATTGAGCACACACCAGGTTTTGTGGAGCGTGTGTATGAAAACGTACGTCGCTGGTATACTTTGTGCAGCGAACAGGGTCGCCACGTGGAACAACACTTAGTACAACCTCTAGAAGTCTATAATAGTTATTCTGAAACACAAGACACACGATATCAGCCCATTGTGTTTCGAACTTCAAACCTATTTTACATCGGAATGGTACGTTTCCGGACATGGGTTTCTTATCAGAACGTTATCTAATATGTTCCCACTGCTACCCCTAGAACTCTAAAATACTTATTTTGAAACACCCTGTATATCAGATATTTGAATTATTTTATTCAGAAGAATGTAGGCTATAAAATCAATATTCAAAGAACACTTTCACCGCATAGTCAATACAACAAATGTACATCTATTGTATAAAATAGTACTTGGATCTGAAATATTATTCTCTAATGTATTTTTGCTTGTAAATTAAATTTATACCTTTTTGTGTGTTTGTGTCGTATTATTTCTTGGGTTTGAAGCTGAGTTTAGTGCTCTAATAGAAGGGTTTAATACCACGTGAAGGCGGTGAAGGAAGAGCTGTCAGGATTTGTGTGATAGACGATCTTGCAGGAGCTACTATTGTTCCTTGCCATCTTCGCTATGTGACGAGCATCTGGATGAAAGATACTTTTCAAAAGCTACCAACTGTGTTATTCTCGTCTAAAACTTATACAATTAAACATTTATTTGTTGTCGCACAGTTACTTTGACCTTTACTCAACTTTCGCTTTATTTAGCCTATATTGACAAACCACCTGTCACATGCACTAACTTTCGCAATGTATTTAAACAGTTTTACCCCTGGATTAAGATTTCTAATTAATTTTTCTTCATTTAGAATAGAATAGATTTATTTAGCCTGGTGGAATTAAGGCCATGTGGCCTTCTCTTCCACTCACCAGGACAAACATATGTTACATACAAATACAAAAATACAATAATAGTACATACTGAACAATTAATTATCTCTCAAATTGAATAATAATGAAAATAATGTCTAATAATACAATAAAATTAAATAGAATTAAAATTAAACTAATGATAGAACGTATACAGAAAGGGATAACAGCTCGAATCTACTATACATAATAGAAAAAATACAAAGAAAGTAATAAACTATAATGAATTAATCTATCGCTTATTATACAAGGCATTAGGTAAATATATTGATAAATCTCAAAACTATTTTTATTAAATAATGAAAAAATAATAATTTGAAAGAATAATATTAGTGAGTTGTTTCTGTTAATAATTTTATTTTCAATTTGTATCTGAAAGACGGTAGAGTTTGGCAGTCTCTGACATAGGGTGGAAGGGAATTCCATGTTCTAGCAAGAGAAATATTTAAAATCAGCTCGTACAAGTTATGGAACATTATAAATAATTAATTTGAATTTTCGAATTATTTTATATTTAAGACATAAAGTGCCGATTGTCTAGAAAAAGTGGGAGCCTTAACCTCCTACTACCCCAAGGGCCTCCTGAGGCCTGTAGTGGGATCACTTTACTTTTTTACTTTTACTTAAAAAATCAGAATTTTTAAAAATTGTAAAGCAGCCTTGCCATGAAGTGATCGGTAAGCCCCTACATTTTATTACGGCACTGCGGTGATTTTCAAATCTTCACTTTATAACTGGTTGGGTTCATTATTCGTGTGCTATCATTCACGGTAGTACTGCCATCCTTATAATTACCGATTCAGGGAGATCACCAATGTGTAACTGTCTAATGTGTGGTTTATAGTTCCCATTTCCTGCTTACATAGGTATTGGTTTGTATTTCCTATAGGAATGTTAGAAGCTGCCTAAAAGCAGCATTTTTCAAAAGTTAAATTAGTAAATTTATTCATAAGAATGCCACGAGTGATTTCCAAATTATCGATAAATTCACGACTCACGAAGTGAGGAGTGAATTTATGTACAGAATTTGGAAATCACTTGTGGCATTTGTTAGGACTATTTATCGAATAAAATTAAGCTGTTTACTCCCAAATCATTATTTAAATATATTTATTTTAAAATATTTACATATTTAATGTAAACGGCGATGTTTCAAAACAAATGAGAAACATTATACTTCACTTGTTTATTACTGCAAGCAGATAATATTATTTATTGCCAAATGATCGCAATATTGTAAGAATGCACTCTAGTGGAAAAAAAAATGAAACACATCACACTGCATATTAACTTATTTCTGATGTCCTGTGATGCAAATATGTCAATTATATTTTTCTGGAACGTTATTACCTGGGAAAAAATACGTTTAAAAAAGTTGAAACAGTGGTTTCTTTTTTGTGGTATAATCAGTTGCTACAAATGTTTTTTATATTATCTCCCGCAACCACGATCTGGTTACATTCGTGCACTATATATACAATCTGGTAGTCACATGCGGTCGGTGCAAAATAATGCTATGACCTATTCAGAATGTTAAAAAAGAGGAGCTTAATTTTACAGTGATAAAATTAAACTGATAAAATCGAGATGAAAAACGACTGTGATTGGTTGTAAATAAAAAGTCATTGAAATGTAATTGGGTATTGACTCCCTTTTGGAGCATGAGTTAAATAGTCATTTTATAACAGGTCACAACTTATCTTTATTTTATCTCATATCCATTATTGTTTTATTACATACAACTAACTCATTGGCACTGTCGAACCTGTAAGTTCATGACCGCGCGGATATAAGCTCTCTACACATCCATATTCTGAGCTAAGGTTTTTGCAGTCATCCGTGTACAATCAACTTCCCTTAAATCATGGTTAATGTTATTCTCCCACCTCATTACTGGTCAACAAACTGGGAGTTTTCCCTCTAGTTTTCTTACAATAACCTCCCATGCTCCTCTTTCATTCTCTATTTGCGTCACATGTCCTCCCTATATCAATCCTCGATACTTAACTGTTCTTATCTTTGCTTTGCCCTAAGTATTTTATTCTCAAATACCCGTCATCTTTTCTCCTCCCTTAAAGTAAAAGTCTCAACTGTCAAATATCCTAAAACACTCCTAGTCTCTCGTAATCGGTTCCATCCGCAGAAGACGGTTGTTTTGCTAGAGAAGATTGTATATACTGGGTGCAGTCTTGTTTATTGTATTGTATTGTAAGCCTATGTTTTTCCCTTTACAGAGATTTAGGCGCTCTCCCCCTACAGAGGAGAATTTGAACCATACTAATTTTAGTTACACTTGTTTTCATATAGATGTCATTTTGAGTGGTACGTGGTCAGCGTTCCGCCTCATACTGACATCTAGGAAACCAAGGTAGTACTAGGACGGGAAAATTCGGTAAATTTTGCTTAGAGGCCTTTTCATTCAGGCTTAAGGACTTTTTACGAGCCTGAAAATCTTCAGACTCGGGACCCACAGCTTAAATTCCCTCCCGGAGGACTTGCTCCTTGGATTTTTCCGTCCTAAAAAAATCCATCGACCCCGGCCGGGTTTGAACCCGCGGCCCTTGGGACCAGAGGCAAGGAGCATGCAGTCTTGTTTATAAAGAAGTTATTTTCAATTTCTTTTGGAATTTTCTTTTTCTTCCAGTATATTTGCCTTTGCTATATTCCTGTCTTTATGCAATTTTGTTAGGATATTATCTATATTTTCCATAATAATAATAATAATAATAATAATAATAATAATAATAATAATAATAATAATAATAATAATAATAATAATAATAATAAACTGCTTGAACAACATGTTTAGTCTAACTGGATTTTACTTCTGCATATTTAATATATTTAAATGTTATTTAAATCTTAAAATCAAATTTCTGTTTCTTCCTACGTAGTATTTATTGCGATATCTATAAGTTAATGTTCATATACTTGTTTATTCTATAGTTTTCGTAAGGTTTGTATTTTTTTCTGAAATCAATATATGATTTGTCTAAATTGTTTTTTACTTTCATTACTGTACTTGCTTTTTTGCGCGATAGTGCGTTTTGTCGTACTTACAGCAATGACGACCATTAATGAAAGTCAACTTCCTACATTTCGCGGTTGCCAATCTAAATAACTATACTGTAATATCACATTTACACCCACGTGCGGGAAGTAAAACCACTGCCCTCTATGTATACTACGTACAATGTATATACAGAAAATATCCAAAAGGTAGTGTATAATATACATTATATGAAACAAATCACTGCATTTTAAATGAACTGAACTTTATTTGAAACAATATAAAATAATAAATACGTACTTGCGGTCATGTTATCAATAATTGTTCTCAAGGCCTCCTGTTGTTTCAACTAACAAACATTGCCCACACTGTTAACGTTAGTCAGTTGTTTATAATGAATGCAAATATTTCCGAGAAAGATGTTATTATTTTACTATTATGTATTATTTTGAAAACGCCATTGCGCAAAACATAATATACAAAGCACATTTGTGAAGTGTTTTACAGAATGTCGGAAATTAAAAACCGAGCGATAGCGAGGTTTTTAAACATTTTTCCTCGATTCTGTAAAAACTACTTCGCAACCTCGCATCGTAATATACTATCATGTTACATAGAGGGATAGAATCAGATAACTCACTTTTTCTTTTGAAACCTAGAAAACGTACTTTAAGTTGAAATCGAAAGTCCGTTTTCCAAACGTCCTTACTCTATGCTAAAATTTGGAGGTAAATAAACCCATGACTAAACTGTGCATTTTAGTGTTTCAAACTTTAAGTGATGGTGCTTTAAATAGAGGATCTAATAATATCTCAAACACCATTTCGATAAATAAAGCGACATTTTGTACTTTCGCTATAACCGTTACTTAATAATTTTGTATAATTTAATTGCATGTAACATGTAATGTGTATTGTACGTTGATAATTAATACAGGTTGAGTGAAAAAGAAATGAGAAAACCTTAACTCAGCCAATACTATATGAAAGCTTCGTAATAAACTAACTAACTCACTGGCACTATCGAAACCGTAGGTGCATGGCCACGCGGACATAAGCTCTCCATACATCCCTATCCTGAGCTAATACTTTCCAATCATTCCCTGTATAATCTACTTCCCTCAAATCATAATTAATGTTATTCTCCCACCTCATTCTTGGTCTACCAACTAGGCGTTTTCCCTCTGGTTTTCCTACAAGAAGCTTCCATGCAAGTCTTGCATTCCCCATACGTGCAACATGTCCTGCCCATCGCAGTCTACGAGACTTAACTCTTCTTATTATATCTGACTTCCTATAAAGACCATGTAGTTCATTGTAATGTAGTCTTCTCCATTCACCTGTCTGTTCATCTCTCTTTGGTCCAAAAAATTTCCTAAGTACTTTATTCTCAAATACTTGTAATCTCCTTTCCTCCCTTAAAGTAAGAGTCCATGTTTCGCACCCATATAATATAACTGGTAGAATAATAGTTTTATATATTTTCAGTTAACGTTTTTTGAAAGGAGTTGGGACATCAAGAGTCTCTGCAATGCATAATAGCACGCATTTCCAGAATTGAGCCTATGTTTAATTTCTTTGTGCATCTCATTCCTACTTGTGATTATTGTTCCTAGGTATTTGAATTCAGCCACTTCCTCAAAATTTCCCTCAATTGTAATTAGCTGTCCATTTCCATTATGTAATGAATTTCTACGTGTGACCATATATTTAGTTTTATTGATATTTACTTCCAGTCCTAATTTCTTAGTGTTACTCAATAGTGTGTGCGTGTTGTCCTTTAGTATCTCCTCGCTATCGGCCAATAATACTACATCATCAGCATAAACTAGCAGCTTATTAATACCATTGAGTTGTAAGCCTTCCTCATTCTCTAAAGATGTAATGGCATGCTCTAGTACAAAATTAAATAGTAGAGGGAATAGTGCATCTCCTTGTTTTAACCCATTCTGGATTTCAAAAGTGTCCGAAAACTGAAAGCTTCGTAGTAATAAGGATGATTTATATTTATTTATTTAGCAGATTTCACAAAGTTTTAAAGCATCTTCCTGCGCCCAGTTAATCTAGAGTCATTCTCCTCCTCACCTCTCTGTCATTCCAATCTCCATCGTCCAGTCCTTTTCCCTCATGCTGCTCAAAACACCATCAATTCACGTTATTCTTGGCCGTCCTCTTTTTGTTCTACCAAGTGGTATACGTTCTAGTATTCTTCTAGGGAATCTGTTTTGTCATTCTTTTTATCTGACCATACCATTAAATCCGTCCGGAATTTCGTTCTTGGGCTTTTTAGAATTCTACTTTATTTTCAAACGAACAGGGAGCTAATCTGATGCGACATTCCCCAACCTGGAGGTCCAGAAGATATTTAATCAGGGATCTCTTGCTTTACCCCTCGATGAACCAACGCCTAATTGCAAGGCAGGGGCCCTCACAGGGAACTATCAGCCGAGCACACAGAACTTTTTTTTTACGAGATAATTACTCCTGCCCCTAACCCTTTTCCAATCCGGCTTGGGACAAGCTTTGACGGACTTAATAATGATGCTGAAGATGATGTTAATAATAATAATAATAATAATAATAATAATAATAATAATAATAATAATAACAATATAATAATAATAATTCCGATTGAGGGTCTTTCCACTTTTCAGCGGTTGCCCTTTTACCAGCCGGCTGCTAGCCCTTCATATCCACATGTGTCAATCACAGAGGTAGATGATCAACAGCCAGTGTAAGGGTGACATGTGGTTAGCATGTCGAGTTATAGCTGGTTCCTCAACCTGGAGCCGCTACTTAATGTAGCTACCCAATTGCCTCACGATGCTGGGTGGTCACCGGACCCATACTGGCCGAAATACCATGAGAAAATTTCTTCCCCCATGGAGACTCGAACCAGCGCAAGTCCCGTAGCTCTGCGCCTAGGCTTCCTACCTTAACCGCTCGGCTACGGCGCGGGACTTAATAATAATAATAATAATAATAATAATAATAATAATAATAATAATAATAATAATAATAATAATGAGAGATGGACATAGGGGCTAATGGAGAAGACATCATAACAATGAGGTACATGACCTTCACAGCAAATCAGATGCAATAAGAACAATAATTATCTCTCGTAGACTGAGATGGGCAGAAAATGTAGCACGATTGGGGAATGAAAGAGGGGCTTGAAAACTTCATGTACGAAAACCGGAGGGAAAAGTCCAGTTGGTAGACTAAGAATGAGGTGGGAAAATAACATTAATCATGATTTGAGGAAGTAGGTTATACAGAGAATATTTGGAAAACATTAACTAAGAATAAGGTTGTATGGAGAACTTATGTCCGCGCGGTCATGAAGCTATGAGTACGACAGTGCCATTGAGTTAGTATTATTATTATTATTATTATTATTATTATTATTATTATTATTATTATTATTATTATTATTATTGCTGTTTTGTTATTGTTTTCATTATTATTTTTGTTATATTATTTTGTTATATTATCATTAACTGTTATTATTATTACTATTATTGTTATTAAGTCGTTCAAAAAGAGGGAGGATAAAAAAGGAATAAGAGGAAATTGTAAGGGGATATTGTACATATTATTAAATATGTGACAGTATAGTAAGACTATTGAAATAACTACGTGTTACAATGTTACTCCGATAAAGGAAGCAGAGGTTATCGCTACTGGGATTAGCTAATGCTGACCACGGGAGACTCGGTTCTCTCCGACAACAAACGGCTGCCCTTCGGTTGGTCATGACCCAGAATTCATTACATGACCACAGAGTGCGCTGAAAATTCTATTTAAACCTCATGAATACATTTAGCGAGTGCCTCAGTTAAATTTGTGAATAAATAGTGTAGCAAATTTACAAAATATTAATTGTCAACCATCGCTGTGGTCTGGTGGTAATATCCTTCCCTCTTACGTGTTGTTCTCTAGTTCGATGCCCGGTGGGATTAAAATTTGTGGTTTGGGTTTTCGAAGTTTTCCTCATCTGTAAAACTAGGAAATTCCGTGAAAATCATCCATCTGATATTAATGACTAATCAAGACACATATACACTAGAAGTCATATATTTAATAAATAATAATATTTTATAAAGTTATGTAGTTGATTTAAAATCTCCGGTCTTATCGAAGTCGACCACCGGAATAGGGTACACCAGGTGAAGAATATTGAGCGAATTTATTTAATTTCAAGGAGTAGTTTATATAAAATATAATTTTTAATTATTAGTCACATACTGTTTAAGAAGATCGGCAAGAATATAAAAATTAGATAAAATAAAAAAATAATACAATAAGAGAAATAATGAATGTAGGAAAGGATATTGCACAAGAGATTGAAGAAATCCAACTAAGACAGTATAGACATATAATGAGAAGAAGGGAGACAGAAACAAACAAAGAAGTATTGAAATGGATACCTCCTGGAAAAGGAAAACGTTGTAGACCAAAGCCAATGTGGATAAAGGAAATTCAAGACAACATGAAGAAGAGAAATATGACAGAAGCAGATACGCAAGACCGGGAAGTGTGGAAGAAAAAAAGCATTTATATTTTGGTTTAGAATACCTGAGTAATTATCAGAAACAATCCTAAAATTAAAAAAAAGTTTTAAAGTAAGTAAAGAAAATAGCTATAATACACAGCAATAAAAATCAGATCCATCCATACATAGTAATTCTGCCCGAAGGCAGGTCCTTCACTGCAATCATAGCATTTCCATGCAATGCTTGCAGCTTTACTAGGGAATTGTAGATGTGGTAGCTTCCCGTTTCTTTCCACACCGGTGAAAGATGATGATGATGATGATAGTGATAAGGATGATGATGGCCACATGATTTCGGGGACCGTTTGGGCCTTAAAATTTTCCTGACATTTGTCTTACAGGTGAGGAAAAACCCCGATAAAAACCTCACCCAAAAAAACTGCCCCGACTGGGGATCGAACCCGGGCCCGCTGCGTGACAAGGCAGCACAGTCAGATCCATAGTTACATAAAATTTATGAGGTAAGGAAATTTAAGCTATAATGAAATTGATCATCATGTTATTATGTAAGAGGATGCATTTCGGGTCCATGGTCTGTAAAGTTGAGTGTGTTAAACTCCTACTAACCTAGGGGCCTCCTGAGGCCAGTTGTGAGACCACTTTACGATTATCGTTCTTAATAATATTGAAAGAACATTCCGAGCGGGATACCAGATATTTCCAATGCGAGAGAAACGCTGAGCATCGCAGACCAAGTACAAGAATGGTCCAATAAGTAGTAGCTTAATAAAATATTACGATGCGAGGTTGGGAAGTGGGTTTTACAGAACTGAGGAAAATGTTTAAAAACTGAACGATGGCGACGTTTTTAATTTCCGAGATTCTGTAAAACACTTCACAAACGTGCGTTGTACATTATTTTTTGCGCGATGGAGTTTTCAAAATAATAAATAATACTAAAATAATATCATCTTTGTTGGAAATAGTGTTAATTATAAACAGTTGACTAACGTTAACAGTGTGGGAAAAATTTATTAGTTGAAACTACAGGAGGCCGTGAGACCAATTGGTGATAAAATTACGCAAGTACATATTTATATTTTTATATTGTTTCAAATAAAGTTCAATTTATTTAAAATGCAGTGATTTGTTTCGTATAATATATATTAACACTTACTTACTTACTTACTCACTGGCACTATCGAACCCGCAAGTTCATGGCCGCGCGGACATAAGCTCTCCATACGTCCCTATCCTGAGCTTGCTTTCCAATCATTCCCTGTATAATCTACTTCCCTCAAATCATAGTTAATGTTATTCTCCCACCTCATTCTTGGTCTACCAACTGGGCGTTTTCCCTCTGGCTTTCCTACAAGCAGTTTCCATGCACGTCGTTCATCCCCCCATAACCCGTAAAAAAAGTCCTGCCCATCGTAGTTTACGAGGACTTAACTGTTCTTATTATATCTGTCTTCCTATAAAGACCAGGTAGTTCATTGTTAGGGAGTCTTCTCCAGTCACCTGTTGTGTTCATCTCTCTTTAGTCAAAAAAAATTCCTAAGGCACTTTATTCTCAAATACTTGTAATCTCCTTTCATCCCTTAAAGTAAGAGTCAATGTTTCGCATCCATATAATATAACTGGTAGAATAATAGTTTGATAGATTTTCAGTTTAACGTTTTTTTGAAAGGAGTTGGGACATCAAGAGTCTCTGCAATGCATAATAGCACGCATTTCCAGAATTGAGCCTATGTTTAATTTCTCTGAGCATCTCATTCCTACTTGTGATTATTGTTCCTAGGTATTTGAATTCAGCCACTTCCTCAAAATTTCCCTCACTTGTCATTAGCTGTCCATTTCCATTATATAATGTATTTCTACGTGTGACATATATTAACACTTCCTTTTGGATATTTTTTGTATATACATTCTATGTAGTATACATAGAGGACAGTGGTTTTACTTCCCACACGCGAGTTTGTAATATATAACATTACAGTACAGTTATTTTATTACAGTATAGTCATTTAGGTTGCAACCCCGAAATGTAGGAAGTTGAACTTTAAATTATGGTTGCCATTGCTGTAAGTACCACAAAACGCACTATGGCCCAAAAACATGTATTTGTACTTTGTGGCTATTGAGTAGAAGGCCTTATGGGCTTAACTCTACCAGAATAAATAAAGCAATATTATTATTGTTATTATACGTCCAATAAATGTGACTCGATGCAGACATCAGGTTACGGCTCACGTCTTTTCGTTAGTCATATCAAACTTATTGTTTAGCTGCCACATTGAATCCAGTAATAAGTTATATGGTATGAGGAGTTGCTGGTTTGAGATAGCCTAGAATTTAATCATGCAACCTTGCACTGAGAGTTATGACATGAGGGGAAAGGGTTTGACACTCTAGTATGGCCTTGATCTGACTAATGGAAATATTTTGATTATATAGTTCCAAATTTTATTACTGTTTAGATTACCTCAGTCAGTGCAAGTTTACAAGTTAATAAGCTTTTATTACCAGACATGTAATGCATAATTAACTAACCAGCAGTATCGAAAATGGCCAAGCGGACCATTAGCTTACCATAGGCATATATGCCTATCCTGAGCCAATGTTTTCTAATAATTCCTGTATATTTCACCTCTTTCAAATCAGATTAATATAATTCGTCCATCTCATTCTTGGTCTACTTACTAGGCGCATTTCTCTGGTTTACCTAATAGGAGTTCCTATACCCCTCTTTCGTTCCTAATTCGTGCCACATGACCTGTCCATCGTAGTCTGCGAGAATAAATAGCTTTATTACATCTGGTAGCCCATAAATATAATGTAGATTTCTGTTATAGGGTATATTTTTCTCCATTTACCTGTCTGCTCGTCTCTCTTTGGTCCAAAAATTGTCCTAAGAACTTTATTATCAAATATGATGCATATAAAATACAAAATATCTGAAACATAATAAATTACTAATTTTGTACCGGTTCGTATTGAAATACAGGTGTCCCGTTGAAACCTCCCACATTTTAATTTATAACAACTAACAAAGTATGCAGAATTATGAAATGAGGCCGGTATTAAACGAAACAGAAACACAAAGAATTTTCATTGCCACATTCGCTTGGCGAATAGATTTTTGTGGACTTCTCTGAAATCATCATCATCACTCCAGGGATTAGGCAATTGCCCGTTCCGACTTAATAATGCATCAGCCCAACGTCTTCTGGTCTTCCAACATCACGCCTTCCTCTTGCTTGATAATTTCTTGCTAACAATGGATATCTCTCCTTACTCATTCCATCCATGTGATCAATCCATTTCTGTCTGTAATTCGTGACTTTATCCAATAAAGGCTGTACTTTCAATTCTTCTCTTATATCCTCATTCCTTATTCTATCAAGTCTTGTACATCCTTTTACTTGTCTTAGGAACCGCATCTCTGCCGTCTGTATTCTATCCTTCTGTCTTTTCACTGGAGCCCAAGTTTCACATCCATACAATATTGTGGGAACCGCCATAACATTATACATTTTTATCTTGGTTTCTTTTCTAATTTTATTTTTGAATGTTCTCTGTATTGTTCCACACACCGTCTGAAATTTATTTATTTTGGAGTCAATATCTCTTTCCACATTGTAGCCAACATCACAGCCCAAATATTTGAAACTAGACACCTGTTCTATACTTTGATTTTCTAAAATAATTTTGGATCTCACTGGATCTCTTCCTCTAAAAGCCATGGTCTTCGTTTTCCTTACAGAAATCTTTAGATCGTATAACTTACATATTTCATTTAATGCATGCATTGATTTCTGTAAGTCGTCTTCATTTTTCTGTATTATGATTACATCGTCAGCAAATAGAAGATTATTTATGCACACTTTATTATCCATTCTTATTCCTGGATTTACTAAAACTTTCCATTTATTTAAAATATCGTCTATATATATATATATATATATATATATATATATATATATATATATTAAACAAAGTGGGTGATAAACTACATCCTTGTCGTAATCCAGTATTTGTTTTGATTGCATCTGTTCTTTTGAATCCGGTATCTATAATTATATTTGTGTCTTCATATAATTTCTTTATTGTTTCAACAAGGCACAGCGGGTATCCTTTCATTCGTAATATTTCCCATAACTTTTGTCTGTTTACTCGATCGAAGGCCTTATCCAAATATATAAATCCTATGTGAGTTTCTAAGTTATGCTCTCTTCTTTTTTCTATGAGTTGTTTCAGTGTAAAGACATTGTCTATACATGACCTTCCCTTTCTGAATCCACTTTGATTTTCACTTATTATTACTTCTGTTATGTTTCTCAATCTATTATTTATTATTTTCGTATATATCTTGTAGCCAGTATTCATTAAGCTAATCCCTCTGTAATTCTCGCAATTTCTCCGGTCACCTCTTTTGAATATATTCTTCACAATTGCTGTTTTCCAAGTGGTTGGAATCCCATAGGTCTGCCAACATATATTAATTAGATGGAGTATTCGTAGTTTACACAATATTCCACTATATTTGACTAACTCCATATTTATATTAACTAATCCTGTTGCTTTCCTATTCTTAGTGGTTTTCAAAGCCATTTCTAATTCATTTATGTCTATTACATCAATATTTTCCACTTTTATTTCTTCCTCATTGTTCTCTTTTCCTTCAATTTCCTCCTTTTTCCAAAGTTTTTCATAATGTTGGATCCATTCTTGTTCTGGGATTATATTCAATCTGTCAGAATCTTTCTCAGCTTGATTTAGATGCTTCACTAATTTATAACCTATTTCTTGTCTTCCATACATATCATGTTCTACTGAGCTTATAAATTTATCCCATGACTCCTGATGGGCTTTTCTTATAATGCTTTTAGCAATTCTCCTTTTCATTTTATATTCTTCATAAGATTCTTCTGTTTTCAGTCGTAAGTATGTATGATATGCTTTTTGTTTTTCATTCACTGCATTTTGTATATTCGCATTCCAAGTTCTTATTCTATTTTTCTTTCCTAATATCTCATTTGCTGTTTTATGTATTACATTTGATATTTTTCCCATTCAATATTTATATCTTCTGACGTCGCTATCTCTGATATATATTTATTCATAGTGTTGTCTAATACTTTGATCTTGTAATAAATATACTTTATATACTTCTTCTTGGTTTCTTTTGTTCTTTATGTTATTTCTCTGAAATCCTGCTCTAATTTCTTCAATCTTTCTTCTGAAACACGTGTACGAGCACCTCCTGATTCTTTTTTAACGCTTCCAGTCACCAGAAACTTCTCAAGCTCTGCCTTAATGGTCATCCCATCAGCTGCATTTCCTCCATATTCTCTCCGGCAATTTCTTTGTACGGTAATTATTGACTTCGTTTCTGCATACCAGGAAACAGTTTGAGCTCGTTGATAAGGAGTCGCCATTTTGTTTTATGTCATTATTGTCCAACGTGAGACAGATGAATTAACTGCAACAATAAATACAAACATTCTTTGAGTTCCTCTTTCTTTTAATGCCAACCTTATTGCACAATTCCGCATATTTTGAGAGTTATGATTAATTAAAATATGGGAGATTTGAATGGGACACGATGTATTTTTTAGCTGAGGATTTATAGTTTACCCGAGTCATTAAATGAAAATTTGAGTGAATATTTTAGTGTTGAAAAATAGTAACATTATTTATTTCTAACAAGTCATGAAACAGCCTGTTAATGTATCCATCTTCTTTCAAATTACCAAGGATGTACACATACTTAACATAGGCTATTACTCAATTACATGTTAATATGATTGAGATTTCTGAAATCAGTGAATTTTGAGAACATTTGTAGCTCCGATTCTGCTGTACTTGGCTTATAGTTGAAGAAAAGTCTGAAAAACGTCAATTAGAATTAAAATAATCATGTAAGTAAATTATCATTTAAATTACTTTAGAATTAGTAATACTGTATTACAAATTCGTTACATTTTAATCTGATGGTATTAGAGAATTACGCTGGTAAGTAAAGAACTATTAATTTTGTGTCCTGCTCTGTATAAGCCGCAACTTAAAAGGGTTTTCCAACATCTAATAGATTTTACTTACAGTTAGTGGGTCAGCAGGGGATGGTCAACTCGGTACAAAAGTTACAAAGACCAGCAAATTGCAATGTACGACATTACTAACTTCCTGTAATACAGATTTTATCGTAACAAGGTGTTAAAAAACATTGTTTTCAACTTACTA
Source organism: Diploptera punctata (assembly GCA_030220185.1). Classification (NCBI taxonomy): domain Eukaryota; kingdom Metazoa; phylum Arthropoda; class Insecta; order Blattodea; family Blaberidae; genus Diploptera; species Diploptera punctata. Next base: position 1,467,538 of record JASPKZ010008886.1, read on the forward strand.
TTTTGTTCAGTAACGCTCTTTGCATGATTATGGTTGTTAGTAGGCTTCGCGGTATTATCAGCGGAATTATATTCGATTGTGTACTTTATTTATTTATTTTACCTGATGGAGTTAAGACCTAAGGTCTTCTCTTCCATTTCACCAGGCTTAAATTATAAATACAATAACAATTTGATTTATCTTCAAGTTGATTAATGATGCATTGTATGGTATAGGCTACACAATATAGAGTTAACAAGAGAAATAGACAAGTAGTAGTAAAAATAATAATAATAACGTCAAAATAGTAATAATAACAATAATAATCTATAATTTGATTAAGTAAGTTTAATTGGCTTGGTAAATAAAGTTTAAAATATAAAGAATAATAAAAGTATACATGAAACACGGTTATATATATATATATTGTCTAAGGAAATATATAGTGTCTTTTTAACTGTTTTTGAGTCTGACAGTCTTTGATATATGAGGGGAAGGAATTCTAGGGTCGGGTGGCTGAAACAAGGAAGGATGAGGAATAGTGAGATGTTCGATGTAGAGGAACAGTTAGAGTTGAATTTTCTCTCGATTTTGTGTTTAAGTTATGGTGGGAAGATGGCGAATGGAAGAGAGTAAAATATAAATGGGTGATGAGGTGGACAAAGTTTGGTATAAGAAGCAGAGGATCTTTCGCCTGTCTTCCAATCGGAGCCAAGACAATATTACAAATACTGGAGTTACGTTTCTCCTGGTACATTAATGACGTCTGTCAAAGGTACAAGCAGGTTACACGAACACTATGGTTTATGAACCAATTGTGTTGTTTATGTAGGAGCGATGTGTTTGTATGAGGAGTTCGTTGTCATCCAGCCAGTCGTAGCGAAGGTGCACCAGGAAAAAAATGCCGCCAGTTATATCTACACTGCAGTTGTTTATTGTGAAATCTATTAAAATTAGCTAATACGCGGCGTGCGCTGCTACGTCTAAATAAATGAAAATTGATGTGCTTTTATGTTTAGTTGAATAAGTAAAAGCAAAAATAAGTATACATTTATATTTTTTAGATACCCCGTGCTGATTATCCTGCGTTTCCCGAGAATCTACTTATCCCGATCTTCTTGATATAAATGAGGTGAAATACGAAAGATGTGTTTTATGTTTAGGTAAATAAGTAAAGGGAAACATTTAAATCGTAATTATTTTAGATACCCCGTGCTGTTTATCCGGGAATCTACTCATCCCGATCTTCTTGGCATAAATGAGCTGAAAGACAAAAATTAATGTACTTCTCATGATTAATTGAATAAGTACAATGAAAAATAATTATAAACATATATCGTAATTATTTTAAGATTCCCGTGCTGATTACCTGGTGTTGCCCGGGAATCTACTTATCTCGATCTTCTTGGCATAAATGAGCTAAAAGGCAAAATTCATTATTGTGAGTTATCCGTAAACAAATACTCGCTATATGCTGCTATGCTTACACAGGAATATACGTACTTGTCTCGATCTTCTTGGGATCAATGAAATACAAAAATGGTTATTGTGAGTTATCCGTAAGAGATAAACATATGCTGTTGCGGAATTTTTTGTAGAGCTTTTTGAGATATTCAATTTGTCCACATTAATGTTGTGTATCTGTTGTGGTTTAGGCAGCGTAAGCCATTTAAGCGTCCAAAGAGCTACTTTTTTTCACGTTTTCTACTACAAAGGGCGTATTTTAAGTGTGTAAGAGTTGAGTATTACAACTCTCTTATAGTCTATGTTCATCCCGGGAATCTCCTGACCATTTTGCAAAACGTCCATCACAATCGGATCAACGGTATGGCCGCTCGTAAAGTACAAACAAACAAACCAACAAACAAACAAACATTAATTTGTATATATTAGATTAGTTGCAGTGTGGTCATTAATCATGAATTATATGCTCCACTATTTACATTCACTGTACTGTGTCGCCATCTACCAGTGAACACCAGATATTTGAACTCCCTCCGAACCAGACAGTACTTCTCGATAAAATCAGAATCCTTTTTTGTAACAAAACCGCGAAGCCTAGTGATTAGGTTCGCAATTTAAAGCTGGGTGGAAGTTAAGACTAGAGATGAAACTTCTCCTGCCAATAACGCGAGGTTCATTAAGCTTTAATCATACAGTAGAGATCACTCTGAACAGCGTTTATATGTAAACTAGAGTCGAATTCAGACTTACAGAAAAGGTATACTTCAGTGAAATATATAAGTTGCGCACTGACTGTTCGGAACATTTGGAGTAAAATGTTACTAATGTAAAGTGGTTATCCTAAATTTTGCTGTAACCGGACGGTACAGAGAACTATTCTATCCCCTTCTCTCTGAGGTCATGTACAATTGTTGCATCAAACATGCGTTGATACAGTGTTTACGAAAAAATTGTTCCATCTCTCTTTCTTTCTCTGCCTGTCTGTCTCTCTCTCTCCATGGCGCGACAGGCCTAGAAGGCCCTTGGTCTACCAGCCGACTGCTGGCTCACATCCACACGTGTTAATCACAGCGGTAACGATTATTCTGTCAGTGTAGGGATGGCATATGGTCAGCATACCAGGTCCCCTGGCTATTATAGCTGGTTTTCTCAACGCGGCTACGTATTGTAGCTACCGATATCCCTCACGAAGCTTCGAGAAAGTGGGTGGACACCGGTCTTATACTAGCAGACATTCAATGAGAAAATGTATTCCCTCTTGGAGATTCGAACCAGCACAAATCCCGTAGCTCAGAACCAAGTTATCCTGCCTTAACTACTCGGCTATGGCGCGTAATCCATCTCTACTGTTCAGTTCTGGCTTCTTTAGCCGCTTTTGCGGGGTCAATGGTGTATGGTGCGGTAAGAGGGGAGGACGAGTTGCAGGTACTTGCCTGCAACTTCCCTCCGTTTGGAGAACATAATAGTTGTTGCACTTTGCATTCTATTGTTTACTTGTTCTGTGCTAGAGAATATTTTTGTTGTTTAATAAGTTTAAACAGTTCACTATAGGAAAGCGTTATAAAAACAATTAATTTTATTATTATTATTATTATTATTATTATTATTATTATTATTATTATTATTATTATTATTATTATTATTATTATTATTATTAAGAAAATATTTTTTGCGTGACTACTAGTTCCCTCCCCCACTCATCAATGTTCCCTTCTGCCACGCGTCGTTAGTTCCAACGAACTGCTACAGTACTGGACACTAGTAATGACTTTTTTTTTCTGAGCGACTTCTTATTATAGACTTGAAATTATTTTACGTACCGTGAATTTACTATATGGGTCCCATGACAAGAAATAAAGTAGTTTATTGATATTGCTTCAGTTTCCTAGAGAGCCTACGGTAAGTGTTGTCATTTGTGATTTTTAATGTATGTTAAAACCTAGTGGTTGAGGTTTAGAGGAGAGTAATAGCATGCAAGCTCAATAGGTTGCGAACATGTGAAGCATAAACGCTAATGACTCGAGTGAGCTGGACACGAACCAAGTGCACTCTCGTGGGTATTGAGTGTAGTTTGCGTGTGTTATCGCAACATCTGCATAAAAGTAAAATAATTAACTTTCATTGCTGAATATATTTCAATTTTAGGTCAATAAGGGGTTGTTATATTCTCTTCAACTTCCAACATTAAAAATAATTATGTCCGTTCCTAATAATGATTAACATGGGATTTGTAAATAAAAACATATTTGAAGAGTCGAGTTTCAAAACTATTCATTCCACTTTTTAAAAAGAATAAGATAGCGATGGTGCTGCCTTCTATTTGAAGTCCATTATTATAATAATCCATTGGATTGTAGTAAAACTAATTTCCTCCTTGTCCTTATACTTCTTACAAATCAGGTGCTGTTTCAAAACTATTTCTTTCCTTGTTATATACTGTCGTAAAGCTATTTCATTCCTAGCTTAAGAATTAGTTTCAAACCAATTGTTTAATTTATTTTAAAAAACATCCCAAATAAGTATTTGTTAAAGAAAATACATTGCTTATGAGTCAGTATCTGTATAAGAGAACAGGGTTTAGACATAATACGTAAGTAGATGGATAATATATACATATATATACATATATATATATATATATATATATATGTTATAACTATATTTTTGACATTTGGCAATGAAGGCAAATATGATATGAAAAGAAAAATCAATGCTTGAGTCGGGATTTGAACCCGAGCCTCTAAACTGTGTACGTTTAGCGCTCTAACCAACTGAGCTACACAAGTATACCAACACAAACATACATTTTTCTTATATAAGTAGTATTCTCAATTCACACAAGAGATAGCGGGAAGTCGTTCCAACTGACACCTAGTGGCCACCATAACAGGTAAGCAAAAAATAAATCCAGGAAACTTTCCCCGATCGGACCCGCTGCTTGACAAGGAGCAGCACGCTACCTCGAGACCAAAGAGATGATATAGTGATATAATAGGGATATAAAGAGTTACTGTCAATTTTATTTATCGCACACCAGTCAGCATTTAAACCTCAGAAAGAAAATCAGTTGCAGGGTTGTTTTTTTTTCATTCTTTTTTATTCTACATATAAATTAAATACTTTGAAGCCTTATCTAAATGTTATTAATTTAATAAGTATTATTATTACTTATTATTACAATAATAATAACAACACCGGTGAGGGATGATGATGATGGCTGGATGATTTTAGGGGACCGTTGGGCCCTAACTTTCCTGACATTTGTCTTTGAGGTGAGGAAAAACCCCGAGAAAACCTCACCCAGGAGCCTGTCCCGACAGGGAATCGAACCCGGGCCCTTTGCGTGACATGGCAGCATGGTGGATTTATTATTATTGTTATTATTATTATTATTATGAAATTGATTATTATTATTATTATTATTATTATTATTATTAAAATCAATAGTACAAAGTAGTACTTATATATGACTCTTTATTACCTTGTATGTTTGCATATGTTGCTCCGTTCCACTATTTCTGAATGTATTCTGTTTCTTCTTATCATAATTTGCATTTATAAAATTTTACTTCTTTGCTTGAGAATATGTTTGATGAAGTTTTCCCCGTTGGCTACCTAACTTGCTACTTTGTAGTTGCTGATAACTAATGTTCACTGCGCCGCTCAAAGGCTATTTTTCCTCAGCACGACTTCAAGCTGTGTTTATCAGTGATTCATTGAGAGCAGGAATGGTTTTTCCTCCTGCTACAGTTCATTAGTCTACAGCAGGATTAATGGCTTTTGTATGCACCACTAGAGCAAATATATTATCTTTTCCAAACTGTCACATCTTCGATGTTAGTTACACACTCACTGGAAATAAGTTGAGAAGTTCAATTAAATTACTTTAATGATGATGCTGATGATGATGATGATAATAATAATAATAATCTTAATAATAAGTAATTATTATAAATAAAGTAGAGTGATCCCACTACAAGCCATAGGAGATTATTGGGGTAGTAGGAGGTTAAGGTTCCCACTTTTTCTAGATAATCAGCCGGATTGTTAGCCCTGCGTGACGGCCGCATTTACACCCAGAACAAGCGTCTGGTACTAATTTCCGTTAGAGGCTGAGACGATCCTGGGCCATGATACTACAAAAGCTTTGGGTCAGTTTAAAAATCCTGGCTCCACCGAGACTCGAACCTTCAACCTTCAGATTTGTAGCGTATTATCTAAACCAACTACGCTTCGGCGTGACTCCATAATAATAATAATAATAATAATAATAATAATAATAATAATAATAATAATAATAATAATAAAACTTGGATAGAAGGGGTACAAGGGGCTATGGATATCAGAGGAATGGAGGAAGATCGATGGATGGACAGAGAGGAATGGCGTTTGGTTTGCGGAAGACGGCGGCAGCTGCCATGATACCAGATGATGATGAAGATGATGATTATTATTATTATTATACTTACTTACTTACTTACTCACTGGCACTATCGAACCCGTAGGTTCATGGCCGCACGGACATAAGCTCTCCATACATCCCTATCCTGAGCTAATGTTTTCCAATCATTCCCTGTATAATCTACTTCCCTCAAATCATAGTTAATGTTGTTCTCCCACCTCATTCTTGGTCTACCAACTGGGCGTTTTCCTTCTGGCTTTCCTACAAGAAGTTTCCATGCACGTCTTTCATTCCCCATACGTGCAACATGTCCTGCCCATCGCAGTCTACGGGACTTAACTGTTCTTATTATATCTGGCTTCCGATAAAGACCATGTAGTTCATTGTTATGTAGTCTTCTCCATTCACCTGTCTGTTCATCTCTCTTTGGTCCAAAAATTTTCCTAAGAACTTTATTCTCAAATACTCGTAATCTCCTTTCCTCTCTTAAAGTAAGAGTCCATGTTTCGCACCCATATAATATAAATGGTAGAACAATAGATTATTATTATTATTATTATTATTATTATTATTATTATTATTATTATTATTAGTGTTTATTTATTTTGGCAGATATAAATTCCATCCACGCTACAGGCACAGATATGTAAATGACTATATACTAATTATATAGAGATACAAAATGTCTTCTATATTATATCACATGAAAAACGTACCTTTAATTATAAAAGTTATGGGCTTCATACTGTTCGAACACGCCGAACGATTTGGCTCAAGCGGTAGCGTTCGAGACAAGTATTCAGTTGACCACGCCTTCAAACAGCGCTGTCGACCAACCTGATGTTTTCACCTGGTTTACCTCAGTCAAGGCAAATCCTAGGTTGGAATGTTATTATCAGTATCTGTGTAATTATACCCACCATTTCATAGTATTATTAAAATTACTAAAGACACGATTTGAATATAGGTGTTAAAGCGGCCATAAATAAATGAAATAGAAAGATTCACTAAACACAATACACTGTCAAAAAAATAGCTACGCAATTTAATACATGGATGTGGATTTCTGGCACAATGTGCCACTGTGCGGCGACGTAATATCTCCTTCCTTGTTGCTGATGGTGTTACTAACGCTGTGAGCAAGACGTACAAAATACACTCTCACAATTATGAGATCACATCGTCCAGTGTTGGTTGTTTACGATTATTTTTTTTGCCGTCCCTCTCACTCCCCTTGGGGTATTATGGGTCAAAGGTGAGCTTAAATGTAATCAGGACTGTCTCAAAGTAAGCTTAGCTACCATGAGAACTATGAAATCAATCCTAATATGTCATATTGGATATTTTCACCCTTTATTCTCATAGGGGATTAGGGTTCAAATTTGGGCATAAATTATCGAGTCTGTCATCAATAAGATTAATTTACCAACCCTTGAAATATAACGAAATAATTTTAAAATACTTAAAAGAGGTGTTTATTTATTTTAATTGAGTATATACTTCTAAAATTATGTACATGTACGTTCACGATTTTAGTAAGAAAATCATCATCATCCTTCACGAATTAGGTCTTTGCCTGTTCCGATCTTACATCTGTTCAGATCAGTGCTATCTTGGTCTTCCTACCGATCTTCGTCCTCCGGGATTATACATCAGTGCCATCTTTGTTATCCCATCCTCCGTCATTATTTACAGATGTTCTATCCAATTGTTCCTCTGTTCTTCTATTTGTTGAAGAAGTGGTTGCACTTTTAGTTCCTCTCTTATATTCTCTTTGTATTATGTTCTTCTCTTGTACAACCTTTCACAGCCCATAGGAATCTCATTTCTTTCCGCTGCCTGAATTTTACTTTTTTTCTTTTTCCTTCAGGACCCAGGCCTCCTTCCATACATCGTCATTGGTAGTGCCATTGTTGGGTAAAATCTTAGATGCGTATCCTTTCTTACTTTATTCCTCAGTGTTCGTCAGATTGTTCCACAATTATGTTGAGATTTCTCTGCATTTTCTTATTTATATCTTGTTCTTCATAAGTTATATCGCAGCCCCAATACTGGAAGTGTGAAATCTATTCCAACACTTTATCTTCTATTAACTTACTATTTTTGTTCTTACTGGGTACTTACCATGGAACGTCACGACTTTATTTTTTAATAAGAAAATAATTTAGAAGTAAATAAGGAAGTTTTTTCCAATAATTTATCTTTTGCGAATATAAAATCAGCAATAACAGTTGAGTGATCCATCATGCTAATCACATATCACCCATACATTGGCTTGATAATCAACTATTGTAAAATTGCATTTGTGGATGTGTACACACCAGCCGGCTGGTAGTTCAAGAGCCTTCTGCGCCTGTCATCACAGACGAACCAGAGGAGAAAGTGGACAAGTTTTCGCGTACATGCTACAAGCGGCGCTAGTGTAAAACAACTAACGACATCTAATTTTTTTCGACTTTTTTGTGGTACTAATATGAAATTCAGCACCGTCTGGTGGTAAAATCACGAATTATAATTATACGTCATGTGGTAAATAATTATGGAATTATTTGTACCCAGCCTCTCAGACCTAAAGATTTTTTTTTCAATTTTAACAGAAGGGAAGAATGGAAATTAATAAAACATGTTAATTTATTTCGTTTATTAAAATTTTAAAACGTGCATTATGAGCTCTTTTAAATATGTACAAATTACCTACCCCTTTATTCTCACATACATATTTTATACAATATTCATTAAAGAACCTTAGCTATGTCATAGATCTGAAATCTATTTTAAAGTCACATTTTTAAAATGTTTATTAGAAATGGCTGTAGACTAACATCAATCTTCCTAACCTAACAAATCTTAGAAATTTTGCTAGTAGGTTTACCTATGAAAATAGATTTACATTTAAAAACGTAAACAAGTTTGAATTTACTTACGAATTAGAGTAAACTAAAATCTAAGTAATGATGTTTAACTTTCGATAATATATAATTTTTACAACCCTCAGGGGTCCTCATCTAGGGGATATGTGGATGGCGACCACAAGGTGTCCAAGCTGAGAAAAACATTTTTTCCAATTAATTGTGTTTTGCACTTTTTTAACTTTACTATCTAACATCTCTTGGTCAACTCTTGTTTTTTCAACCCCGACGCTATTAGGGCATCCGAGGGCTAGGGAGTCTTTCCTTTCTTCCATTTCTTCTTTCCTTTATTTTCTTTTCTTCTCCAGAAAAGCCTGACCAGAGGCTATAAGATGGCAGCCCCATCACTGGTCTTGCCTTCCTTTGGCCAACAAGCAATCGAAGGGACCATTATTATGCTTTCAAGTATTATACGAGAATTTTCCGAAAGGATCAGACTTGAAACGCTGGAGGGAAAATTTTCTATAGGATCGTAACAGGCCTTGGCCTAATACTTGGAAAGAAGAAGAAGAAGAAGAGATAATTTTTACAGTACTGTCTACATAGAACGATTGGATGTCAGTTAAAAATTTCAATTCACAAAATGACTAATTTTCCATAATCCCGAGTGAACACGCCGTGTGCCTTGCATTTTTTTTATTTAGTTACATATTCTGTTACTACGAAATAGCGCTACAATTGTAGTTTGCTCATTGTAATTCATCGTAAACGACCGTAAATTTTTAGATGTCACTGTACGCAGTTTTCTCTCTATTCGTTTTTTCTCTATGGCCTCTCACTACTTACCTTAGAATATACGGTTTCTGAATTACTGCAATACCATCGTATTTGCAGAAATTATATGAGATAGAAAAGTGTTTAAAGCAACGGAAATAAAATAGGAAATGAAGCTTTAAGCTCTCAATGTAAAACATCATGTTTAATCGTACACATTTTTCGAATTTCCTAATCAATGACTCTCTCAAAGTAAAGTGAACTTTATTGAAAAGAGATATGACACAAAGAATAGTTCATGTCATATATATATTGACTTTTATTATAAAATGTTGTAGCAATTTGATATATTTCCCTACTCGATATTGTGTAGCGAAAAAGGTTTTTTCCCATCAGAATTGGTGAGCGCATGCTTCTCTCTCTCTCTCTCTCTCTCTCTCTCTCTCTCTCTCTCTCTCTGCGCATCGATATATTTTAATTTCAATCTAAATATGCAAATTTGCATAATCTGGTAACTACATACTTTGTAAGTTTCAACACAATTTTTTACCATCAAACCTACATCATAACAACTTTACTAACTTTAGTTCTGTTATATGAAACCAGTGCCTTCGTTACAAGGTATTATGTTATACAGCTTTAAAAGTACACGTACCGTAGAGAATTCCCTTTATAATTAAACTAAGTAAAATATGTATTCAAAATTAATTTTTAATTGTTAATAATGTCACCAGTCGTCCGCGATGGTCTAGTGGTTATGCTCTTTGTCTTTAGCTCCGAGGTTCGCGGGTTTTAAACGCAGCCGGCGTCAATGGGTTTGTAGGGTACAAAATCCAAGGGCCAAGTCGTCCGTGAGGGTCTTTAAGTACTGGTTCCCGCATCTGAAGATTTTTAGGCTCGTAAAAGAACCGCAGGTCTGAAAAAAAGGCATCTGTTCTAAATTTAACCTATCTTTATTTATTCTGTAATAGCTTAGTTGCCTAGTAGATATCTCATTTAGGCGATGTGTTGACCGCATGTAACTTCTTGACATCTGTAGGCAAATAAGCATAACAAATTAGCTTGGTTAATAAACTCCCGCTAAGGAGCATCCGTGTCCCCACATATACATAGGTATATACAATATGTAGTCACCTAAATTCAATTTTATAATTGTGTCGCTGTTGTTTGTAGCGATACGTAAGATAGTGGGGCAATAATGACTTACCATATGTAAAGAGAATACCTCATAATATAAATCTTGAAATGAATTTAGACTTTCTTTTTTAGCTAGTCTTATATATCAAATATAAAAATTGAGTCGCACAAACAAAACAAGCAATAAATGCTTTATACTCTGTTTGGTGGAGCCAAAATATTACAAAAAATAGAAAATTACAAATATGTCAAACCATAATTCAGAGCATTTTAACATATGGTGCTGACGTCTGGCAAATTTCTACCAGGGAAATGAAAACAATTTTAAGTACAGAAATGGATGTTTTAAGAAGATCAGCTGGAAAATCTAGAATGGATAGAGTACGAAATAAAGAAATAAGAGAAATTATGGGTGTACAAGAGGAGCCGGACATCATAGACATTATAGAAAAGAAAAGATTACAGTGGTATGGCCATGTCAAAAGAATGCCAGAGCAAATATTGCCTAAAATTGTTATGGAATGGATCCCAATAGAAAGGAGGAAGACCGAAGAAAACTTGGATAGAAGGGGTACACGCAGCTATTAATATCAGAGGATTGGAGGAAGATCAATGGATAGGCAAAGAGGAATGGCGTTTGGTTTCCGGAAGACGGCGGCAGCTGCCATGATACCGGATGATGATATCTCAAATCAGCATTACACATTTTGAAAATAAAATTTTGTTTAAGATCAAATATACTTTGTTATTCTTATTATACAGGATGACGCACGTTTATCGCTTGCGATAAATCAACATTATTTCCTCTTTAATTACATTTTGTATTATATATCAACAGCAATATCATTCTTTAACATTTTAAGATTGTAATACTTTACGCTGGGATATGGATTTGCCAATGAAGATGGTAAATGAAGATTTCAAAAAGAACATTAGAAAAAAATTATGCTTAGTTCAGTTATAGCCAGTATGAAAATAAGTTTTATATCCAAAGGATAACGTAACTCCTTTTTCCAAAGCGTCCTAACCTCAGAAGTGAATTTATATTCTGCCATACCGGGAGAGAATCCCAGAAATTGTCGTAAGAAAACCTGGTGACCTTGGACAAATGAAGTTTTTCTTCATGAATGAGAATAAAAAAACATTCTCGAGTATATAGAGACAAAAGAAACAAGAAAGAAGAACCATTGTGGGCTTAATATTTTGTGTACATACCATCTGATTGTATTGTTGGTCTAATTCTCTTAGACATGGAATCAATGACTCTCTGAAATATCTAGGAGCATCGCTGGAAATTATTTTTAGTTATGAGAACCCTAGAGCTCTTAGGAATTCTGAACGTTTCAACTCCGCCCTACAGTTTCTGAGATTACTCCTCTAACGTAAGATTTACCTCAACGCTAGGACCTGCTTCTATCGCGGAGAACCCTTTGTTTATCAGATCAACGGTTTGTAACTCGAATGTTTTACCTACTGTTAATCATGTTGGAGGACTGTGGTGGTTTATTCAGACACTTACAACAAAAAGTCATAGCGATTTCCGCAACCCAGTATTAAATTTGTACTTGTAGGTGGAGATGGGAAAACAAATGTAAAGATATCCAATATATTGTAAATAAATAAATAGTAGTATATGCTCGTACAATCCCACGTGGGTACAAAGGTGCTCGCTATCGGGTATTACTTAACCAATCAAATTCAGTTACACTTATTATACTACAAATGTCAGGGAGATAACGTGTGTTTAGCACATTGCTTCAAAGAGACAGTAGACAACTAAGGTATTACTTGGATCGTGAAGTCAGATTAAATTATGTTATTTAGGCTTCAGGTTATTTACAAGCCGAAAATCTTCAGATTTGGGAAAATAAACAAATATATATATATATATATATATATATATATATATATATATAACAAAACTCGAGTTATTGAGGGATGATTTCAAATCAAAGATTTTTTGCGTGTGGAAAACGATTTACATACTGTATACTTATTACTTCACCAAGTAGTAGTCTGCGCTTGCGGAAAATGTGTTAACTAATATGCTGTCTTTCTCTTTCTCTTCCTTACTATGTTACCATTTCCTGTCCTCTGTATACGTTCTTTGTTTGGCAGGTAGAGAGCTGCCAAATACTATGGAGTGCAAAACATACACAACAATTGAATGCAGAGACTGTTCACAATGTTCGAAGAAGGCTAGTGAACTCTCCAAACAAATCGTTTCGTCGATTGAGCCAGTAATCAGGCTATTCATATGGCACATGCCAAAGAGCTGCGAAGAAAACGGGATTACGACCATTCAGAGTGCATATGGGCAACAACTGAAAGAAACAGATTATGAGAAACGAATCCGTTATTGTCGATAGTTTCAGGATTTTTTATTTCACATCCAGACATTCTCTCCATAACATAGTTTACAGATGAGGTATGGTTTTATCTGTCAGGCTACATAAACACACAAAACGCCACCATATTGGGCTGCTGTAAACCCCAATATGATCCATTAAATACCACTGCATGAAGAAAAGTGCGTGGTATCAGATTCCAGGATCGTTGGTACCGTTTTCTTTGATATGACTGTAAACATTGAAGTTTATACGGGTATCTTCAATACATTTGTGGAGCAGGTGGATCGTATCGAAGCTCCAGCAAGATGGAGCAACATGCCATACATCTAATGCCTCCATTGGCCCTAGTTTCTTTGATAATCGAATAATCTCAAGAGATCTGTGGCCCCCCATATCCCCTGATCTAACCTCACCGTTTTTTTTCTTGTGGGGATATCTAAAAAATAAAGTGTACAAGAATAGGCCTTGGATAATTTATGATCTCAAGGAATCCATTCGAAACGAAATAAACAACATTGGCGAGGATAGTATCTGTAGGACTTCACAGAATATGGTGAAATGAGTGCAAATATGTATAGATGCTAGAGGAGGACTCTTCCAACATTTGCTCCGAGAGGCAAACAGTGTAATATAATCTCTCAAGTATATTATATTCTCCCAAAGTTGCACGTGTGTCCTGTTATTGGTTAAATACTTATGGCCCCTTAAAATGGTTCAGGTTTATATGGATCACTCATTATTATATGTCACCATGAGTACCATTTTTCGCCAAGAGCTCAATGTAAATACAGACCAATAACTAGATTGGAGAGTAGTTATTTTGCAACTTTCAGAAAAACTATATATACCAGCAACAATGTGGTAGATGTAGAAATCGCCAGTTTCTGTTTGTGTCCTCGAGAATATTTAATGTCTTTGAGTGTATCATAAAGTAAATTTTAATTACATTAACATAAACATATGATAGCTTATTTACAAGAGAACATCGCTCCTTGTTAAAAAATCCAAACAAGGTACGCAAGAATGTTAAACGTTGAATATTACATACTGCGGTCCACATATGAGCGGTTGTGGGAATATGGACTGAACGCTTCCCTCGGTTTACTAGCGTTTTTAATTAGCGACGGCGTTGTTGCGTTCGCTGTTTATGTGAAGGGTTACGAGAACACGTTTACACATTACGTGGGTTGCTTTCTTATTTTCAAGCAAAGAATTTTCAACATTCCGTGTTATTAAAAGAGGACGAAGCGATATTCCAGAGTTCAGTGTAGATACTGAATTCTCATATAGATATAATATATACGCTGATTGTAGATGTTAATGAATTTGTTCCAGTGTCAGTAACTTATGCCCTATAAAATAAAGCACGTGCACCCTAATAATACTTATTATCATCATCCTCAGTCTCCTTCAACAAATATTATAATTCATTCTATTGTTAATGATATAATTACGTCCATGTACATTCATAACAAGGTCTTTTAAAATTCTCATCCCCTTCACGTACCATCTACTCGAACCGTGTACATACTTTTTGTTACTTTTTATGTTATATCTATGGTTTACTCTGCGATATGTTTACTGTTCTATGCCAGTCCTACTTCCTATTTCCACTTCTCCCATTTTTAAGTGTCGTAACGTTTCAGAAGAAGTGCGTGGAAACTGAAAGGCATTAACTGTTAACAGTCTTAAATTTTATCTTCTTGGGGTTCAGATCCCAAGGCCTGATGATTATATTTTTTGTTTTGACGTTATAGCTGCGGAAAATGAATTCTTTGTTCCAGGATGAGCTGCAATATGTATGTTATAGAATGCATGTTCAATACTAATGAAATTCTTATCAAATTCCGTTGAGGTGAATAGTCATAAGATAAAAATTAAAAATTAAGATTGTACCTGTTGGCAGGTGCCGTTGTTCCAACTTTCTTAAAATAGCGTACTTAAAATATTATTTGGAAGCTTTTTGGAACTTTCCATCATCAGCAGGATGGGTATTTGCTACTACTTGTTGTAACTAAGATGTTGTACACGTTGATGATCTTGATGTGTCGTTAGTAGCAACTGACTGGTTTTTAACTATCTCGTATAATGGATTGTACGTTTTGGGTGTGTTCTCATTTAATAGTAAGGCGTTATTGATTTCTTTTATTATTTCAAGTTCTTCTAGTAGATGTATTTTAGCTCGAAGTTTTCCTTTGTGAACTATCGATGTGTTTTCTATTGTATCCATTCGGTGATCAGCGCTAATTATGTGTTTTGTATAGCTTGATTTTCCATCCGCATACATAAAATCTTTAAGGTGTTCTTTGTCATGATATTTGGTTCTTTAGATTTATTTTAATGAATGACAGTTCAAATATTGTATTTGTTAATCTTTAGATTTTCATTGTTACTTTGTTTCACAGTTATTCTATTCTTCCCTAATAAAATTCTTATCAAATTCCGTTGAGGTAAATAGTCATATGATAAAAAATTAAAATATGTACCATTTTGGCAGGTGCCGTCGTCCTCAACTGTGTTAAAATATTATATTTAAAATATTATCTGGAGGTATTTCGGAAGTTAACTTCCATAATCAGCAGGATGAATTTCTGCTACTTAGTTGTGTTTATGACGATGTAGGTACCAAGTGTCTGTAGCAGCAATAGTTGCTGCTACAGACACTTGAAATCTACATGGTCATAAACAACAACAATAACAACTAGTAGCAGAAGCTCATCCTGCTGATGATGCAAGTTAACTTCCGAAAGGTCCCCAGATAATATTTTAAATATAATATTTTAACACAGTTGAGGACGACGGCACCTGCCAAAAAAGTACATTTTTAATGTTTTTATCTTATTCTATTCTTTATTTAATATATTTGTTCATTCATACATTCTGAGAATTTTCCTCATCATTGAGGGTTTTCCTCAACCAATCTTAGTAATTAACATGAATTTAAAAAAATGTATATAAATAACTATGGACTTATAGACTATCATTTTGCAACAAACATTCATAAATTTCCCTTAATTAAAGTTCTCCATCGTTCTCTGTCCTCTGTGTCTTCATCTGTTACACCAAATTTCCTCATTGAATTTAGAATGCTGTTCTTCCAGTTTGTTCTTGGTCTTCCTTTTCTGTTCCTTCTTCAAATTTTCCATGCATAGACGGCCTTTGGTATTTGTTATATATTATTATTTTCACTGTTTACTAAATACGATCAGTGAAGATCTGGTTTTTTTAAAAGCAATGTTGCTATTTAATCTTAAAGAATGAACTATTCGAAGCCAACAGTTCTTTGAGAGTTCATTCCGTTAGCTTAAAGGAGCGGACTCTCTCTTTGCCCACGTTTAGAATAGATTAAGTAAATATCAAAGAATATTGGCCTTAATGTTTCTGCAGAGTGTTTATAAGTAAATTTAATTGAATATTGGTGTTTTTACTCGAAAATAAAGTTTATGAGGCGGAAATTAAAATTGATCCCTCAAAAACCAATGAAGAGCTTTAGGGCACATAAAATGGTACCTTTGTGGTGATGAAATGTGAGATAGGAGCTTGAAGTTGGGTCGATGCAACATTTATATTTCTCTGAACAATCGGTCAAAAATGGCGTGGTGTTGTAAAATTTCAGTTCACTAAACTTAATGAATAACTTCTGTAACAAAATACGTATAAAACGTTATACCTTTGTACTCCCCACACCGTCATGTACTCTGATTAAATTTACTCACACCCCTCATAGAGAACAACAACAGTTCCTGGAAAATCAAGCATTTGTTACAGAAAGCTTTTCATAGAAGAAAATTACCCAATGTTCAATATTCGAGTACTAGCAATTACTAATTCAATCACTTTGTTATAATGTAAAACAATTTTCTTTGAAAAGTACAAATTAAAACGCATAAGAATTGTATAGTGTTAATATTATTATTACTATTATTATCATTATTATTATTATTATTATTATTATTATTATTATTATTAGTATTACTATTATTCAGTTTCATGGATTAAACCTAATAAGATTTGTTCAGGTCGCATTCTGTAGTATATTTGAGTCCATTTGCCTTCAACTTCCAACATTTTTTGTATCTTCAGTTTTAATATGCAGTCGTCTTGTATGCATTATTATTATTATTATTATTATTATTATTATTATTATTGTTATTATTATTATTATCCAGAGGGACTAAGTCGTGGGTCCCGAGTCCGAAGATTTTCAGGCTCGTAAAAGATCCTTAAGACTGAATGAAAAGGCCTCTAAGCAAAATTTACCGAATTTTCCCGTCCTAGTACTACCTTGGTTTCCTAGATGTCAGTATGAGGCCGAACGCTGACCACGGACCACTCAAATGACATCTATGCGAAAACAAGTGTAACTAAATTAGAATGTTATTATTATTGATTTCGTACATCTCAATGATGGATAAATCATATTTGAAGAGAAAAATTATACGCTCAGACCGGGACTTGAACCCGGGACCCTTGGTTCTCTAGACCAAGTGCTCTACCAACTGAGCTACCTGAGCAAGTACCGATCTAAACGCAAATCCTTCTCTGTATACATTGTAATTCCCGTCCACCAAATGCTATGAAGCCATGCTTCTATCTTGCAAATAGCGGCTCCTTTATTAAGAAGACATATTTGGGAATTATACATTACAGCCAGTACGGCTTTTTCCATGTTTTTATTATAGATTTCGTACATCTCAATGATGGATAAATCATATTTGAAGAGAAAAGCGTATAATTTTTCTCTTCAAATATGATTTATCCATCATTCAGATGTACGAAATCAATAATAATAACATGGAAAAAGCCGTACTGGCTGTAATGTATAATTCCCAAATATGTCTTCTTAATAAAGGAGCCGCTATTTGCAAGATAGAAGCATGGCTTCATAGCATTTGTTGTACGGGAATTACAATGTATATAGAGAAGGATTTGCGTTTAGATCGGTACTTGCTCAGGTAGCTCAGTTAGTAGAGCACTTGGTCTAGAGAACCAAGGGTCCCGGGTTCAAGTCCCGGTCTGAGCGTATAATTTTTCTCTTCAAATAAATTAGAATGGTTCAAATTCTTCCCTGTAGGGGGAGAGCGCCTAAATCTCTGTTAAGGGAAACATGGGCTTACAAGATACATTATTATTATTATTATTATTATTATTATTATTATTATTATTATTATTATTATTATTAGTATATGTCCACCGCTGTGGTTTCGAGGTAGCGTGCTGACTTGTCACGCAGCGGGTCTGGGTTCGACTCCCGGTCGGGACAGGCTCCTAGGTTTTTTTCCGGGGTTTTTCCTCACCTGTAAGACAAATGTCAGGAAGCGTAGGGCCCAATTGTCCACTAAAATCATCCGGCCATCATCATCATCATCCTTCACCGGTGTGGAAAGCAACGGGAAGCTACCACACCTATAATTCCCTAGTAAAGCTGCAAAACATAGAATGAAAATTCTATGATTGCAGTGAAAGACCTGCCCTCGGACAGAATTATTATGGATGGATTATTATTATTATTATTAATATTATTATTAATGTTATTACTACTATTACTATTATTACCATTATTACTGTTATTAGTGGTAGTGGCAGTGGCAGTGGTAGTGGCAGTGGCAGTGGCGGTGGCGGCGGTGGCGGCGGTGGCGGTGGCGGCGGAAGCGGTGGCGGTGGCAGCGGCGGCAGCAGCAGGAGCAGCAGCAGCAGGAGCAGTAGCAGCAGTAGTAGGAGCAGTAGCAGCGGCGGCGGCAGCAACAGTAGCAGCAGCAGCAGCAGCAGAAGAAATGGATTTTTGGGGGCGATCGACAATAATTTGAAGAAGGGATAACATCAGAAGCAGCACAATAAGGAAAATTATGCAAGTTGAATAAAACATAAGCCTATTGGAAAAAATAGAAGAATAACGTTGGAAATGGTATGGACACCTCATAAAACTGGAAGATAGAATACTAAAGAAGAGCTTTGGAAGAAGTGGAAGAGGCAAACCTAGAGGACATTGGATAAATGGAGTGGGGAGAAGTATGGAAGCTAGATTTTCGAGGGAAGAAGATGATATAGACAGGAACCTTTGGCGACAAATCACTTTGGGTTGAAAGAGAAACACTGTTTTGTGGAATATTCCTATTAAAATATTATTATTATTATTATTATTATTATTATTATTATTATTATTATTATCATCATCATCATCATCACTCCAGGGATTAGGCAATTGCCCGTTCCGACTTCATATTGCATCAGCCCAACGTCTTCTAGGTCTTCCAACATCACGCCTTCCTCTTGCTTGATAATTTCTGGCTAACAATGGATATCTCTCCTTACTCATTCCATCCATGTGATCAATCCATTTCTGTCTGTAATTCGTGACTTTATCCAATAAAGGCTGTACTTTCAATTCTTCTCTTATATCCTCATTTCTTATTCTATCAAGTCTTGTACATCCTTTTACTTGTCTTAGGAACCGCATCTCTGCCGTCTGTATTCTATCCCTCTGTCTTTTCACTGGAGCCCAAGTTTCACATCCATACAATATTGTGGGAACCGCCATAACATTATACATTTTTATCTTGGTTTCTTTTCTAATTTTATTTTTGAATGATCTCTATATTGTTCCACACACCGTCTGAAATTTATTTATTTTGGAGTCAATACCGGTATCTCTTTCCACATTGTAGCCAACATCACAGCCCAAATATTTGAAACTAGACACCTGTTCTATACTTTGATTTTCTAAAATAATTTTGGTTCTCACTGGATCTCTTCCTCTAAAAGCCATGGTCTTTCGTTTTCCTTACAGAAATCTTTAGATCGTATAATTTACATATTTCATTTAATGCATGCATTGATTTCTGTAAGTCGTCTTCATTTTTCTGTATTATGATTACATCGTCAGCAAATAGAAGATTATTTATGCACATTTTATTATCCATTCTTATTCCTGGATTTACTAAAACTTTCCATTTATTAAAAATATCGTCTATATATATTAAACAAGTGGGTGATAACTACATCCTTGTCGTAATCCAGTATTTGTTTTGATTGCATCTGTTCTTTTGAATCCGGTATCTATAATTATATTTGTGTCTTCATATAATGTCTTTATTGTTTCAACAAGGCACAGCGGGTATCCTTTCATTCGTAATATTTCCCATAATTTTTGTCTGTTTACTCGATCGAAGGCCTTATCCAAATCTATAAATCCTATGTGAGTTTCTAAGTTATGTTCTCTTCTCTTTTCTATGAGTTGTTTCAGTGTAAAGACATTGTCTATACTTGACCTTCCCTTTCTGAATCCACTTTGATTTTCACTTATTATTACTTCTGTTATGTTTCTCAATCTATTATTTATTATTTTCGTATATATCTTGTAGCCAGTATTCATTAAGCTAATCCCTCTGTAATTCTCGCAATTTCTCCGGTCTCCTCTTTTGAATATATTCTTCACAATTACTGTTTTCCAAGTGGTTGGAATCCCATAGGTCTGCCAACATATATTAATTAGATGAAGTATTCGTAGTTCACACAATATTCCACTATATTTGATTAATTCCATATTTATATTATCTAATCCTGTTGCTTTCCTATTCTTAGTGGTTTTCAAAGCCATTTCTAATTCATTTATGTCTATTACATCAATATTTTCCACTTTTATTTCTTCCTCATTGTTCTCTTTTCCTTCAATTTTCTCCTTTTTCCAAAGTTTTTCATAATGTTGGATCCATTCTTGTTCTGGGATTATATTCAATCTGGCAGAATCTTTCTCAGTCTGATTTAGATGTTTCACTAATTTATAACCTATTTCTTGTCTTCCATACATATCATGTTCTACTGAACTTATAAATGTATCCCATGACTCCTGATGGGCTTTTCTTATAATGTTTTTAGCAATTCTCCTTTTCATTTTATATTCTTCATAAGATTCTTCTGTTTTCAGTCGTAAGTATGTATGTTATGCTTTTTGTTTTTCATTCACTGCATTTTGTATATTCGCATTCCAAGTTCTCAAGCCCTTCCTATTTCTTATTCTATTTTTCTTTCCTAATATCTCATTTGCTGTTTTATGTATTACATTTGATATATTTTCCCATTCAATATTTATATCTTCTGACGTCGCTATCTCTGATATATATTTATTCATTCTGCTTTCATAATATTGTTAAGGTCATCAGTTATAGAAAGAGAAGGGAGGTCTTCCAAAATAAAAAACAATTGAAAAGTGAGGGATCACAGTAAGAGAAGATCTCACCCAAATTAGATATAAATTGTTAAAGGACTGCATCACAAAATTTGGCGTCACAAATGTGTGGACAATTGATGGCGCAATACATGTGAAAAATGGAGATACCAAACGCATCATCACCCGGGCCTCTGATATGTAAATCTACCTAGTGCAAACACGCCCAGTGATACCATATCCCCAATTTAGCACTTTTATATAAATTATTAAAATTATATTTAGAAATTTCACATTAATTATTAGTATTATATTTCGAAATTTTACTTTATTTATTAATTTAATATTTGAATAAGATATTAGTGACTTGTTCTTTTCTTATAATTCTAGTTAAAATATTTTTAAAATTTTCCATCCAAATAATGCTATTCATTTGGCGGTCTCTGACAGGTTAGAGGACACTACCCTTCTCAAACCCCTTCCAAACAACAATAATGCAAGACAGGTTCTAGAAACAGCATTCTCCCCCTTCCCGTCTTCCCTACATGTGGTTCACTTGAACGCACAAAGCTTAACTGCACATACAGACGAAATTAGAATGATTTTTTCTTCTTCCAATATTCATGCTATTCTCGTATCAGAAACATGGCTCACTCCCTCCATTAATTCTAGTTTAATTGACATGGATGGTTATACTTTTCTTAGACATGATCGTGTACATAGTCGAGGGGGCGGTGTTGGTGTCTTCGTTAGGACAGACCTTTGCCCTAAGTCTGTATGCTTTTCTAATAACGAGACATCTCCTGAAATTATGTTTATAGAAATATACGCAAGCTTCAAAAAATGTCTTCTTTGTGTAGTGTACCAACCCCCTAAAATGAAAAAAATAGCAGAAATAGAATCCGCTCTACAAAACGCACGTATACAATATGAACACGTTATCGTCATGGGTGACTTTAATATAAATATACTAGACACTGACAACAGACGTACACTACAGCTTATGTCCGCGTTCCAAGTTTGTGATATGACTATCCTTCCCTTACAGCCTACACATCACACCAATCATTCTGAGACTTTACTTGACTTAATTGCTACTAATAATCCAGACAGAGTACTAACCCACGGGCAACTGTCAGCTCCCGGAATATCAGCACATGATATTATATTCTTAGCATATTCACTGCAGTGCCCTAAACAAGCTCGTAAGACTATCACACATAGAGACCTAAAACATATAAACAATGCAGCTCTACTTGAAGACGCTATAAAATTACCCTGGCATACTATATGGACGTTACATTCTGTTGACGAAAAAGTTGAGGCATTAAATAACCTTATATTACAACTATATGACAGGCACGCTCCACTGAAAACTAAACTAGTGAAACGACACCCTGCTCCCTGGATGTCTGCTAACATTCGTGACTTGATGACTGAAAGAGACGCAGCATATCGGAAATATAGAGTCGACAAAACTGATATAAATCTTAATCACTATAAACGGTTACGTAACAAGACTACACAAACTATCAGAAACGCCAAACTTAGACATCTATACAGCCTTACTGAACCTAATAACAATAACCCAGATATTTGGAAAAATCTGAATAAAGTGGGTGTAGGAAGGAAAGACACACAGGTAGAAAAACTACCTGTTTCTCTGAACACACTTAATAACCATTTTACAAGCACATTTCTTTACTCCTAAAGACAAAACACATACAATAAGTGAACTACTATTGACAAATCCACCAGACAGAGAACATTTCCATTTTTCATATCTTACAGAAAATGACATAAATAAAGCTCTCAAACGAATAAAAACAAAAGCAGAAGGTACTGACCGTATAAATATCACTCTACTTAACAAAATAATCGACGTTATACTACCTACCATAACTCATGTTTTCAACTCCTCACTACAAACCTCTATATATCCCACATTATGGAAGCAAGCAATTGTACGCCCACTCCCGAAAGTAAAAACTCCCTTAACTCCTAACGATTTTCGACCCATTAGTATTTTACCTACCCTTTCAAAAGCTTTGGAACGATTAGTCCACAAACAACTGACTGACTACCTACAGAACAACACGACCTTTTAGATCAATACCAATCAGGCTTTAGGACAGGACACAATACAAATACTGCTCTACTAAATATATGTGAAGACATACGCGAAGCATCTGGATAATCGAAAACTTACTATTCTTACACTACTTGACTTTAGTAAAGCATTTGACACGGTAGACTTGGACTTATTGTTGCTTAAACTAAAAAACCTCTCACTTTCTGAGAGTGTCACGCAATGGTTAAACTCCTACCTTCGTGAACGCCAGCAATATGTTGTAGGAAATTCTACATTATGCTCTTCTTGGACCTTCCGTAAAGCTGGAGTTCCACAGGGCTCGGTGCTCGGCCCATTGCTTTTTTCAATCTATATAAACGACATATCTGACTCCCTAAAACATTGCAAACATCATTTATTTGCGGACGACATGCAGATCTACCTTCACTCAGACAAATATTCTTTAAATGACGCGGTAACCAAAATTAATGAGGACCTTGACTCGCTAACGGCGTGGACAGAGAAATATGGACTTGAATTAAATCCTAGAAAGACACAAGCAATCATTATGGGCCATCAGAGACTATTATCCTCAATTAACACAAATGCAGTATTACATGTGTCACTTAATGGGGTTCAGATTCCTTATAGTGAGACAGTAAAAAATCTAGGAGTGTTTATGGATAAACATTTAATTTGGAATAAACAAATAAATAACATTTGCAAAACTATCTTCTCAATAATACACTCATTAAATCGTATAAGAAATTGTTTACCGTTTTCTCTAAGGAAAATGCTAGTAGAAACACTTGCAATGCCCCATTTTGATTATTGTGATACTCTTTTTACTGACCTAAATACTGTTCTTACCCAAAGACTTCAACGTGTTCACAATTCTTGCATACGTTTTATTTGTGGTATACGTAGATTTGATCACGTTACACCATCCCTGGAACAATTGTCATGGCTTCGTCTTCAAGATCGTAGAACCATCCATTCCCTATGCCTTCTCTATAACATATTACACACATCTTTACCTTATTATTTATCACACCGCTTCACTAAACTCTCTGATACACATAACTTAGATACCCGATCCCTTGAGCACAGTGTCCTTTATATCCCTCCTCATCATACTACCTATTATTCGAAATCTTTTACAGTTTCTCTTGCTAGAACATGGAATTCACTTCCACCCTATGTCAGAGACTGCCAAACTTTACCATCTTTCAGAAATAAATTGAAAATAAAATCACTAACAGAAACAACTCACTAATACTACTTTTTAAGAATTAATAATGCGTTTTTGCATTATTTAATAAAAATAGACTTAGGATTTGTTAATATATTTACCTAATGCCTTGTATAAAAAGCGTAGATTAATTCATTGTAGTTTATTACTTTCTTTGTATTTATTTTTCTCTTCTTTTTATGCATAGTAGATTCGAGCTGGTATTCCTTTTTTTATTCATTGTATCATTAATTTAATTTTAATTGTATTTAGTTTCATTCTATTATTAGACATTAATTTCATTATTATTCAATATGACAGATAATTAATTGTTCAGTGACTATTATTGTAACTTTTTTTGTATTCATATGTAACATGTTTGTCCTGTTTAATATGACTATTATTATATATTTTTTTGTATTCATGTGTAACATATGTTTGTCCTGTTTTATATGACTATTATTGTATTTTTTTGTATTCATATGTAACATATGCTTGTTCTGGCGAGTGGAAGAGAAGGCCACATGGCCTTAACTCCACCAGGCTAAATAAATCTATTCTATTCTAATACTTTGATCTTGTAATAAATATACTTTATATACTTCTTCTTGGTTTCTTTTGTTCTTTATGTTATTTTTCCGCCATTTAGCTATTATGTTTATTTTGCTTATCACGAGATAGTGATCAGAGTATATATCGCTGCCTCTATGTACTTTCACATCTTTTACCAAGGCTCCTAGCTTGTTGTTTACGATTAAATAGTCAATTATTGATCTTGAGTTATATCCACTTCTTGTATATTTATGTATGTCCTTTTTTCGGAAATAGGTATTCATTATTTTTAATTGATTATAGGCTGAAAACTGTCTCAAATCCTGTCCATTATCATTTATTGTTATTTCTCCATTATTTCCTATTACATTAGGTATAGGGACATTGCCTAATCTGGTATTTAAGTCTCCACTTATTATTAAATGATGATCTTTTGTATATTTATCAACTAATGTTTGTAATGTTTTATAAATTCTTCTTTCTTACCTTCCTCTGGGGCATACACAGCAATTATCATCATATATCCTCTTTCAATTTTAAATCTGGCTATCAGGATTCTTTCATTTATAAACTCATAGCTATTCAATTTGTTTTTCCATTTTTCATCTATTAAAATTGCTACTCCACACTGCGCTCTTGTTGTCTGTTCTACTCCGCTATACAACA
Source organism: Diploptera punctata (assembly GCA_030220185.1). Taxonomy (NCBI): domain Eukaryota; kingdom Metazoa; phylum Arthropoda; class Insecta; order Blattodea; family Blaberidae; genus Diploptera; species Diploptera punctata. The sequence continues at coordinate 1,493,178 of JASPKZ010008886.1, forward strand.
TAGTATAGTGTTTTAAGTCCTTTGTTCCTTTTAGTTTCTTTTTTGTTTCTGTTATTGTTGCTATATTTATTTCTTTTTTCTTTAATTCTCTCTCTAATTCTTCTTCTTTTGTATTTATTCCCCTTACGTTCCAATTTCCTAATTTCAAAATGTCCTTTATTCCAAATCGTATCCTTTTATCTTGCTTGGGTCGGTTCCTTTTATGACAATCCGGCTGATTTCCATGAAGCTTCTCAGTAAGATAAATGTCTCCTGGAAGCGTTACGAGCGCTTCGCAGGACAAGGATGGTGGAAGGGCTGCTTCCTCTGAGCCTCCAATCATGCTCCTCTGGGTATCCACCCCCCAAGAGAGGGCTGCTTCTTCCGCTCTTCAAGCCCTACAAGTTTAGCTGTGCTATTCCTTGTCGCCCTGTTGACCGTTGAAGACTTGACGAAGATGTGGCCGCCCAATATGGATACAGACGCCATTCCTTCGTTGTGAGCAATACTTAGTTCCCCTCGCCTCTTACCCACCAGCAAGATTAACCCAAGTCAATCTTCCCCAGTAGAGTCGTCTGGTTCATCGGGTACTATTATTATTATTATTATTATTATTATTATTATTATTATTATTATTAACATCATCATCATAAGAAGAAGAAACGATATTATACGGGAAAAAATTAATATTAAGCTTTCAATTTTGAAAGGTAATACGAACGTAAGAAAGTAAGTTTGTTAGAAGCTCACTATTATCAGTCATTTGTTGACAGTGAAACTGTTCACAATATTATGCTACCGTTTTATGAACATGTAATTGTACTAGAAGACTACAACACTAATCTACTAGCGACAAACTCCTACAACACAATGAAATTACAATGTTCCAGTCTTGCAATATGACAATACTGCCTACCAAACCAACTCATCATAAAACCTACTTTGACATACTAATTAGACTTAATTATAACAACCCTTCTGAGAGTTACAACTACTATACACATGGAAGGGCGAGTTATCTCTGCATATGGCATAACATAAAACTCTAATTAATTGGGACTATCAAACCCGTAGGTTCATGACCGTGCGGATGTAACCTTTCCATACATCCCTATCATGAGCTAATGCTTTCCAATTAACTCGTGTATAATCTACTTCCCTCAAATCGTTTTAATGTAATTCTCCCACCTCATTCTTGGCCTGCCTACTGGGCGATTATCCTCTGGTTTTCCTGCAAAGAGCTTCCATACCCCTCTCTCATCGCATTCTACTATACGTATATTACATAATATACGTTGAATATTCATTCCTTTGACCTAAACGTAGACCTAGATTTGTGACATCTGTGATACTTGAAACATATTATTAACGTTCAATAATAATTGATGAGTACACCGCTGTGGTGTCTTATCACGCAGCGGGCCCGGGTGTGATTCCCGGTCCTGACAGGCTCCTGGATGACATTTTTTCGGGTTTTTTCCTCAGCTGTAAGACAAATGTCAGGAAGCGTAGGACCCAACGGTCCCCGAAAATCATCCGGCCATCTTCATCATCGTTATCATTATCATTAGCATCCTTTACCAGTGTGGAAAGCAACGGGAAGCTACCACCCATAATTCCTTAGTAAAGCTGCAAAGCATAGCATGAAAATGCTATGATTGCAGTGAAAGACATGCCCTCGGGCAGAATTACTATAGAATGGATATAGAATAACTGAGGACGCTGCAAAACTACCTTTTGGGCCGGTTCGCTCACGGTAGATTAGAGATCCCAGAGATTTATAATGCTCACACAATTACAAATAAGTGTATACTTCTTACTCTGGTTTTTTTGATTAATTTCGCATTATCAATTTAGAGAGAAATACAATCGTTTTACATTTCAGATATTCAGAGTGGAGTCGATGAGTTTATTCAAGTCTGCGTGCACTTAATATCACTTAGATTCTCTAAATCACGAAGTTAGGACGGTCACGGACGGTTTCTGAAGAATTGCTTATTGCAGAACGTATGGGCGTGAGAGCGTTTTGTCACGTGTCGTTGCCTTATAAGGGCGATGACTCCTCCCATAACGTCATCTTCCCCACTCCGAATGCACATGTTATTCATTATAGCTTAGAGGGGTCAGGTACCATTAGTTTGGGATTTCTACGTTGATAATAGACTCATATGCACGTTTATGCGCTTTCCAGTTATTATTAAATGTATTTATTATATTTTAGTATTTTTAGTCTATTAATTCTTGCTACACTTGGCACAATCTAAGAACACCTAGGTCTGTAGACCAGAAAGTTTAAATACTTAATGACATGATTTTACAATTGTACTACAAACACGCACCTATCAAGGTTAGATATATAACCAGAAATCCTGCACCCTATATGTCTGATAATATCCGCTCGCTTATGGCTGAGTGGGACGCAACATATAGGAAATGAAGGAGGAATAAGGAACTGACAGACTTACATAGATAGAAACATTATCATCATACACCATTCATGAATACAAACAAATGTTGATCTATTTCGGTCTCATCTAGACAGGGTTTAAAAGTCGTTTTTGTGGATGTCCAGGTCGTCGTAGACCTTGTGGTCGATATTAATCCAGGAGCTAAAGGTAGCAGCCCTTCTACTGGACTACTCATCGTCTGGCTGGTAACCGGACACGAGGAATTTAATCTTACTTTCAAGTTTCAACGAAACGTAAACCAGATATAAACATCTGAGTAATAAAGTAAACCAGAGAGTTTTAAATGCAGAACTATAATATTCTAATACAGTCTATGTCGAACTCATTTGACACGTGGAAATGTTTAAAATCAATAGGCCTCTGTCAAAACAAACGGCAGGTAGAAACAGCAGACCTACCGCTTGATGAGTTGAATGACTATTTCACCCGCCTCTTCACTGAAAACAACCTTCAACACGAACAACAGACAATAGATAAACTAGTGTCATGTTCCCCACAGAGTACCAGAGAAGAAAGTGGACAAGTTTCCCGTACATGCCACAAGCGGCGCTAATGTAGAACAACTAACGACATCTAAATTTTTTCGATTTTCTTCTAGTAGTCTACTAATATGAAATTCAGCACCGTCTGGTGGTAAAATTAAGAATTATAATTATAAAACGCCATCTGGTGAATACTCATGGAATTGAACTTTTATAGGAATAAGTAACATATTACTTAATCGTAAATTATGAAATTATTTGTACCCAGCCTCTCAGACCTAAACATTGTCTTTAATTTTAACAGAAGGGAAGAATGGAAATAAATAAAAAATGTCAATTTAATTTCGTTTATTAAAATTTAAAAACGTGTGTTACGAGCTCATTTAAAAATATACAATTGACCTACCCCCTTATTCTCACATACATATTACTTACTTACTTACTTACTTACTTACTCACTGGCACCATCGAACCCGTAGGTTCATGGCCGCGCGGACATAAGCTCTCCATACATCCCTATCCTGAGCTAATGCTTTCCAATCATTCCCTGTATAATCTACTTCCCTCAAATCATAGTTAATGTTGTTCTCCCACCTCATTCTTGGTCTACCAACTGGGCGTTTTCCCTCTGGCTTTCCTACAAGAAGCTTCCATGCACGTCTTTCATTTCCCATACGTGCAACATGTCCTGCCCATCGCAGTCTACGAGACTTAACTGTTCTTATTATATCTGGCTTCCTATAAAGACCATGTAGTTCATTGTTATGTAGTCTTCTCCATTCACCTGTCTGTTCATCTCTCTTTGGTCCAAAAATTTTCCTAAGAACTTTATTCTCAAATACTCGTAATCTCCTTTCCTCCCTTAAAGTAAGAGTCCATGTTTCGCACCCATATAATATAACTGGTAGAATAATAGTTTTATATATTTTCAGCTTAACGTTTTTTGAAAGGAGTTGGGACATCAAAAGTCTCTGCAATGCATAATAGCATGCATTTCCAGAATTGAGCCTATGTTTAATTTCTTTGTGCGTCTCATTCCTATTTGTGATTATTGTTCCTAGGTATTTGAATTCAGCCACTTCCTCAAAATTTCCCTCATTTGTCATTAGCTGTCCATTTCCATTATATACTGAATTTCTACCTGTGACCACATATTTAGTTTTAATTATATTTACTTCCAGTCCTAATTTCTTAGTGTTACTCAATAGTGTGTGCGTGTTGGCCTTTAGTATCTCCTCGCTATCGGCCAATAATACTACATCATCAGCATAAACTAACAGCTTATTAATACCATTGAGTTGTAAGCCTTCCTCATTCTCTAAAGATTTAATGGCATGCTCTAGTACAAAATTAAATAGTAGAGGAGATAGTGCATCTCCTTGCTTCAACCCATTCTGGATTTCAAACGTGTCTGAAAACTGTTTGCCTACACGCACCCTACTATTTGAGCCATTTAGACACATTCGTATAAGTCTAATTTTAGGAATTCCGAACTCCAGCAGGATACTATATAACTTCTCCCTCTTAATTGAATCATATGCTTTTTTGAAGTCTACATATAGTTGATGTACAGTGCCATTATATTCCCAATTCTGTTCTAAAATCTGTCTTATGCTAAAAATCTGATCTGTTGTAGACCTGTTTCTTCTAAATGCACATTGATGATCTCCTAGAATGTCATCAATGTAGGGAGTAAGTCTGCTTACTAATATATTTGTAAGAATTTTGTATGAAGTTGAAAGTAATGAGATGCCCCTGTAGTTGTTGCAATCAGTTTTATCTCCTTTCTTATAAATTGGTATGATAATTGATTCCTTCCATTCATCTGGAAGAGCTTCTTTTTCCCAAATCATACTAAGCAACCAGCGTATTTTGTCTATCAATTTTTCTCCTCCTGATTTTATCAGTTCTGCTGGGATCTCATCTGAACCTGATGCTTTATACATCTTCAATTTTTCAATTGCCATTTCAACCTCTAATGCACTTGGCTCTGCGACTAGCATTTCTGCTGTCTGTAACTTATCCTCCTCAGTGTCCTGTTCTGTATGTACATTTAATAGCTGATTAAAGTAACTTTTCCATCTATTTAATATACTCCTAGAATCTGCAATCATATCCCCATTTTCATTTCGAATTATGTTTGTTCTGGCCTGAAACCCTTTCTTCTCTATACTAATTCCCTGATATAATTCTCTAATGTTCCTATTTTTTCCATTCATTTCAAGATCATTAATCTTCTCTCTCAAATATTCCCTCTTTTTACTCTTTAGTAACTTAGTGGTTTCCCGTCTAATACTACCCAATTGCTCTAAATTTACCTCATTTGGCTCGTGTAACCATTTAATTTTTGCTAGTTTTCTTTTCTTTACAATGTCGGCACATTCCTCATCAAACCATTTCTTGTTTTGCCTCTTTTTTAAACAACCAATGCTTTCTGATGCTGAAAATTTAATAGTATCTCTTATAGCCTCCCATTCTTTATTTATATCAGATTCTTCTTCGTTTGCCACATTGTCATCTGAAGATTCCAGTACTTCAAATCTATTAACAATTTTGATTTGGTATTCTTGCCGCATTTCATCATTTCTCAAGTTTTTTAATTCATATTTTACAGAATCATCTTTAGCATTCGTTCCTCTCATAAGCGATAGCCGTTGTCTGATTTTCACTCTGACCAGATGATGATCCGAATTGCAGTCTGTCCCTCTAACTGATCTAACATCAATGATGCTACTGTGCCAGCGTTTATCCACTAATACATGATCTATCTGGTTCCGAGTTTCTCCATCTGGGGATGTCCAGGTGTATTTATGAATATCCTTATGCTGAAATGTTGTGCTCTTAACAATGAGATTCTTTGATGTGGCAAATGTGACTAATCTAACCCCGTTGTCGTTACTATCTTCATGAAGACTGAATTTGCCTATTGTTGGTTTGAATATATCTTCCCGTCCCACTTTTGCATTAAAATCTCCTAAGACAATTTTCATATGATATCGTGAAAGGCTATCAAATAAGCATTCTAATTCTTCATAGAAATCATCCTTGATCTTGTCATCTTTATCTTCTGTGGGGGCATGTACATTTACAATTATAAAATCATGTCGTTTACCCTTTAGAATTATGTATGATATCCTATCATTAACAAACTTAATATCTCGGATAGCGGATAGGATCCTCCTTCTGACTAAAAAACCCGTTCCAAATGCAGGTCTTTCTGCACCCCCATAGAATAATGCAAAGGTTCCTGATTCCTGACTACCTTCTCCTGGCCACCTAACTTCCTGTAAAGCGACTATATCCAAGGGCGATTTATCCAATTCCCGCGTTAATATCTCTAGTGCCCCACTATTGTATAAAGTCCTAACATTCCATGTTCCTAGGAACATGTCCCTGTGTTTGAGCCTTTGCTATGGGTTCCCTGAAGTAGTCCCCGCCCGGAGAACCGAATGGGGGACTATTTGACCTCCGGAAAATTTTACCCCAGATGAACCCATGTCCGCATTTCTTGACGGTTGTATTTTTACGGTGAAAGATCGTCACTCTTTCGCCCAAGGTACTTTTTTCGTCTGGCTTATCACCTTCGACCAGTCCGGCATGGGTAACCCTATCGGCAGCAATGCTACCGCCGGCATAGCTCTCAGGATCATTTAAGCACGCAAGCCACTCCACCACGACAAGGTAAAGATACCATGGAGGGTCTCACATACATATTTTATACAATATTTATTAAAGAACCTTAGCCATATCGTACATCTAAAATCCATTATAAAGTCACATTTTTAAAATGTTTGTTAGAAATGGCTGTACACTAACATCACTCTTCCTAACCTAACAAATCTTAGAATTTTATCACTTCTAGTTGGTTTATCTTTGAAAATATATTCACATTAAAAACGTAAACAAGCTTTAATTTACTTACAAATTAGAGTAAAATAAAATCTAAGTATGATTTTTAACTTTCGATATTATATAATTTTTACAGTACCATCTACATAGAAATAAAGGATATCAGTTAAATTTTTAAATTTACAAAATGGCTAATTCCCCATTATCCCGAGTGACGACGCCGTGTGCCTTGCATTTGTTTTATTTAGTTATACCCCTAGCAATGATTCCTGAGGAATGAAATTTGTAATGAGAGCTTAGATGCGAGTCCTGTACTAACCAGTTGTAGGTCTCAGCCAATAGGAAGTATGACCACACGTCATTGCTAACTCCCTCGCTAGCTGCTCGCTAGCGAATATCAAATACAGTCACTGCTAAATATTTTTAAAATCTCGCTACAAAAATTAATTAATATAGGTAATCTTTATCGTAGACTGCGATGGGCAGGACATGTGGCACGAATGGGGAATGAAATACGTGCATGGAAGCTTCTTGTCCGAAAACCAGAGGGAAAACGCCCAGTTGGTAGACCAAGAATGAGGCGGGAGAATAACATTAACTATGAATTGAGGGACGTAGATTTTACAGGCAATGATTGAAAAACATTAGCTCAGGATAGGGATGTATGGAGAGCTTATGTCCGCGCGGCCATGAACCTACGGGTTCGATAATGCCCGTGAGTTAGGACATCTTTATACGTGGAAGAAGTATATTCACTATATATATATATATATATATACACACACACACACACTCTATATTTGGTTTATATCTCTCTGTTAATGTTTTAAATAACCACTAAATGTCACTTTTATTTAAACCATATATAGTCTTCCCCGCGCCTTAGCCATGTGATTAAGACAAGATGTCTTGGCGCAGAGCTACGGGACTTGCGCTGACTCGAGTCTCCATGGGGGAAGAAATGTTCTCAAGGAATTTCTGCCAGTATGGGACCGGTGCCCACCCAGCATCATGAGACATTTGGGTGGCTATAATAAGTAGCGGCTCCACGTTGAGAAGACCCGATATTCACATTGCACTATAATTTTAAGACTTCAGGCAGCAAGTGTACAAAATATTTTAATTATAGTCTATGGTTTAAAATATAAAATCAACACATCCGCGTCTCACTATAATTCTCTATGGACTGTACATGTTTTGTAAGATGAACTGTTTTGTTTGTACGCGTGACAGGCAGAGAATTCACAGCTGAGCTGTCTGGATAGGCTCTCCGATTGGATTTACGGTCAAGGACATTCTTCAAAATCCCTTGCGCGACCTATACATATTCTCTTACTACGAAACAGCGCTACCATTTTAGTTTGCTCATTGTAGTTCATCGTAAACTACCGAAATTTTTTAGATGTCACTGTACTCAGTTTTCCCTCTATTCGAAGTTTCTCTATGATGTTCCCCACCCACGCGAGACAAATTCTTTTTCTACTATATCTCACCTGGTAACTAAAAGAGCAGTGATATTATCATAATCATCAACAACAAGCATTTAGCCCAGTGGCCTGTTCCGATCCCATATGTCGAATTGGTCCTTCCATCTCTTCAATGATCTTCCCAACAATCTTAACCCTTTTGGTTTATAATTATACATTCTTCTTGGTATGCGCTGTTCATTCATTCGTAATACGTGCTGAAGGTAAGCATTTTGATAGTATTTTATTCTTTCACAGAGATTAAATATATTAAGTTCTGTTCTTATATCTTCGTTTTTCTTTTTATCGGTCCTTTGGTATCCTGCTATTGTTCTCAACATCTTCATTTCAGCAGCCTCTATTTGTTTACTATCTGCCTTTGTTAATATCCATGTTTCACATCCATAGACAAGAGATGGAAAGAGCAGTATTACGTATTAAATCTAAAGCACAAGGAATAGACAATATAACAACAACTCTCCTACAAACAAAATTGACATTCTTCCGACAATAGCCCATATTTCCAATGCCTCCATAATGACTGGGAATTATTCCAGACGCTATTAAATTACTCTAGTTCGTCCAACATCGAAAACAAACACACCCAGGACACTTCATGATTAGTTGATTACAGATCCATCTGTATTCTTCCCTGTTTGTCTAAAACGCTGCATCGTATAACACACTCACAGTTAACAGACTGATTAGTAAAGTGTATATATAAACTGTATTATCGATAGGGATGTATGGAGTACATATGTCCGCGCGGCCATGAACCTACGGGTTCGATAGTGCCAGTGAGTAAGTAAGTATAAACTATATTATCAAATATGCACTTGTAATTTGTGCTGGTTGAGTGGAAGAGAATGCCTTATAGCCTTATCTCTGCCAGAATAAATAAATTATTATTATTATTATTACTATTATTCAAATGATATGTGGAACTATACATTAAACATTAACGAATAAAACAAGAAGAGATATTAGATTGAAGTTTCATATCACATTGGCAGTTCCTGTATTACTTTATGGGAGCGAATCTTGGGTAATGACCAAAAAAATACAAAGTAGAATTCAAAGCTCAGAAATGAACTTCCTTAGAAGAACAAAATGCTGCACAAGCTTGTATCGGATAAAGAATGAATATATAAGACCAGAGTTAAGTATATATCCATTGAATGAGAATATCAAAGAATATAGACAGAAATGGTTTACACATGTAGAAAGAATGAATGTAACAAGATCAGCATTCAACTACAAGCCAAGAGGTTCAAAGAATGTAGGAAGGCCAGTGAAAAGATGTGCAGAACAACTGTGAGGCGAAATAGACAATTTTTGACTAGCCCGTGAAGTGAAGAAGATTATTATTATTATTATTATTATTATTATTATTATTATTATTAACCGACTACTTCACCACACATGACTTACTTGATAAGCAACAGTCTGATTTTAGAATTGGACAATACACAAGCACTGCATTTCTAGATGTTGTAGATGATATAAGGTACGCAATGGACAAAAGCGAACTCCCTCTAATAGCCCTACTCGACTAAAGCAAAGTATTTTGTACAGTAAATATAGACCTTTTTTTTCGTTTATACTATTTTTCCAGTCCCGCGCCGTAGCCGAGCGGTTAAGGTAGGAAGCCTTGACGCAGAGCTACGGGACTTGCGCTGGTTCGAGTCTCCATGGGGGAAGAAATTTTCTCTTGGTATTTCGGCCAGTATGGGACCGGTGCCCACCCAGCATTGTGAGGCAATTGGGTAGCTACAATAATTAGCGGCTCCAGGTTGAGGAACCAGCTATAACGGCTGGGGGACTCGACATGCTAACCACATGTCACTCCTACACTGGCTGTTGATCATCTACCTCTGTGATTGACACATGTGGATGTGAAGGGCCAGCAGCCGGCTGGTAAAAGGGCAACCGCTGAAAAGTGGAAAGACCCTCAATCGGAATGGGACTATTTTTCCTTTTTGTTTTACCTGTTTTTTGTTAACTTTCTTTTATCCTCACATAGACACAAGGACAGGACACACACACCCAGACCCAGGGTGGAGATTAAAATTCCCTACCCCGCTAGGAATCGAACCCGGGTCGCCGGAGTGGAGTACGCCAGGGCGACGCACTACTTAATTCTAGGTAGATTAAAGATATATATATCTGTCAGAGAATGTCTTTAATTGGTTTAGTTCGTCACTAGTTAGTTTCTGTTAATAATCGTATTTGTTCCAGGCGCTTGGTGAGAAAATATGGCGTGCTCGCCCCTCTTCTCTTCTGGATTAATATTAATAACGTCATTAAGAAACTACATAACTTCAAGCAACATCTTTACGCCGACAACTTACAGATTTAGACACAATTTTAGACGCAAATAACGAATGAATTGATAACACTGACCTCAGACATAAATCTTCATGGTCCAGACAGTTCGGTCTAAAACTAAATGTAAGTAAAACGCAAGAAATAATTATCGGACATCCAAGAATATTACGCTCCATAAACAATAGCAACATTGCCCGTTATCTTCTTCATCCAACCAAGTCTAAGCCTATAGGCCTGTTACGATCTCACTGATGAATTTTGTATCCAGCGTTTCCTTGGATGGCTCAGAGATTTCTTCCCTGTTGGACAATAACGAAGCACGATCTTGGGAACTATAACTGAACTCATTCGTCGCAAATGATTCATCCAGTTGTTCTGGTATCTGTGTATGCATTCAGTACATGTAAATAAACGTAGTTTCATCAGGATATCATTATTGCCGGCTATCATGTTAGATAATAAACAAATTCCATATGTTAAAAACTTTTGATTTTAAAAATCTTGTGATTTTTAGGTATTAGGAAGTTAGAAAATATTGGTATGAATGGAGAATGAAAGAATGAAAATTATACTTCTTTAAGGAAAACAGTAGCAAAAGCACCCAGTAGGGTATACCTAGAATGAGGTGAAATTATGCACTTTTGAGTGAAGTAAATTATGCGTGAGATGGTTGGAAATAGAGTATCCTCAGAATTTGATATAACAAAAGGATGAAGACAAGGATGCGGGATGTCACCAACATTATTCAAGATATATTTAGAAAATGTATTAATGAAAAGGAATAAGTCATGTAGGGGAATGGGAATCAATATTAATGGCCGTTTACTGCACAATTTATCATTCGCTGATGATCAGATTATAATAGGACAAGATAAAGAAGGTATAGAATATATGATTAGAAAGTTGGTCGATGCATTTGAGGTAGGTGGACTGAAGATAAATTATATTAAAACAGAATATATGGTAATCGGAGGAAATTCAGAAGAACTACAAATAAATAATATGATAATTAAACGTGTTGAAGAATTTAAATATCTTGTATCTATAATAGATAAATCTGGTACTTGTGAAAAATATATTATTATCAAAGTTAATTGTGCAAGAAAGGCGATTAGATCCCTGAATGGTCTTTTATGGAATAGAAATTTGACCAGAAAAAAAAGAGATTATACAGACAGTATTAGAAAGTATACTTGCATATGGATCAGAAAGCTGGACAATAAATGAAAGGATGCAGAAAAGAATCTTGGCGACAGAAATGGATGGATTACGGAGAAGTGTGAGAATATCTAGGCTACAACATATTCGAAATACATATATCAGACAAAAAATGGATGCACAAGAAACTGTTATCGAAAGGATAACAAAGAGAGCTTTACAGTGGTATGGACATGTACAACGGATGTCGGAAGACCAGTGGCCTAAACAGGTTTTGGATTCGATGGTACCAGGCAGAATGAAGAGGGGGAGAAGTAGAAGAACATGATATGAGGAAATATATGATGCCATGATGAAGAGGAGTATGGAAGAGGGACAATGGGAAGATAGGCATCTCTGTAAAGCAGGAATCAAGGGCGAACTGCTGTAAAGTGGAAAGCCTGTATTAGGTAGATATAATTTGAAAACCTTAATTCAGTTTAGGGATGTAAGGAGAATATATGCATGCGCTGTAATGAACCTCCGATTCGATAGTGCCAGTGGGTTAGTTAGTTAATTAGAATAGGAACGATACGACTTTTTGCAGACGATTTAGATCTTCTGGCACTTTCCGAAAATGATTTGCAACGATCAATTTATAATTTACAAAAAATAGGTGCCAAATTTAATATGGAAATATCAATTAACAAAACTAAAATTATGGCATTTCATGGGAAGGACCCCATACAAAGTAAAATCTGTCTCCAGAATAAAATTTTAGAGAGATCTAATCAATTTAAATATCTTGGATATTATCTCTCTATCTGGGATGAAAAGGATATCCCTGAAAAAGTTACTAGTTATAATAAAAGTTTAGGAATTTTTAATCAAGTCATGAAACCATCCCTTGTACAAAAAAACACCAGATTACGTTTATATAACACTTTGGCTAGACCAGTGTTGACCTATGGTAGTGAAGCATGGACACTAAGAAAACAACATGAAAGCAGAATAACGGCTTGTGACATGAGATTCATGCGCAGAACAGCGGGTTACACCAGATGGGATCGGAAAAGGAACACCGATGTCTTAAAAGAATTGAAGACTACGCCAATTTTGGAATATATTAAACAGTACCAACTAAATTGGAAACACCATCTTGAAAGAATGAGTTCAAATCGGATCCCCAAAGCTGTTTATAATTATATACCAAGAGGACGAAGATCACTGGGCCGTCCTATGAAACGCTGGAGGGAAAATTTTCTATAGGATCGTAACAGGCCTTGGCATAATACTTGGAAGGAAGAAGAAGAAGAAGAAGAAGAAGAAGGAAGGATACGAGAATTTATGCAGTTACTTTTATAAGATCTAGTGAATGTTTTAGAAAGTTTTAATGAAATTGTAATATTTCTATGTACAAACACTACCACTTTAATTGTAGTTGCTCTGGCATGTTTCCAGTAACACGGTGGACAGAACCCCAAGCGTTGGAAAGTGATTGCTGTACAGTGTCCTCTGGACATAATACCTATACATGATTACGTTAATTAAAGGTTTGCTGTTGGGAATTTTGAGAGTGTCACTATTAACATAATGACGTCATGGGTGGTAGACCACAAATGGGATAGTATAACGAGTTCAATTTTTTTTTGCATTGCTGTACTCTATAATATCGCAGTACAGATCGATCGAAATCCATATTAGACCGCTCTAATTCTGTTCGATGTTTAATTAAACAACCGCTATACTCTGCTTTAATTGCTCAATTTAAGCATTCCATTCCATTATCTCAGTTTAACCTCTCACCTTATAGGCACTTTTACGTGCCACACGCCACCTGAGACTTAGAGTGGAGAGATTTTTAACTATGAATGACACACATGCTTTCTTGACCGCATAATGTCATGGAGGAACTTCCCGAATGAGCGATCAGCCAAATGTTATGGCTTCCTTCGGGACAAAGCAACATTTATATGAAACGTACCGTTCGTACACAGTGGCACTAAACATGGCTAATATGATAATGATAATTAAGATTGTCAGAATAAAAATTGGACCTTAAATTTTCCTGTCTTTTTATAACAAGCGAGGGAAAAAAAATCACCCAGGAAACGTGTCCTGGCCGGGGATGAAACCAGTACCCGATGCGTACGAGGCAGAGTAGAATAATTTTAAGCATAATATTAACACATGTAAGAATAAAATTAGCTAAATATGAACCTGCAGGGTCTCTTCAAATTGCATTTCTGAAGATTCGTATCTCAAATTTTTTATCTTATTTTCAATGTCAGGTGAAGAAGAGTCAATAGTTTACACATTTTTTAAATATTATTCTTAACCCTTAAATTGGCAAAACACAAATTTCTTCCGTTAGTTATTCGAATGTGGCGGACCGCAGTGAAAACGGAGTCTTATGTAACTGATATTATTAGGTATATTGCATAATTAGACACATATTTACTTGGTTTCTTTTTGTTTGCTTTTTTCTGATTTATTTAAAATATTAAATTCATTGAACCAACTGATGGATCCGAAAGGATACATTACGAATTTAAGGGTTAATTATTATAATGCATGAGGAGTAACCTTTTATAAATCTTTCAAAACCCGACATATCCATTTTTGGTTAAATTATTATTATTATTATTATTATTATTATTATTATTATTATGATAATTATTATTTCTGTCAAGCTCCCTCTGTATCTATTCCTATTTTTACATTAATTGTAATAAACCTCCTTTAATCGTGTTTGGCACCATGCCGGATCGAGGAATGAGATGAAATGAAGCCTCTGTTTATTGAAACTCTGTTATGTACATGGATTCTCGTTGACCACACCTTTCGCACTATCAAGGAACAGATGAAATTAAATCGATTACATGAATATGGATACATTCTGTAATGACGCCAATAGAAAAAAAAATATAAAATCCTACACTAGCTCCGATTCGTCCATAACTAACTCTATACGGAGTGACCGAAATCCGAACTCGGGAACCAAAGGTGGAAGGAGTCCACAAGTTAACTGAGTTAAGGGGGGAAAGGAGATTACTATTATTTGAGAAAAAAGTTCTTATGAAAATGTTTGGACCAAAGAGATGAACAGACAGGTGAATGGAGAAGACTACATAGCAGTGAATTATATGGTCTTTGTAGGAATCGAGATATAATAAGAAGAGTTAAGTCTCTGTTGAGTTTCAATACATTTGAATTTTTCCCGGCCTGTTCAATTGCTAATGGGATACGATGTCCTCTTGTAGTCGTGGTCACTGTGATTGACCAATTTGCACAGTAAAAAGTTGAAGTCTGGCCGCTGTTTCTAATATAAATCTCTTTACTATTGCTTCTTTAATATTGTTCACTAAGTCATGTACACTAGCAGAACTACACTTTATCTCGAGGTAACACAGTTTAATAGTGTCTTGAAAAACGACGAAGCAATTTGCTCTAATAGAACAGGAGCGGCCTGCTCGTTGCGAGGACAGGACTGAACTTGTTGAACTTGAAACTTTTATCAATATTGAAGCTGCCTGCTCTAGTTGAGTACAGGAGAGGCCTGATCGTACCGAGGAGACGACTCAACTTTAAGAACGTAGATATAGCTCGATCAGCTCGTCGAGCGTCTATGTAGAACTTGAAGCTTCAAAGTAACATTATAGCCTGCTCGAATAAAACAGGACGGTCTGCTGGAAGATTAGCAGAACTCAAAACAAATAGCCTGCTCACGAGGTGAATCAGGACGGTCTGCTCGCGGCAAGGAGCAGAACTCTACTCGATGAGAGAGAGCTCGACCTTACTTCTTGAAGGCCGAGACGATAATGTTACTATGAGTAAGTAAATTACTAACAAGAAACAAGCAATCAGACCGACAGCTTTCATAAATGAATAAACAATAAACTCGGTCTGTTGCAAATAAATGAAACAAGCGAAAACAAATATAAACGGAGGGAATTCGAATATGAACAACATAGAAGAAAAAAGGGAAAATTACATTCGAATTTCCTACTGCTTAGAAAAGGCAAATATGCGTTAACAATATCATCTCCGCTAAACTTAAATTAATATACACATTAAATTTAAGATTTAACAATCTCGTAGACTGCGATGGACAGGACATGTGACACGATTGAGGAATGAAAGACGAGCATGGAAGCTTCTTTTAGAAAAACCAGAGGGAAAACGCCCAGTTGGTAGACCAAGAATGAGGCGGAAGACTAACATTAACTATGATTTGAGAGAAGTAGATTATGCAGGGAATGATTGGAAAGCATTAGCTAAGGATAGGGATGTATGGAGAGCTTATGTCCAAGCGGCCATGAACCTACGGATTTGATAGTGCCAGCGAGTTAGTTAACTGCAATCACATCTTGCTCACTTTAAGATTGGGATTCGAGGGTTTAGACTCGGCCAAAGTCGATGGAAATTTTGATATGTATATCTTTCTTCGTAAGGAAAGTAATTCCGTGTATTTCGCCACGTAAATTTATGGGACGTGAAATAACCACAAGCTTGATAAAATACTTTTAGAATATTTGTCGATACTTTCATAGCTACGTTTGGTTGGAGTCGTTATTCATAAAAAATGCTAAAGAGAACCATATGTTTATAATTTAATGCACGTGATTGAAATTTGGATTAAAAAAATATTCTATACATCGATCCGTCCGGGTTTGAATTCGCGACCCCCGAACCTGGGACAAGGAGCATAACCGCCAGTCCACATAGAGTTGCGAACTATTAATTTTACTTAATATTTATATGGCTAAGAAGAAACTGCCTGCTGACGGATGTCCTAGAAGGAATGGTCAATGGAAAGAAAGTTAGAGGCAGAAAAGGACAATATTAAAATAAATGGTTTGTATGCATATACAAAAAAGGAAGGCTGAGTTAAGGAATGAGTGGAGAATGATGAGTTTGCAGTGAAATAACTGCTATTGGACATAACACTATGAATGAATGAATGAATGAATTTACATTTTGGAGATAGCTGGACAAAAATGTTTGAGAAGCATAGCATTACAATATTGGTAAAACTAGACCATTAGTAAAATATACATTGATTGCCACAGATAAAACCAGCCAGTGCAATCAAAATGGCAATTAAACAAATTAATTGTGATAATTTGAACATTAAAACGGAGAACCACATCAAAGCAATTGCACGCATGGAACGTAAACGTGACACACTTTACGCTCCTCAGCTTCAGCAAATCAGCCATTTGCTGTTACTTCAAAGTAATTAACTATTACACTTTACTTTGCTTTTATATTTGCAAAATATGTGCACAAACTTACAAGAAATGTTGAAATATCAGTTAACTCGACTGTAAAATGTTTAATTTCTGTCATTTGTGGTCGTAGTAAACTTAACGGCAATAAAATTCCTTTGAAACTAATTTCACCGTGCATATTCATTATCTTGTTTATATTCTCATTAAGTCTATTATGCATTACAGGGGCTATTGTAGTCCAAACGTCTCTCAAAAAACGTTATATATATAGTTTTTTAATATCACAGTATGGCCTTTTTTTGACATTTCTAGTGTTCTCTCCTGGCATTGGCGTAATTGTAACCCACTTCTGAGGTTGCCCCGATGATATGATGGGTGATGATGATAGTGGTGTGCCAGAAAAGTCCCTAATCTTCTTCTTCTTCTTCCTTTCATGTAATAGACCTAGTGGTCTGTTACGGTCTCAATCCAACGTTTGAAGGGTCTGCCCAAAGATCTCTTGCCTGGTGGCTGGTAATATAAGATCTGACGTGGTATTCTTGTTCTGCTCATTCTTCGTACGTGAGATTTCCAGTTGTTTCTGTATTTTTGTACATATTCCATGACTGATTCTGTGTGTAATTCTTTGAGAATCTCAGAATTCCTGTCCCTAATCCTAAGCTTAATCTAAGATGAATATGAATGATGATGATTGCGATGGCCATATGGCGTTCGGGCCTTAAAAGTATCCTGACATTTGTCTTACAGGTGAGGAAAAACTCCGATAAAAACATCACCCAGAAAACTGTACCGTTCGGGTATCGAACCACTGTGTAACAAGGCAGCACGCTACCTCGAGACCCAGCGGTCGAAAACTAAAAATAGGCCTATCTAAAACTGTTATTCTACCATTTACATTAGGCCTATATGGATGCGAAACATGGAATCTTATTTTTAGAGAGGAGGGAATATTATGAGCATTGTAGAATGAAGTTCTTGGGAAAATGTTTGGACCAAAGAGAGATGAACAGACAGAAGAATGAAGAAGACCGTATAACAGTGAAGTGGGCCGCGGCGGATTAATGTTTATGATCCTTGCCTCTGATCCCGAGGGTCGCGGTTTCAAACCCGATGGTATTTTTAGGATGGAAAAACCCAAGGGGCAAGTCATCCGGGAAGGACTTTAAGCCTTGGGTCCTGAGTCTGAAGATTTTCAGGCTCGTAAAAAATCCGTAAGTCTGAACAAAGAGGCCTCTAAGCAAAATTTACTGATCTCAAACATCCTAGTAATAGGCCTACCTTAGTTGCCTGCTTGATGTCTAATTGAGTCGGAGTTTGACCGCATGCTACTCATGACATCTTTGGGCAAATCAGGTAACTAAAATTAATTGACAGAGGAGAGGCTCTGGCTCAAAAATGGACTACGCTATTAATCACACATTAATCATATACGAGCTGCGAGCTACATGATCTTTATAGGAAACCAGATACAATAACAGTTATGTTTTATAGACTGCGATTGGCAAGACATGGTGGCACGAATAGGGAATAATGAAAGAGGGGCATGGAGGCTTCTTGTAGGAAAACCAGAAGGGAAACGCCCAGTTGGTAGACCAAAAATGAGATGAGAGAATAATATGTATGATTTGAGGGAAGTAGATTATGTACGGGATGATTGGAATACAATATCTCAAGATAGGGATGTGTGGAGAGCTTATATCCGCGATGCCATGTAGGCCTATCACACTTATTGGTTCGATAGTGCCAGTGAGTTAGTTATATTTTCGAAAGTATAATGCTCATATCGCGAATTATTGCTAATACATAAGCGAAACTCACTTATATTAATTACTAGCTAATACCCGGCGTGCGCTGCTACTCCTAAATAAATGTTGATGTGTTTTTACCACCAGCCGTGCGCTGTTATGCTTGCCCGGGAATCTGCTTATCCCGATCTTCTTGGCATTAATGAAAGATAGAAATGGTTATTGTGAGTTATCCGTAAGAGATAAACATATGCTGTCGCGAACTTTTTTGTAGAGCTTTTTGAGATATTCAATTCTGTGTATATTAATTTGGTGTATTTGTTATGGTTTAGGCAGCGTAAGCCATTTAGGCGTCCTAATAGGGACTTTATTTAACGTTTTTTATTACAAAGGGTGATTTTTTAGGTGCGAAGGGGTTGAGTATTACAATTCTCTTATAGCCTATGTTCATTCCGGGAATCTCCTGAACATTTTGCAAAAACACCCTATGACAATTGGATCAACGGTATGGTCGCGCATAAAGTACGAACAAACAAACATACATTAATTTTTATATATTAGATAAATATCTTAGGCGGCTCCCTGGCACAAGCAGTTAGACACTCGTCTTTCATTGCTGGGGTGCCGAGATTCGATTCTCGGTCACTCCATATGTGTTTTCTAGTATATGAGACGGACTTCAGACAGGTTTTTCTCGAAGTTTCTCCCGTTTTCCCCTATCACAAATTTCATTCCACCATTTCTCTATACTCCTCTCATCCATTGCATTCATCCGCCCCTGTGACAGTACGTTAGGCGTTGTTAGCCGGCACTCTTGTTGTTCATAGGCCTCTATAAATATAAGACTGTCATCTGATCTCATCCCTCGTTAAGGACCTGACTTGAACACGAAGTGAAGATATTATATTATATAAGTTTCTTACAAATATACTCTATTAATCAAACAATGGATTCTCTCTGCCTAAAAAGAAAATGTTGTCTCAATTCGAATAGTTTCGCAATTTCACGATATCCACTTTTTAACAGTAGTAAGAGATATCTATCCTTATTCAACCCTGTATTATGGCATGTGGACTCAAGCTCGTCAATATGTTATATGAGACCCTTATAAGCTAAGGAATGCAAGTGCAAAATTGCTGATTTAGGGATTAAGAGTATAGTTTTGTGATTAAAACAGATACTAATCTGAGGGGCCAATGGATTCGAGTAAAAATTGTCTGGTGCTGAAATCTGGTTGTTGTAAAGGAAACTTCTCTGGATGCCAATAAGTTAGATCACTCCAAAAAGTAATACATACTACTATATGTTTAATTATATTGGAATAAAGACATACACATTTGTTTCCAATCTTGAATTACTCCATTAATCTTCTTCTTCTTCTTCTTCTTCTTCTTCACGGTTTAGGCTTATTTACTAGCCTGTTCCGGCTCCAAATTGCCGGCTATCAATTTGGAGCTTATAAGTATTTTGAAGTGTCCCCTGAGTACGCTACTAACGTTCTGCAGGGTTAGTCCTTTGGAAGGGCTGCCTCCTTAAAGCCTTTGGACTTGCTTCCTTGTGCTTTATCCCCACAAGAAGGGTTGCCTCTTGTGCCTTCTGCCGTTGAGGACTTCACTCTTGTTTACTCCATTCATATATATAATAAAGAGGGATGGAAATATTCCACATCTTTCCTCACTCCACTGTATATCTCCTGTCTTTTTAAAGTCTGTCGTTAGTTCCAACACCTGCCAAAATAGTTTTATATACCTTATGAATATTCTTTAATGGTTGTTTTGGTACTTGGTCGACTGTTAGTATCTGCCGTAATATATTACGATTTGCTCTATCGAAAACCTTTTGATATCAAGAAAAGCAAAATGTGTCTCAAAATTAAATTATTCGGGGTTTTCAATTAATAATTTCATTGAGAAATATCTATCATAGCAAGATATTGCTAGAGGATAAAAGTATGTTCTTCGCCAATAATGATTTCATAGTGAACCTATAATTTACTTTTAGTGTTTTTATATAATTATGCTTTATTCACGTCCACCGCTGTGGTCTCGAGGTAGCGTGCTGCCTTGTCACGCAGCGGGTCCGGGTTCGATCCCCGGCCGGGACAGTTTTTCTGGGTGAGGTTTTTATCGGGGTTTTTCCTCATCTGTAAAACAAATGTCAGGAAAACTTTAAGGCCCAAACGGTCCCCGAATTCATATGACCATCATCATCCTTATCATCATCATCATTCTTCAACGGTGTGGAAAGCAACGGGAAGCTACCACATCTACAATTCCCTAGTAAAGCTGCAAGCATAGCATGAAAATGCTGTGATTGCAGTGAGGTACCTGCCTTCGGGCAGAAATACTATGGATGGATGGATGGATACTTTATTCAGATTTCAAAAGACGTATTCCTCCGTAGCGTTTTTTTCAGATTTCCTTTTTTTATGCATAGGGATTACAATTTATTTAGACCAGCTTTCTGGTATTTTTTGTCTTTTCATAGCATATTTAAGAATCTTAAAAATCTCATATCTAAATTATAGTTGATATACGTAATAATTAAACTTTTATCAGATCGTCTGTTGGAGCTTTATGATTTCATAATTTGTTCAGAATTTGCTCCAGATCATTGAAAGGAATGAATTCAATCACAATATTATCACATAATAGGAGTTAAAGTTGATTTGTTAAACTACAGGTGTTCAACATATTTTAGTTTTTTTTCTTAAGGGACACCTGTAATTGAGTGGTTATTTTAACATTATTATTAAATTTCTAAGACTCTTATACATTTTTGGGTACGTTAAAACTTAAAACTTGAAATATGAGGCCAGAAACTAAAACTTGTTGACTCTTTAACATCTAGCTTTGAATCATAGCCAAAAGAGACGAGATGTTAAAGATATTCATTAAATTAATCACTTCAGGCATAAAGGGCCACAATCCATTTTACGTTTGCAAAAAAGAGATTTTAATTATCGTACTCTCTACCTTTACATGCATATTTTCGCAAGAAAAGGCTATAATCCAGGTTCATAGATTTTTAATAAAAGAAATATGATATCATTACTAAACAAAACGTGTGTATGAGTGAAACCTGCCATCATCATATTTGACGGATCAATTAATCTCTTAGTCTTGGACTCTTCAAGGAGCTTCTCCAATTAACAAAATCCAACACACCCTAATACAAAAATCCCAAGTCATAGAAATATGGTCTGAGTCTCTTTCTGCTTCAAACAGTTGAATTAAAACCTAAAAGCTACATAATAATAATGCCATCTCTTCTAAAATATAAGATATAATTATATCTCAAAATATTTGAGCTTAATTTAAATTTGTCAAGCATTAGAGTGTAAAATTTAATTCTACAACAGCAAATATAAACATATATTATGTAGGTGAATGCTTATTTCGAAAGAAAAACAAAATAAGTATTCGGTTCTTGTCAGTGATTGAATACAGAGGAAATGCACTTAGCATAATAATTTATATATCTGAAATACTGAAAAGCTATCCAATTTTATTGAAGATCCTATAACAACATATCAGTATGGTCTTGTCAAATCTACATTATATAGTTGGATATTCAATTATAAATTCATGTAATTTATACTTGTTTCTGTTCACATGGAAAATAAATAAAATGTAATGAGATGATCAGTATTAATTAAAAAAAATTAAACCAATATTTTAGTTGTAATTGAAATTAGATGAAATATGGATATATTCCACATATTTATTTGATGCGTAAATTAAAACAATTTAGCTAGAAGCCATTGACGTAATTCATTGACCGAGAATAACATATAACACTTTGCTAATTGGTGTTGGCGTTGAAATACAAATTACAGTGGTAAAAAACAAATGAGACACATTTATAATTAACAATACACATGCACTATTTTCTTCACATCTCTGAACTATGTTGTTTCCACAGTCTGTTTGTCTCTGATGTTTCCATAGTTTGTTTGTCATTGAACACCCATTCTCTAAAAGTTAACTTGACACGAAGGTAAACAGGAAGAGCATTGTTCTCATATATAAGTGACTTCTATAGTATATTGCGATACAAGTGAGGTAAGCACTTGTTACTGATCGAGAAAGAGTTTTTCAATTTTCGAGATCTGTTACGTTATTACCTCATGTGATTTGCATACTATTTTTTGGTCGACGTGACTAATTTTTATTAAATATAGTAAGAGACGAATTAAAATATTGGTTGGATGTAAATGACTTCTATGAGAAAGAAACATTTGGTGATCGGTGCTATATAGCGTTTCTTTGTTTTATCATAAGCAAGGATTGTTGGCTGTGGAGACATTTTTATATGTAGTATCATGATTAGAATTTGTTTGATAATTTTATTATGGAAGGAGTCATGGTAGATGATAGAGAAAGAAGCCTGGAGAGTGGGATGTTCTGCGTTAATTCCGGAAAAGTCTAAAGAAAGGTACGAGCTAATGTGTACAAAACATTCAAGAAATGTTTTATTTTACTTACCAAACGTGTGCTTTTTGAGTCCATATCAGCATTGCGATTTTTTTTGTTTGCATAGCAACCAGGTTAGATGTGGGAACGTTGACTTATTTCCAGTAACAACAATATTGGTAAGTATAAGAAATTAGTCACATCGACCAAAAGATTATTTTTATCGCTTCATATATGTTGCGTTGTATTAGATATATGTGTATATAGGAGAGCAGAGACAAACATAATCATGAATACTGCAGAAATAAATACAGTACGAGCTAGTAAGTACGTAAAACCAGATTGAACAGAATGGAAAACGAAGATGTAGACAACAATGCGATATAATGGACGTCAAAAAAATTATAGAAAAATAGATTGGAACGCTCTCATAAATATAGCCTAATTAGAACAGTTCGTGTTTTGTATACAAAACTCAATACAGATGTTGGAAAACCGAACAATCGACGGAAATAAGGATTTACATCACCTTCCAATGAATCATCTATTGTTTGATGATAAAAGTTAAAAGTTTAAGAAGAATAAATATAAAAATAAATTGAAAGGGCTCGGCTGTAAAACATGGTAACCGACAATTTCTTAAACATTGAGTTGTAGTATGTAAACTGTAATGTGTGACCTCCCTGAAGCATTTGGTGCACGTATTTTTATTTACCATGACAGTACATCTGCCGTCTATTGACGTATGTAAAACCTACGTGCAACAAATGCTTCAGGAGGTCACATATCACAGTTTACGTGCTACAACTCAATTTTCAAGAATTTGTCAGTTACCATGTTTTACAGCCGATCCTTCAATTGTAATCACTAGGGCTCGGACATGAAGTTAGATTAAGTGCAGTCTTACTATACATAATATTGCTTGATGAGGTGGTATAGGTTGTATAGGCGGGTAATGAAATAAGTAGCTAATTGTGGATTACAAGTTTATTTTGTTGCGTAAAATATTTTTTAACTTTTTTAATTAAATGCTACAGTACAACAAAAAGTTAAGCAAATTTATAATTTCCGCATATTTCTCAAAGAAAATTATAAGCTGGATTTTGCACTTTATTGAAAGGAATATTCGCGGAAACCATCGTTTCGCATAAATCCTTGTAAAATTCACGATTATTACAAGTGTCTGAAACTCCTTGTGCATATGATTGTATTTCATTGTCAAGCTTATGTTTTACATTCCCAATGTGTATTTTAGATTTGCAATGGCTCTTCTCTCCCCCTTCAATTCTACATTACACAATTTACAAAATATTTTATCTTCTTTTAGGCAAAAATACTCATGGCCGTACTCATGTACCTTCATCTTGTGTGTGTTTGGGTTTCGGCATGTTGTAATCATTCATCAGATCGTGGTGATCGGTATTATGATTTGACTGAATACTATACTGTAGCAGGACAGCAAAGACGCCAATGACTGTGGCACTGCGCACGAGACGGGACTAACTACCTGTGCAGTCAACTGTTTGAAAGCGAAACGGCAATGAAAAGGCAATGAAGTCCGACCTCTAGTAATCACTGTAAAATTACAAGAGAGAAGTCATGTATCTTGGCGGTATAGCACAACAGTTGGACATAAAACTAATCGAAATAATTTGATATTTGGATTTTTGGCAAACTTCTTTTCTGAATTGTAACACGTTCGATAAATAGTGTATAAAATTTAAAAAAAATAATAGAGGATCCTAATCACGTAGAGTTTTTAAGGCTGACAATCGCTACACACGTTTAGAATTTTCAATGGAAATATCTGAGATAAAACTTCAATGTATCGAAACTTACGCATCACCCAGTAGAAATAGAGCCTGTAAACTCCAAGGGAATAGTGTTTCTGTTACAAGATTTGCTATTACCTCGCCTCTGTATTCTTACAACATTTATTATGCTTGCCGTGTTTGGTCCCTGAATTCACTTCATTACATGAGTGTACGCTGAATTCCAAGGCGCGCAAGTAGCAACCTAGTGTAATGGAATTTCTGTTCAACGCACCTTTTCCTTCTGCTTCACACTCCAGTTAGTACCTAAAGCTCTTCTCACTGTTTCCAGTCTTAAGTCTATCTGCAGTGACAATTCGTCATAGAGTTTCATGGAAAAGAAAAATAGAAAAACATTTGAATAAGAAACATTTCTTGGATTTTTCGCGTCGAGGATACAAGATTGGCCTCTAGCCACTGATTCCGATTTTTCTGCGTGATCTCGCATGCCATTATTAACCCTTAAATTCGTAATGTATCCTTTTGGATACATCAGTTGGTTAAATTAATCTAATATTTTAAATAAATCAGAAGAAAACGAACAGAAAGAAACAAGTTAAATAAGTCTCAAGTTATACAATATACCTAATAATAACAGTTATACAAGATTCTGTTTACACTGCGGTCCGCCACGTTCAAATAACTAACAGAAGAAATTTGTGTTTTGCCAATTTAAGGGTTAAGGAATGATAGGTCTTATGCACCAGAAACTCTAACCTATCATTCCTTGTTAATGGCAGATGAGATCATGTCGAAACGTTGGAATAAGTGGCTAGAGACAAACCTTGAATCACCGATCCGGAAAATCCAAGAAACATTTCTTAATCATACTTATTTCTTCCAAAATCTACAATATATATATATATATATATATATATATATATATATATTTGTCATGAAAATCCAGGCCCGGTTAATGTTTCAGCTTTCCTTGAAAGTTATGGTCAGAATAATCAACCAACATCTGTGTCACCCACTAGTTCCTATAGTCCACGTATTAGGCTTTGTCCAAATGTTCAAAAATACTTCCTCAAACGGACGAAAAATAAAATGTGAACAAGTATAAATGCAATTTAGATATGCGTACTAAACACTAATTCCTTTTCTGCCTCGGTAAATAAATTCCTTCCCTGCATTCCTATCTCTCTCTCTAATCCTATCGTCCATTCCACTACTCATAATTTTGAGCCTTCTTCGGGGACAAAGGTTATTTGCACTTGCAGTCCAGTGTTGTCAATTCAACATGGACACTGTAGCTCGCAGTGGTGAAAGAAGAAGTACTACTACGCAAATATTAAAAGTCAATCAGCGTCATTAGACCTACTTAAATATGAAGAAGTAATAATTAACCATTCAAGGTCCATGACACTGTTTGGGAGAAGTTTGGCAACATCCTTAATCGCAAAGTTATTGTGGCTGCTGTCTGATTTGGTGGGAAGGAAGCGTGTGGAATGTGAATGAATGAATGAATGGAATTTATTGCCTTTTTTTTCAAATAGAAAGATGCATGTGTATTTACATTGCGCACGGGCCTGCTTGGCCTTACGTGCATTATTTTTCCATGAACAAAGGGGAAAAAAAAAACAAAAGTAATCATAATACATAAACAAATCCCTACATGGCTACACACGTGTATCAGAACAATGAATATATATAAATAAAATCTATGTCTACAACTATATACATATTAATGCACATCTACATTCATCCATGAAAAGACCATAATAATAATAATAATAATAATAATAATAATAATACTTTATTTATTCTGGCAGAGTTAAGGTCATAAGGCCCTCTCTTCCACCCAACCAGCAAAATACAAATAAATATTTGACGAATATATATATATATATATATACACTATACTAATTATAAACAGTTAAAGATACAATAAATGTAGCAATGTAAATTTCATGTACAAACAACATTTTATAGGGTAATAACAATAATGAAACGGTAATAATAATAACATAAATATGATGCATTATACGAGAGACACCAATTAATATATATGTGTGTAGATATAAAAAAGTCTCATTCTGTATATTAATAATTAAAAAAAGTGCTATAAAACAAATTAGGAAAAAATAAGAGAGAGAGATAGAGAGAGAGAAACACACACATACTCCCCCATACACATACACACGCGGGCGCTCATAACCCCCAGTTCCTGCAGACATCAAATTCACTGTCTGACTATTCAACTTATCAAGACTACTTGTTACATAATATAACTGAAGATCGAAAACAAAGACCATATTGATATTCTTATTATTGATAATACATGTATCCTTATTGATCTCCAGTTTTGCTGTACCTCAATTTCCTTACTGTACCCACAGATTTGCATGTTTTCACTTCACTCTCAATACATCCTAAAAGATCCCAGCACGCTACTCTCTCACGATCTGACCTGAGAAATCTCTCCGGCAGCAATTGTAATCTAAGTTGCTCTCTCTCTTTACATAATGCTATAATATGTTGCCAGTTTTCACGGTAATTGCGTAGAGGGCACAGTTTAATGCGGAATGTAGTGAGTGAAGGTGTTAACTTTTCTAAGAACGACTGCAGCGCTAAAGGGGCACAGATCCTTGGTCTGATAATAGTTATCCAATCAGAAAATAAATTAAGAAAAATATGACAGAAAAGACAAGGAACGATTGAAAGGAATTGCAAAAATAAAAAAATAAAAAAACAACAAATCACATTATAAATCATTACTAAAAATGTTTTCTGTTGTGCAGAGAAATCTATTGTGACTCACCAAAAGTAGATTGGAT
Source organism: Diploptera punctata (assembly GCA_030220185.1). Lineage (NCBI taxonomy): Eukaryota > Metazoa > Arthropoda > Insecta > Blattodea > Blaberidae > Diploptera > Diploptera punctata. The sequence goes on from JASPKZ010008886.1 coordinate 1,520,872, forward strand.
TGAATTTTCACAGTATGAGAAGAAGTACAATTAAAGGTATAGAATAAATATAGTTCTGGAATAAAATTGATTACGTAACAAGTAATTGTATAAGTGTGACTTAAATTGTCGTCTGCGGCAACCCCTGATAATAATTTGAGGGAGGACATTTCTGTAGCAGGCATAGGATTCTGTGAAAGAGTAGAAATCTTGGAAGTGCTGGTGAGGGATTGATAGACTGTTATCTTGTGACCTAGTGTCAATATTGTGATAAGAAAATAATTTGTCAAATTTGGACGCCAGGTAACTAGAAGTATAAGAATTCTGAGACTTGGAAAAAAGTGAAAGAGAGTGCAATTTACAGCTATCACTAAGACTTAGCCAAGAGAGATTATTGAAGTATTCGGAAATATGATCATTGCCTTCATCTAGATACTTACTTACTCACTGGCACTATCGAACCCGTAGGTTCATGGCCACGCGGACATAAGCTCTCCATACATCCCTATCCTGAGCTAATAGTTTCCAATCATTCCTTGTATAATCTACTTTCCTCAAATCATAGTTAATGTTATTCTCCTACCTCATTCTTGGTCTACCAACTGGGCGTCTTCCCTCTGGCTTTCCTGCAAGAAGCTTCCATGCAAGTCTTTCATTTCCCATACGTGCAACATGTCCTGCCCATCGCAGTCTACGAGACTTAACTGTTCTTATTATATCTGGCTTCCTATAAAACCATGTAGTTCATTGTTATGGAGTCTTCTGCATTCACCTGTCTGTCATCTCTCTTTGGTCCAAAAATTTTCCTAAGTACTTTATTCTCAAATACTTGTAATCTCCTTTCCTCCCTTAAAGTAAGAGTCCATGTTTCGCACAGATATAATATAACTGGTAGAATAATAGTTTTATATATTTTCAGTTTAACGTTTTTTGTGAAAGGAGTTGGGACATCAAGAGTCTCTGCAATGCATAATAGCATGCATTTCCAGAATTGAGCCTATGTTTAATTTCTTTGTGCATGTCATTCCTATTTGTGATTATTGTTCCTAGGTATTTGAATTCAGCTAATTCCTCAAAATTTCCCTCATTTGTCATTAGCTGTCCATTTCCATTATATAATGAATTTCTACGTGTGACCATATATTTAGTTTTATTGATCTAGGTAACTTTTAAAAATTATGACCAGTTAATGAAAAGTACAACAATTTCATTATTACATTAATTTTTCAGGAATTACATTTTCTATCGGTAGAATCTACTTTTTCAGTGCATGTTGAATAATCAATAATTATCCGTATCAAGTAGTAAATAATTTCCTTGGAAAGGTGCTACAATTACTGTCTACACACGATATTGTGCGAGTAGCTTATCTTTTGTTTTTACACGAAGTTGACTTTTCTTTTTTTTTTTTTTTGCATACTACTAGAACTTTAACATTTTGAGCTATAAAATTTCATGGGGTGCGTTGATACACGTAATAGCGGGCAGGGTTTGATCGCCAGGTATAACAATCTTTAAAAATAAATAATAAACTTTATCAGTAGTTATAATTCATCTAATATATTTTGCGGCATAAGGCCGTGTTTTAATAAAAAAATACAAAATTTTACAAATGTACACTCTTTGAAAAAAATGATGGCGCAACTATTTATGGTGGAAAGTTAAACGTTTCGGAGAGCGATCAACACTAGTAAGTTGTTACATGTGCTGTCTCCTTTGAGGTCAAATCCGGCGGCATAAGGGGCCAATCATAGATTTACACCAGTCGTTATTGAAAGAATTAAAAAAAATGTATTAATTGAATATCTAAATGAAGAGAGTTATCAGATGACTGAAAGCAAGTAATGGGTCTCTTAAACCAGTCAATAGTAAATTAGCGCTTATTTCTGATGCAGATATTTGTATCGTTCGCTTCAGTAGAGCAGTCAGTAAGATGCTTTCTTGCGAGACGGAGGCCCAGGTTCGATCCTGGTCAGGATTTTTTAAAAATAACGTCGTTATTTTTTATAATGCCTACACGTTACTAGGGTACGTTATATAAGTAAATTTGTGTGTTTATGTATATATATACGGAAATTATTCAATTAAAGGAAACAGTTCATATTTATTTATTTATTTATAGGCTATATAATGAATTTTTTCCTCACCTGCAAGACAAATGTTAGGAAACCTTTAAGGCCCAAACGGTCCCCGAAATCATATGGCCATCATCCTTATCATTATCACCCTTACCATTATCATTATCATCATCATTCTTCACCGGTGTGGAAAGCAACGGGAAGCTACCACACCTACACAATTTCCTAGTAAAGCTGCAAGCATAACAAGAAAATGCTATGATTGCTGTGGAAAGCAATGGGAAGCTACCACACCTACACAATTCCCTAGTAAAGCTGCAAGCATAGCATGAAAATGCTATGATTGCAGTGAAGGACCTGCCTTCGGGCAGAATTACTATGGATGGATATAATGAATAACGATTGTAAAATCTCGTTACTTCGTTAAAAAACACAAGGCATAACAAGTATTGTTTATTTCCACTACTAATGTAAAATGCGTCTGATTAATTTAAATTAAGACAAGTTAATATACTATTTAATTATACAAGTAAGTCCTGGATATTGATTGCATCGCTTCATACAGACAGTTTCTACCTTCTAACAAAGGAACACTTGTGGTCCAGTGGAGGGAGCTTCTATGTCCCATGCAGAAGGTCATGTGTTCGATCCCGCTGTCATGATTTTTTTCTCTCTCGTCTTATCTCATTAACTTTTCTTTGTTTTGCTTTTATTTATTTTTTTGCTTTGTTTTATTATAAACCATTACTTTACCCACCGCACTACTTATATATGCGAAATTAATTTTCCATTGCACGACACAACGAAATAGAACGGATTTTTAGTTTCTCAAATAGCGATTGTTTTGGATAAACAGGCGAATGAATCTTTGCCTAATTCCTAAAGATAATTTACAAAATAAAACATAAATTAGTTCCTTATATACTAATTTAATCATTATTACTTGTGAACCAAACAACTGACCTCTGGTCATGCGCAGTGGCTTCGTTCTGGGGCTTGAAAATTACCTGTGTGCCAACAATTATTTCAAAGGTTATACATAATGCTCGAAAGAAAGTCAGCAGTCCATTATTACAATTTTACTTGCCGTAATTTAAACATTTTATTTTAAAGGTATTTACTTGACCAACGTCAATAGGGTCTTGCAAGAACACGACCTGTCTGAGAGAACTTTTTAAACTCTGGATCATACATGTAATTTTTTGATTGCACAAGGACATGGTGGGTCATCTTGGATGAGTAATCAGCTCAATGCGAAGACCACGTCAGAGACAAAACGGATATTTAAAGCAAGATACACCTTCCACACATACATTCGTAGTAAACAACGTGAAAATATTACGGATGATTGTGATGGCCAGATGATCTTCCGGATCTATTCAGACCTACTTTTTTTTCTAAAATTTGTCCTACAGGTAAGAAAATCCACGAAAAGACCTCACTCAGGAATCTTGTCCCGATCGGGCCTTCTGAGTCTAAGGCCGGTATTCAAGAACCAAACTTTCCGCAAAGAGTGACTCTCAGCCCGTCTCTCCTTGGTTAATGATGTGGGTCATGCAGAACCTACTCTACTGGCTCACTCTATTCAACATCATGTGCTTAGGGAAGACTGAAGTGACATAGCCTAGAGAGCTTCATTCTTGAATACCTGCCTTAGGGCCAGTTCACCAAGAGAGGTAACTGTATTACGCCAGTTTAAGCTATGCATTATAAATGGGGAAAACTGGCGTAATACAGTTACCTCTCTTGGTGAAACCGGATTCTTAGACTACGATATTACCAGTGGACCATAGAGCTGAACTACATTTATCATAAGTAATGACACGAGTGATTTCCAAATTATCGACAAATACTCGACTCACGAAATGAGGAGTGAATTTATTTAGAGAATTTGGAAATCAAGAGTGGCATTTGTTAGGACTATTTAACGAATATAATTAATCTGTGTATTCACAAATCATTATTTAACTATCGTTATTTTAATATATTTATATATTTAATGTAAACGGCGATGTTTGAAAACAAATGAGATACTATTGGTACGCTTCATTTGCTTCTTTTGTTCATCACTGCAACCAGATCATATTATTTATTGCCAAAAGAACGCAATATTGTAAGAATGCACCCTAGTGGAGAAAAAAATGAAACACATCAAACTCTATATTAATTCATTTCTGATGTCCTATGATGTAAATATGACAATATTTTTCTGGAGTGTTATTACCTGGGAAAAAATACATTTAAGAAAGTGCAAAGAGTGGTTTCTTTATTTGGTGGTATAATCAATTGCTACAAATATTTTTATATCAAGTCCCGCATGCGCTACGTGTTGACATTCATGCACTATATATACAATCTGGTAGCCGTATTTCTTACAGAGTCAGTCACTGCAAAATAATACTATGACCTATTCAGAATGTTAAAAAGGAGGTGCTTTCTTTATTATGATAAACTTTGGTTGGTAAATTCTAGACGAAACACGACTGTGATTGGTTGTAAATAAAAAATCATTGAAATGTGATTGGTAATTGACTCCCATTTGGGGCATGAGTTAAATAGTCTATGTTATAACAATCATTGACGCTTTGGTTCGCAAATACTAGGCAACACATTCTTTATCTTATATTCACAACACGACTAGCAGTACATCGGTTTCATAACAAAATATGTGTAAACAATAAATTCCACGAGCCGACCGAAGAATGTAAGTGTGTGTTATGTGGACAAAGGTGTAGGAAGTACATCAGAACATGTGCGAAAAGAACGAAAACTATCACAGACTACAGGAAAAACTAAACTATACACTATTGCTCAACTTGAGTGTGCGTTTCCTATTATTATTAATATTCTGTCCACCGCTGTGGTCTCGAGGTAGCGTGCTGCCTTGTCACGCAGTGGGCCCGGGTTCGATCCACGGTCGGGACCATTTTTCTGGGTGAGGTTTTTGGTTTTTATCGGAGTTTTTCCTCACTTGTAAGGCAAATGTCAGGAATACTTTAAGGCCCAAACGGTCTCCGAAATCATATGCATCATCATCACCCTTATCATCATCATTTACCGGTGTGGAAAGTAACGGGAAGCTACCACACCTACAATTCCCTAGTAAAGCTGCAAAGCATAGCATGAAAATGCTATGATTGCAGTCAAAGACCTGCCCTCGGACAGAATTATTATGTATGGATGGATTAATATTCTAAAAAAATTCAAAACAGAAAATACAGGTTCAACAATACGGAAAATACACTTTAGTGATGGTTTCATATAACTACATAAATAAACTCTCCTTTACTTTTTTTTGCAAGCATATTAATACACTGCTCAAAACAATTAGAAGAACACTTGTAATAAAGTCAATACGTAATTGTTTTTTAAAGCTGTGATGCTGAAAGTTGGACAATATGTAAATTGAATTATTAATTTTACCATTGAATACAAATTTTAAAGATCCATGGCCTAAATACAGAGAAATTACCTCAAATAACAAATATAGATATTTTTTTTTATTTTGGAAGGCACTGGCCACTTCTAATTGGTAAGCTTCCTGATGTTGCTATAGTGACGAATGTTGATTATTGCCTTGTTTATTGAACTCTCTGAAAAAAGGAGGCATTTAAATGAGTTTGAAGTGTATCATGCTCTACATCTTTTACGACAAGGTCAATCTCTGCGACAAGTGGCTAGAGAGCTTGGGGTTTCTCCTTCCGTGGTGTCCAGGTTACGCAACAGGCACAGAGAGACGGGGTCAGTATTGTAGAAGACGTGGCCAGGGCCGTAAATTTAAAACAAGCCCCCAGGATGACAGATACGTTGTTCTTTCTGCTCTTCGACAGCGTACAAAAACTGCAAAAGACCTGCAGAATGACCTTCATATGGCTTCCGGAATCCGGGTTTCAGACCAAACCATAAGGAACAGATTAAGGAAAGAGAATATTCGTCCAAAAAGGCCCGTTAAAAAACCGCGCTTAACAAATGGGAATAAGGCAGCAAGACGTACGTATGCTGAAAACTATGGTGATTGGAACCTGAAACCAGTGGGAGTCTGTGCTCTTCTCGGACGAATCCAGGTATCGTCTTACACGTTGTGATGGTCGATTGAGGGTGTGGGGACGGCCAGGAGAAAGATTTTCTGCAGAGGCTGTACAGGAAATTGATAGATTCGGAGGAGGTTCCATAATGGTGTGGCCGGAGTTATGTACAACAATCGTACGGACCTTGTACTTGTTGTCCATCGACTGAATGATGTCCGGTATATCGAGCACGTTCTGGAGGAGCATGTAGTACCTGGTGCCATTGGAGTAGGCCCTGGATTTCTGTTTATGCAGGATAATGCCAGGGCACATTCTGCGGCTGTCACTAGGGATTTCCTGAGGAGGAATGAAATTGAGGTAATGGAGTGGCCAGCGGTCAGCTAAGACCTCAACCCTATTGAACACTTGTGGGACCTTCTAGACAGGAAGGTCACGAACCGACATCAAGCTCCACAAACTCTGCAGCAACTTGGATATGCTCTGAAGGAGGAATGGGAAAATATCCCGCAAGAGGAAATCCAGAATCTTATTGGGAGCATGCCACGAAGGTGCCAGAGTGTCATCGAATGTCGTGGAGGCCATACACGATACTAACTCTATATAACGAGTGTTTAACTTTGAAAAATAAGCAGAAGATTCAATTGCTTACATAGCGGAATTATTTGAAATGTTAATTGTCAGCGTTATTCATTTGTTTTTACTGACATGAGCAATAAATAAATAAATAAATAACCACAAATAATGTACTTTATTAATTTCATGTTTGTACCTTTATCCAATGAAAAAATATTTGCATATTTCATAGTGTTCCTCTAATTGTTTTGAGCAGTGTAGTTGCATCTTAGACTGCCTTTAAAATTCTTCCTGATGAACCGCGAAAATTGCCTTTACCGCTCATTTTTACTTTAAATTGACATAAGAGACTAGCGCCAAAATTACAGAACATAACAACGTTTGTTGTTTTATCGTGTATCTTGTTTTTTCTCCAAATTCCACATTACTCTTTCTCTAAACATATGGTTTCAGCAATAAATACTTTTCATTTAAATATACTAATATGAACTACATGATCTTTATAGGAAGCCAGATATAATAAGAACAGTTAAGTCTCGTAGACTGCGACGGGCAGGACATGTTGCACGTATGGGGAATAATGGATGACTTGCATGGAAGCTTCTTGTAGGAAAGCCAGAGGGAAGGCGCCCAGTTGGTAGATCAAAAATGAGGTGGGAGGATAACATTAACTATGATTTGAGGGAAGTAGATTATACAGGGAATGATTGGAAAGCATTAGCTCAGGATAGGGATGTATGGAGAGCATATGTCCGTGCGGCCATGAACGTACGGGTTCGATAGTGCCAGCGAGTAAGTAAGTATAGTAGTAGTAGGACTTTATTAGACAAAAAGTAAGATATTTACAATATTATTTACAAATATGAGTCTCACGGGCAGTAAGCCATACGTGCTGTTGACAGTCCGTTATAATAAAGTAATAATTGCTACTAGTGTGAAGAAAAACAAAAAAAGGCAATAACATTACAATTACATAAAGAAAACGCAATAATATTACAATTAAATAATAACGCAATAGAATTATACACTAAAAAAAGCAATAACATTACAATTACATAAAGAAAACACAGTAATATTACAATTAAATAATAGCACAACAGTATTATACACTGAAAAAAAAACATAACATTACAATTACATAAGAAAACACAGTAATATTACAATTAAATAATAACACAATAGCATTATACATTAATTAATTTAAATATAATTATTAAGAATTAATGTTATTGCATTTTGATAACATATATTTATTCATGAATGAGTGTTGTTCTTATTTTCCGCGTTTTGTCCAGAAATTTACCCAAGTTTATCCAATAAGTAAGTATACTAAATATACGACATACACTATAATACTCTAAACGTAGATTAAATATTATACACAATACGTTACAAAATCGGGTTTAGAAACTCGCTGCTCATAGAAACTCCCTTCGGTCGTGTTCTAACTTTAGGATCTCGTTACTGAACCTCTGCTTTTGCAACTAATCGTCTAAGTAACTATTTTTGTTGCTCATAAACATACATTCTTACTCTCTACACTCCATTCTATAGTGTTCTGCCCTGGGAAAGGTCATTCACTCCAATCATATCATATTCATGCTATTCTTTGAGAATTATAGGTGTGGTAGCTTCCGTTGCTTACCACACCGACGGATGACGATGGCCAGATGATGTTCGTGGACCGTTTGGGCCTCTTATCTTCCTGACATTTGTCTTACAGGCGAGGAAAAACTCCGAAAAAAATTCTCGCCCTGGAAGCTTGTTGCCTAATTTTATGCACCTTGAGGAGCAAAGTAAAATTCAATTTCACTAAAACAAAATTTATATAATTCTGTGTCAATTAGCCTATGGACTAATCTATTTTTTCTTTTATATTTCATCGTATTTATAGACGCTTCATTAGCAGGGCCATATCCTGTCACATAATCTTGTGGTATGTTCACTGCTGTGGTCTCGTACAATAATACCTTTAATTTGTTTAAATCTGTATTTATTCTCTGTTATTACATTTATAATTTTCTCATTTATAAATTCATAACATTTATTACATTTATATATACATTAAACTTACACAATATATACTTTCTCTATCTTTATCACTTTAATATAAATATTTCATACATGATTTAGTACTTAATCACACTGCATAAAAGAGAAACTGTTTTTCATATTTATCAGATCAACAGATAAATGACACGAAAAAATTATATTCAAGAATTCAAACAGAATAATTCCAAATATAACCGAATAGAAATAATTTATAACAATCATAGAACAGAATAAAATTAAATTGCAATTTTAATTAAATATTTTATTTGTTGTATCCATGTATATTACTGTGTTTGTTTTTTTATACCCTACTAGTACAGCGTAAGGAAGAAGCCCACAGCTGTGACGTCACTTACTGTTGCCCCATAGAAGGAGCTCTTGCATTTCTCTGCTACTATTTGCTGTAATGTAGCGATCTGGTCTGTGTCGGATCTAGGACATTTACGCTATATACTGTTCCTCCCTGCAATAAAGGTCGGAATAGGAAAGACGATATTGAGAATGCTCTACTACTTTTTTTATGTGATACGCGCCACATGAATCCCATCCATACATCCTAGTCCGTGTTTTATTGGTAATACATTACAGCACATTGTTGACTAATATATTGGACATATTACTGTTTATGTTTGTGATTTCTGGTAGCTGTTAAATATTCTCCAAAGAAGTGGGAGAATTCAAATACAGTACCTAGGAACAATAACACCGGTCAACTTGATTTTTGTCTCATGAGCACCAATAGTTGTACTTAATGCAGTTCTTTATCGTGTATTCAAATATGTATTCGTAATTTCTCCATCACCCACATTTTTTTATTTCAACTTCAATTAATGGATTTAAATAATTGTTTTTAATAAACGTTTTTTCGTCCACTTGTCCATTGTAAAATGAAACCAAATGAGCTAACTCAAATTGTTTCAGCTATGGAAAGGATATATCAAGGCAAATTGAATCCTAATATGCTGGCCCATTATTGTTGGACCATCAACAGGGATTCTCCACAGGCGAAATATAGCACAAACTAGTCATTTCTTACTTTCTAGGTGAGTCGGAATGTTCGAATATTGTGTAGTTACGAATGTAGAAAATATTAAAGTGTTTGAAATTATAAACTCCTGTCTCTCGGAAACCTTGCGTGATGGAGAAAAACCGATATCATATTTGAATTTAGGAGAACAAATACTGTCAGAATCACATATTTTTCTTTTTTGTTGCTCTGTGTAATTACAAATAGGAATGAAGTACTGAAACAAGTTAAATCCAGTTTGAACTATGGAAAAGCATGCTATCATTCATTGCAGAGACTCTTGTCATCCCAACACTTTCTCAAAAAAATATTAAACTGAAAATGTATTTATTTATTACGAATATGAAACCTGGTGTCTTACTTCCAGAAATGAGAAAATACTACGAATAATTCAGAGTAAAGTGCTACGATTTTTTTGACAAAAGAGAGAAGAATATACAGGTGAATGGAGAAAATTATATAATATAGAACTAAATGATCTTTATGGGAAGTCAGATATAATAAGAACGTTAAGTCTCGTAGACTGCGATGGACAGGACATTGAGGCACGAGTGGAGAATAGAAGAGCAGAAAGGAAACTTATTGTAGGAAAACCAGAGAGAATGTACCTAGTAGGTACGCCAAGAATAAGATGGGAGAATAACATTAACCATGATTTGAAAACTCCTCCTCCTCCTCCTCCTCCTGGCGCGACAGGCCTAGATGGCCCTTAGCCTACCAGCCGGCTGCTGGCCTAATATCCACATGTGTCAATCACAGAGGTAGATGATAAATTATACAGGGAATGACTGGAGAAAATTGGTTCATGATAGGAATATATAGAGAGTTCGTGTTCGCGTGGCCATGAACATCTGGGTTCTATATTACCAGTAAAATGGTTAGTATTAAGTAACATATAATAGATCATAAGTAGGCATAAAGTCATATTATTAACGATAACCTTCTTTATTATGTCCATAAGTCCATTGATGTCAGATACAATAACTTGTAATATATTTGACTGTGAAAGATATACATTAACTGTGTTCTATCTCGAAGCATTGGATCTAGTTAGTCCAAGATCCGGCTGCAAGATTACTACGTTCATCGAGTGTATGAACAAAATCAATTTTTTTCATAAAATTGTGAATTACTGAATACATTTTTGGCCGAGTTGCCTATTAAAATTCGGCCGCCAGTATGTTTAATTAAAATATAATTAATTAATTTATTCGAAATAATTTGATTCACTTATTATTAAAATTGCAAACTTGGCCGTAAATCTCCTCGCGGCTACAGTAGGCTGTGACACCTATCGGTAATAAAATGGTGGTAACTACGTATTTATTGTTTTATATTGTTTCAAATAAAGTTCAGTTCATTTAAAATTCTGTGATTTGTTTCGTATAATGTATATTAACACAACCTTTTGGATTTATTTTTGTATATACATAGTACGTAGGTAGTATAAATTAAAGGGCAGTGGTCTTACGTCCCGCTGCGAGGAGGTTACGGCCAAGTTTGCAATGTCAACCAAAACTCTGTACATCGATTTCTGCGAACTGGATTATAATTTATTGTAATAACAAGTGAATCTCGTATAAGACTTGAAAGCATAATAATAGTCCCTTCGATTGGTTGCTGGCCAAAGAAAGGCAAGACCAGTGATGGGGCTGCCATCTTATAGCCTCTGGTCAGGTTTTTCTGGAGAAGAAAAGAAAATAAAGGAAAGAAGAAATGGAAGAAAGGAAAGACTCCCTAGCCCTCGGATGCCCTAATAGCGTCGGGGTCGAAAAAAAGAGAGTTAACCAAGAGAGGTTAGATAGTAAAGTTAAAAGAGTGCAAAACACAAGTAAGTGGAAGAAATGTTTTGCTCAGCTTGGGCACCTTGTGGTCGCCATCCACATATCCCCTAGATGAGGACCCCTGAAATATATTAAACAGCACCAACTAAATTGGAAACACCATCCTGAAAGAATGAGTTCAAATCGGATCCCCAAAGCTGTTTATAATTATATACCAAGAGGATGAAGATCACTGGGCCGTCCTATGAAACGCTGGAGGGAAAATTTTCTATAGGATCGTAACAGGCCTTGGCCTAATACTTGGAAGGAAGAAGAAGAATAAAGACAAGTGAATCTAATTATTTCGAATCAATTAATTAATTAAATTTTAATTGATTCGAGATATTTAATTTTAATTAAACATACTGGCGGCCAAATTTTAATAGGCAACTCGGCAAAAATGTATTCAATTATTCACAATTTTATGAGAAAAAAAATACACTCGATGAACGTAGTAATCTTGCAGCTGGATCTTAGACTAAGTGAAGAATGAAACGGAGGCGGAAGTTTGCTCTTGTAACAGTATTATTTGTCTGGTTTTCATTTGGACGCGAACAATATTGGAGCTATAATTTATTAATCTCACAGTATTATCATCATTTAGAGCAGCCCTTTTACAATTTCTTTGAGACGTTTTAGTAAGGTAAGTCCTCACAACAGGTTACTGGCCTGAAGTGAGCAAGTCCAGTGGTGGGGTTGCCACCTTAGGCCTTTGGACAGGCGCGATTATGATACAGCATTTACTCTGTTTTGTATCTTGATAGAACGTTTATACCGCCGTGACTCGTTTGTTTTGTAGGTTGCATCACGAGCAGGTGGGATTTAGATAGGAGAAGTTATATAGAATGCACTTCACTATCACGTAAGAAGAATGAGCAGAACAAGAATACCACGTCAAATCTTAAATTACCAGTCACCAAGCAAGAGGTCATTGGGAAGAGTCTTCAAACGTTGGATTGAGACCGTAACAGACCGCTAGGTCTATCACATGAAAGGATGGTGAAGAAGAAGAAGATATTATTAATTTTATTTTCTGGTTTCCATTTGGACGCGAACTATGTTGGAGCTATAATTTTTTTATTTCTTCCCATTATTAATTTTGTTTTTGTTTTTCATAATTTATTTATTTACTCGGTTTACTTATTAAGATTTTATAATTGTTTCATTTTTTTCAATCAAAACATTTTATATAGGCTTGGATAATAAAGAAACAGAACGGAAGTGATTTAAACCCTAACATAGGGAGTTCCTGCTTCCTTTCTACACGGCTTGTTACCAATCTACGTCCGTGGATTCAAATATGTTTGAAGTTTTAGAAGGAAGCAATTTTGAATTTTACATTGGTTTACATCACTCTTTCATAAGTAGAATACAACATTATTTCCCTGAAGAAAATCTTTGCATAAAAATGTCAGGGATAAAAATATAATATGAAACTCACTTCACTAAATCGCGGGTTTGAAAACATTTACTAAGCATATTTTAGATACATTATCGAATTTATTAACACAGCTTTCAATTCGTCCGGCTGAACACTGTGAGAAAATGAGAATAATTTGCAGTGGGCCTACTCTTTACATCAATTACATCAGTTATGTCGAAAATATAATTTTAAAATATCAAAGGAAAAACGAAAATAATGGCATTTTGGGGAAGTGAACATATAAGATTAAATATCATAATAGATAACAAACCTCTGGAACAAGTAACACATTATAATTATTTGGTTGTAATTTTACTATAAACACAAAAAAACTGAAAGAGACGTAAGTGTGAAACTGTCAAGATTTCAAATGATATGTGGAACTATACATAAAACATTAAAGAACAAAACAAGAAGAGATACTATATTGAAGTTTTATAAAACATTGGCAGTTCCTGCATTATTTTATGGGAGTGAAACTTGGGTAGTGACCAAAAAATTACAAAGTAGTATACTATGTGTAGAAATGAACTTCCTTAGAAGAACAAAAGGCTGCACAAGAATGGATCGGTTAAAGAATGAAGATATAAGAACAGAGTTAAATCCATCCATGCATCCATAGTAATTCTGCCCGAGGGCAGGTCTTTCACTGCAATCATAGCATTTTCATGCTATGCTTTTCAGCTTTACTAGGGAATTGTGTAGGTGTGGTACCTTCCCGTTGCTTTCCACACCGGTGAAGGATGATGATGATGATAATGATAAGGATGATGGTGGCCATATGATTTCGGGGACCGTTTGGGCCTTAAAGTTTTCCTGACATTTGTCTTACAGGTGAGGAAAAACCCCGATAAAAACCTCACCCACAAAAACTGTCCCGAGCGGGGATCGAACCCGGGCCCGCTGCGTGACAAGGCAGTACGCTACCTCGAGACCACAGCGGTGGACATTTATCCATTAAATGATACAATCAAAGAATATAGAGAAAAATGGTTTAGATATGTAGAAAGAATGAACGTAACAAGATTACAAAAAACAGCATTTAACTACAAGCCAAGAGGTTCAAGGAATGTAGGAAGGCCAGTGAAAAGATGGACAGAAAAACTGTGAGGCGAAATAGGCCTTTTGCCTAGCCCGTGAAGTGAAGACGAAGAAGAAGCTTTCAATTCAACAATATTTAAAGTTGCGGTCTTTTTGATATTTATATTCATGCCACTGGACAACGAGTTGAGACCGTCATGATATCTTTACCAATGCACAATTAAAATAAGTGTACACAAAATTGACATGAAACCCTTTTAAAATTAATGAAATTAGTTAGGTTAATTTTCAATTTAAGGTGATTGAAAATGTCCTATATAGCTAATGTTAAAAGGTTTACTAAGTCAAAATTTTCCGGAAACTATTCTCACAATGAGAATTGCAAGTTTAGTGGTCATTTTTGAGAGGTTGAACTGTACTTTAACACAAGGATAATTTCACTCGTCACTTATTTTGTAAATATTTTTTTCTAGCAATTTTAAATTTTTACTGGTTTTTATACAACATGGAAACATCATCAGAAAAATAAGAAACAATGACCTTCAAGGGCGCTCATCCAGTTCGGACAAAGATAATATTAGAAAATAAACCAATAGAAAAAGTGATAAGATATAACTTCGTAGGTTGCTAAATATCATACACAGCGGAACACCTATAAATAACAAACTAAATAAGTTTAATTATATAACAGGAACACTAAAAAGAACTTAAAAAATAAAGCCAGGAAAGACTCTATAATGAAATTATACAAAACAATGGCAGTGCCTATTATTACTTATGGATCCGAAACTTGGACAGTGACAACGCAACAAACTACCAAAATACAATCTGCTGAAATGAAATTCCTCAGACCAATAGCAGGATTTCAAAGAACAGACAAAGAACAAAACAGAAATAAGACAACAACTAAAAGTAGAAGAATTAAACACAACAATAGTGAAATACAGAACAAACTGAAAAGAACATTTGGCAAGGATGACTGAGAATAGAATATCAAAAGCAGCATACAGCTATTCACCACGAGGAAGAAGAAGTTTGGGGAGACCAAAGAAAAGATGGAAAGGGCAGCAGTTTGGAGCCGGAACAGGCTAGTAAAAAAGCCTAAGAAGAAGAAGACTTGTTTTTATAAAAGTATTTACTATTCATAATTTCAATATGAGGAAAGACCTGCATTTGGAACGGGTTTTTTAGTCAGAAGGAGGATCCTATCCGCTATCCGAGATATTAAGTTTGTTAGTGATAGGATATCATACATAATTCTAAAGGGTAAACGACATGATTTTATAATTATAAATGTACATGCCCCCACAGAAGACAAAGACGACAAGATCAAGGATGAGTTCTATGAAGAATTAGAATGCTTATTTGATAGCCTTTCACGATATCATATGAAAATTGTCTTAGGAGATTTTAATGCAAAAGTGGGACGGGAAGATATATTCAAACCAACAATAGGCAAATTCAGTCTTCATGAAGATAGTAACGACAACGGGGTTAGATTAGTCACATTTGCCACATCAAGAATCTCATTGTTAAGAGCACAACATTTCAGCATAAGGATATTCATAAATACACCTGGACGTCTCCAGATGGAGAAACTCGGAACCAGATAGATCATGTATTAGTGGATAAACGCTGGCACAGTAGCATCATCGATGTTAGATCAGTTAGAGGGACAGACTGCAATTCGGATTATCATCTGGTCAGAATGAAAATCAGACAACGGCTATCGCTTATGAGAGGAACAAACGCTAAAGATGATTCTGTAAAATTTGAATTAAAAAACTTGAAAAATGATGAAATGCGGCAAGAATACCAAATCAAAATTGCTAATAGATTTGAAGTACTGGAATCTTCAGATGACAATGTGGCAAACGAAGAAGAAACTGATATAAATAAAGAATGGGAGGCTATAAGAGATACTATTAAATTGTCAGCATCAGAAAGCATTGGTTGTTTAAAAAAGAGGCAAAACAAGAAATGGTTTGATGAGGAATGTGCCGACATTGTAAAGAAAAGAAAGCTAGCAAAAATGAAATGGTTACACGAGCCAAATGAGGTAAATTTAGAGCAATTGGGTAGTATTAGACGGGAAACCACCAAGTTACTAAAGAGTAAAAAGAGGGAATATTTGAGAGAGAAGATTAATGATCTTGAAATGAATGCAAAAAATAGGAACATTAGAGAATTATATCAGGGAATTAGTATAGAGAAGAAAGGGTTTCAGGCTAGAACAAACATAATTCGGAATGAAAATGGGGATATGATTGCAGATTCCAGGAGTATATTAAATAGATGGAAAAGTTACTTTAATCAGCTATTAAATGTACATACAGAACAGGACATTGAGGAGGATAATTTACAGACAGCAGAAATGCTAGTCGCAGAACCAAATGCATTAGAGGTTGAAATGGCGATTGAAAAATTGAAGATGTATAAAGCATCAGGTTCAGATGAGATCCCAGCAGAACTGATAAAATCAGGGGGAGAAAAATTGATGGACAAGATACGCTGGTTGCTTAGTATGATTTGGGAAAAAGAAGCTCTTCCAGATGAATGGAAAGAATCAATTATCGTACCAATTTATAAGAAACGAGATAAAACTGATTGCAACAACTACAGGGGCATCTCATTACTTTCAACTTCGTACAAAATTCTAACAAATATATTAGTAAGCAGACTTACTCCCTATATTGATGACATTCTAGGAGATCATCAATGTGCATTTAGAAGAAACAGGTCTACAACAGATCAGATTTTTAGTATAAGACAGATTTTAGAAAAGAAATGGGAATATAATGGTACTGTACATCAACTATATGTAGACTTCAAAAAAGCATATGATTCAATTAAGAGGGAGAAGTTATATAGTATCCTGCTGGAGTTCGGAATTCCTAAAAAGTTAGTTAGACTTATACGAATGTGTCTAAATGGCACAAAGAGTAGGGTGCGTGTAGGCAAACAGTTTTCAGACACTTTTGAAATCCAGAATGGGTTGAAGCAAGGAGATGCACTATCTCCTCTACTATTTAATTTTGTACTAGAGCATGCCATTAAATCTTTAGAGAATGAGGAAGGCTTACAACTCAATGGTATTAATAAGCTGTTAGTTTATGCTGATGATGTAGTATTATTGGCCGATAGCGAGGAGATACTAAAGGACAACACGCACACACTATTGAGTAACACTAAGAAATTAGGACTGGAAGTAAATATCAATAAAACTAAATATATGGTCACACGTAGAAATTCATTATATAATGGAAATGGACAGCTAATGACAAATGAGGGAAATTTTGAGGAAGTGGCTGAATTCAAATACCTAGGAACAATAATCACAAATAGGAATGAGATGCACAAAGAAATTAAACATAGGCTCAATTCTGGAAATGCGTGCTATTATGCATTGCAGAGACTCTTGATGTCCCAACTCCTTTCAAAAAACGTTAAACTGAAAATATATAAAACTATTATTCTACCAGTTATATTATATGGGTGCAAAACATGGACTCTTACTTTAAGGGAGGAGGGGAGATTGCGGGTATTTGAGAATAAAGTACTTAGGAAAATTTTTGGACCAAAGAGAGATGAACAGACAGGTGAATGGAGAAGACTACATAACAATGAACTACATGGTCTTTATAGGAAGCCAGATATAATAAGAACAGTTAAGTCTCGTAGACTGCGATGGGCAGGACATGTTGCACGTATGGGGAATGAAAGACTTGCATGGAAGCTTCTTGTAGGAAAGCCAGAAGGAAAACGCCCAGTTGGTAGACAAAGAATGAGGTGGGAGAACAACATTAACTATGATTTGAGGGAAGTAGAATATACAGGGAATGATTGGAAAGTATTGGCTCAGGATAGGGATGTATGGAGAGCTTATGTCCGCGCGGCCATGAACCTACGGGTTCGATAGTGCCAGTGAGTAAGTAAGTAAGTATTCATAATTTATTATCGAATATATGATCACATTCCTCCACGATTTTATGGACTCATCTCCAAGACCGAACACAAGTAATATACTAGATCTCCTTGAGGATATTTCATACTTAGCCTACAAATTATTTAGCCTCTCGTCTCCAGTATTTATACTCAAACCATTAGATCTGACAGAACAACGACGAGCTCGGGTTATCAATGCCCATAACATTGCTATGTTGAATAGTTTCATTTTATTATATGACCCATCGTTGTTTGTTATGAATTAATGATTATAGATGAGATCAATTCTACGGTATTACGTAGTCTGTTGTGGTGTTCCCGATTTTGGACACATCAAGCATTCACATACGACTCTTATCACCATTTTCTGGGCTGGGTCCAGGGCTTCAAGGAGAGACTACAACCCTCTCTTCGGCTCTATTCTACCCTAATTTGACACATCGGCGTAGAGTCACTAGGAAGTGCACACATATGCCTCCTAGATCATCACAGTCATATATTTTAAACACATGTAGTTTGCTAGACCAGATTATTTTTCGTAAATGAGATGAAGTGATGGGTGATATAAAATTAATTAATAAATTAAGATGAAATTATATGATGGGGAGGGAAGAGGAGAGGAGAGTGTTGGTGGCATGATATTCGGGAGAAAACCCGAAAAATCCTGGTATGACCCACTACTAATACCCCTCCAGAAGCGCCAAGATTCTAACCTTTGTTCCCAGTTGGTATACCCGCGCGCAGAGGCCACACGTCTATTGAGACGGTATCCTCAAACCATAAATTAAGTACACGATCACATCATAAAATCTTGCTTAATAATCATCATAAGACATCTCAACACTCCAACCATATTATATATTTGTATCTACTTCCCGCTACTGGATTTCTACCATAGGAAATTTGCGTCTGCCGGACATTAAAATTATTTAAAAGAAATCTAAATTTATATTTGTTTTAGCGTTGGATTAAATCTAGGCTTGAAATGGGCGTTATCTACTTAAGATTCATATATTAATTTATTATTATTATTATTACTATTATACACACTACTAGATCACAAAAAAATTAAGACATCTTAGAAGAATTACACATGGAATCTTTAGAAAACAAAATTTCTGATTATAAGTCAAGATGGATGCAACATGTTCATCGAATAGAAGATCACAGAATACCCAAACAAATGTTAAGATATCAACCTGCAGGAAGAAGAAGACCAGGACGTCCACTCAAAAGACTTCTGGTTGGTGTTTCTCTTGAGGCCGAAACAGGTCAACAAATGGCCTAAATTCGTGAATGTACTTTGATGATGAAGATTTTTACTATTATTATTATTACTATTATTATTATTATTATTATTATTATTATTATTATTATTATATTAGATTATATTTTTTTAATAAACTTCCTCAAATGGCATCTGCGGAAGTGGCAAAGTTTACTTGACAATAGAGAAAAATATATAATACACAAAGTCCTCGGTGATTTTGGGGTCATGGGTTCAAAACCGACCGAGATCGATGGATTTTTTTTAGGGTATAAAAATCCAAGGGACAAGTTTTCCGTGTCTCAGAATTTTCGTGCTCGTAAAAGAACCTAGTTGTTATTCTTTTATTATTATTAGTTTGCACTTTTAGAAGTTTAAGTTTATTTCTTATCACATAAATTATGTAATTTTACCAACACTTAATATTTTTCCCCATCCCAATAACACTTTAGTTGTATACTAGGGTGCATATCTTTGGGGCTATGAGCTAAACATTTGTCATTCGGTGACATCTGTCATCATATCATCTTCCTTGCAGGGATTAGGCAATTTTGCCTGTTCCGTGTTCACATTATTAGAACCATCTCTTCCCGGACGTCCCATATCTCTTCTTCCATGAGGTTGATACTTATACGCTAGTAATGGGATTCTTTCGTTATTCACATGATCCAGTTGTCATTATATTCCTCTATTTTCTCATTTAGGTTGTATATATTCTTATATCTTCATTTCTTATCAGATCCATTTTTGTGCAGGCTTTAACCCTACGAAGGAACCTCATTTCAGCCGATTGAATCTTACTTCTATCTCTTTCCTGTAATACCCAAGACTCACCACCCATTATTAATATCGGTACAACCATTATCATAAGTAATGCCACGAGTGATTTCCAATTTATCTAGAGAATTTGGAAATCAGGAGTGGCATTTGTTAGGACTATTTAACGAATAAAATTAAGTTGTTTACTCACAAATCATTGTTTAACTATAGGCCTAGTTATTTTAAAATATTTATATATTTAATGTAAACGGCGATGTTTGAAAACCAATCAGAAATGTGGGGTTATGTTCATTCACTGCAACTAGATCATATTATTTATTGCCAAATAAGATCGCAATATTGTAAGAATGTACCCAAGTGGTGAAATAATGAAACACATCAAACTATATATCATAATTAACATTACGGATTATTCATTTATTTTTTTAGTAAACAACTCAGTAAAATCAAGGAATCTGTTCATTATTTGCTATATTCAATGTATTTGTTGGAGAAAAATAATATTCTGTCCTGTTCAGAACATTAAAAAGGAGGAGCTTTCTTTATCACAAAAGCAGGAAATGATAAAGAGAAATCGATAAAGAGCGAGGCGAAACACGACTGTCATCGGTTGTAAAACAAAATTCATTGAAACGTGATTGGTCATTTGACTAGCATTTGTGGCATGAGTTAAACAGTCTTATAAAACTTTAATTTGTGTGTCTTTTCTAGTTTTATTGTGGAGAGGTATATTTATTGTCCCACATACTGACTAAAATTTGTTCAATTGGTTTCTGTAAGGAAATAAACATATTAGCTTGATTATATAACTTGACGAGCTTTCATCAAGGCCCTATGCTTCCCAGTGTAGTGACCAGGACTACTACTACTACTTAAGAAACTTCTGCAAGGGATCAACCTTTTCCCATGTGGTGATACACGGGTATAGACAGATTAAACAAAATATTTGTACAACAGGTTTAGAACAATATAAAACTACAATGTACTTTAGTTGTAAAGGTAGGTAATAATGAATTTTATAAACGAATCTATCAATAATAATAATAATAATAATGATAATAATAATATAGATAGATCATCGGTTGATTAATGTTTTTGACATCGTCCGATTCCTAATAGCCAATTTTGACGGTCCATCCAATCTCCTGGTTGTAAATGTTTCTCCTTCATATATAAACATATTCCCTGACTCCAGGAGGTTTTAGATCTTCCTCTGTTTCGTCTTCCCTCAGGTTTCCATTCCAAAACAGATTTTGATAGTCGATCCTCTTCCATTCTCTGGACATGTCCGTACCATCTTAATTGCTGAGTTTTAATATAATCTAAAATAGTGTCTTCAATCTTCATTTTCTCCCTTATAACTGAGTTCCTAATTTTTTCTCTTCTTGAAATTCTTGCGGTCCTTCGTATAAAATCCATTACCGTTGCCAAAAGACACTTATTTGCTTTTGTTTGTTAATAGCCAAAGTTCTGCTCCGTAAGTAATGATGCTTTTAACAATTGTATGATATATATTCATTTTATTTTTATTACTTATATTTTTATCCCACAATATTCCATTGAGGCAAGCAATTGCAAATTTTCCTTTATTATTTCTATTTCTTATTTCCTCTTCATAACTCCCATTTTTATTTATTTTAATTCCTAAATATGTGATCTCACTACAAGATTTTATTGATTCTCCAGTCTGCAAAATTAAATTTTGTTCTTGTTCAACAATTGATAAATATTTTGTTTTTTTTCATGTTCAAATTTAATCCCCATTTTTCATATTCTTTAATAATATAATAATAATAATAAAAATAATAATAGTAATAATAACATATATAAGGTAAGTCTCCATATTAAATTATGCACGCATATTTGTGTTCTTTAAAGAGCACTACGAATATGTTAACATTAGCTTATAGGGCATTCTAGAAATTTAAAGTATAACACATAACTCTCTTTGATCAGAGAAATAAGTTATGAAGAAGTCACTTCTGCAACCAGATAACAGGGCCGGAGAAAACTATTAAAAACATGTCAAATCCAAATGCTACGAAGATTTGACATTCGTATGAAAAAAATAAATAAATGAAATAAAAAGAAAGAGAACCTGCTGAGTGCGTACAGTGCGTTAAATTTGAGAATATCGTGATGGATAAGTTTTACAATATTACTACAGTATTAATCGGTAAAAGCTTGTGTACTCTAGGAACGTAATAATAGGAAGGAAATCTGTTTCAATGTAAAACAAATTTATTGGTTCCGGCAAAATTAACAGTAATTTTACGTGTATCTATTTTGTATAAAAACGGAAAATCTGTCAACGCAAGGAGAAAAGAAAAGAAGAAACGGAATGATATTTATACGCAATTAACGAAAAAATGTTTATAAGGCGGAAATATAGAGAGAGAAATAAATTAGTTTCCACTACATTGAATTTCCGTTAGGCGAATTAACAATAAGTGATGATTCCTACCACCGGGTGAAGTAGAGTTTGTACCTGAAAGTTTCTTTCGGTCTCACTGCACACCCGTTTTGAGAAATGCAGGTTCGTTTAACAAATATTTGGCATGTGACACATATCTTACAAATAACCAGTGCACTGTAAAATCTTAAATTAATTTAAGATCTGAGACTAATTGTATACGTATCTTTCACAGGTAGCGTTCTGAATTCACGGAATATAGATGGCTAAATCGTATGTATCATTGTCATTAAACGAAATAGTGAAAGTGATTAAAGATAAAGAAAAACAAACTCTCAGTACGCGAAATGACTAAATTGAAATGCGAAAAAAAAAACGAAGTTTATGAGATTTTAAAACACAAAGAAAAAAATAATTAATGATTGAATGCAAGGAAATGGTCAAATGAATAAAATAAAATAAAAATAAATAAATAAATGGAAATGAAATCAAAGAGGTGTCTTTTACAAGTCTACGATTTAAAAAATCTCCAGATTTCCGGACCGAAGCTCCAAAGTCGAGCTCTAGCTGTTGCTATATCCCTAGGGAGTAACGATTTCAAGGCATCTTCAGGTTGGTTGTGGACTGTTTTTAAAAGACGACACAATGTAGTGTGGAATGAAATTTGCGGGGAATCAAAGTTGTGTACGAAAGTATTGTTAGTGAGTGGAAACCGAAATTGCATACTTTAATTTCAGGATACGCGCCTAAGAGACATTTTTGACGAAACGGGACTGTTCTTTCGCGCGTTACCGTCAAAGTCGCTCATACATACTGTACTTCAATTTCCAACGACAGCGGAACTGCAATTAATCCAAGGTACTTAAAAAAACATACGGTGCTATATAATTAAGGATTGATTATTTTTTATAATGCGGAATGCTGTCCAATGTGGAAAAACATTGGTCCCATGCGATTCCGCATTGAACACGTTTTACTGTATATGTATAGCGTGTACTAAATAATGAAGATCCATTGTGCAAATGGATACAATACACAAGAAAAACATTATAAATATGAACCTTAAAAATAGCATATTTCTAATTATTATGGATATAGCGTTTATCATGACTATGGA
Organism: Diploptera punctata; assembly: GCA_030220185.1. Lineage (NCBI taxonomy): Eukaryota > Metazoa > Arthropoda > Insecta > Blattodea > Blaberidae > Diploptera > Diploptera punctata. The sequence goes on from JASPKZ010008886.1 coordinate 1,544,418, forward strand.
TTTATATTGTATGAGCAATAATTTGGTACTTAATCTCTTTGATCTACTCCTAAGAGCAAGTGAGCTGCATGACCTCCCTTCGTTTGAATACAATCTTCTGCCCCATGTCTGATGGATGCTGTATTCTTTAGACCGTTATTGCTTATTGCTGGATTTCCAGACAGGTATTGATATACCTATTCCGAGCTATATTACAGTGGTAACATTAACAGACCAATGCAGAATTCGTTGGAACTTCCGTTATTTTAAATTGTCGCTTCTGTTCAATCTCTTAAAACATTGGAAATTATAGTATTTGAAAAGCGGGGAAAAATACATTATTTTGAATATTTTCAAATTGTTTAATGAAAAATATCCCACATTAGCCATTGAATATGTGGTGAAAATAACAGCAGAATTCACAGGTGAGTCAGCATAGATCATAAATTCTGGTCGTAATGAAACTATGAATCAAGGATACCTGTCGACAGCATGAAAAAGAGTAAACATGTGATTAGGTAGACCCATACATAATTACTTGTTATAATTAAATAAGAATCGGAAGTTCCTAATTGTTGCTACTATCTTATGTTATATTCAGTCTTATTTCCCGTAAAATACGATGTTGCTAACAACAAGTTTCTATCTATGACAGTTGTGCAAAATAAATTAGGTCATACGGCGGGTAAAAGTAGCACCGTAATTTCCCAAATAGACAAAGTTGGAGAAGTAATTCACTACGCAAGGTTTTTTTTTTTACAGAACAACTAGAACATAACTTGGAAATATCTCCAAGCTAAAATTCTAAAGCCTTAAGTTCATTTGTTTGTTACTAAATGTTTAGTTTACATTAGAAGATATTATAATTTGTGTACATATTTTTTTTTAATTTCAGAACACTGTATGTTTATTTAATTTGTCATAAGTAATGCCACAAGATGATTTCCAAATTTGAATTTGTCTTAAGGATTTGGAAATCAAGAGTGACATTTGTTAAGATTATTTAACGAATAACATTAAGCTGTTTACTCACAAATCATTATTTAAATATAGTCATTTTAAAATAGTTATATATTTATTGTAAACGGGGATGTTTGAAAACAAATGAGAAATATTTGGTTATGTTTCATTTGTTCATCCACTGTAACTTGATCATGTTGTTTATTGCCGAATACGATCGCAATATTGTAAGAATGCACCCTAGTGGAGAAAAATGAAAGACCTCAAACTATATATTATAACTAATATTATAAGTTATTAATTTTTTTAGGCAAAAACTCAGTAAAATCATTATGTAAAATCACAATTATTGAACACACATTTATCAAATGTGTAGTTGGAAGGAATCTGTTCTTTATTTGCTATATTCAACGTATTTCGTGGAGAATTAGTCACTGCAAAATAATGCTCTGACCTGTTTAGAAAATTAAAAAGGAAGAGCTTTTTTTATTTTGGTAAACAGAATTCGATAAATACCGAGGTGAAACACGACTGTTATTGGTTGTAAAGCAAAATAAATTGAAACGTGATTGGTGATCGACTCCCATTTGGGGCATGAGTTAAATAATCAAGTTAAATGTTATTGTTTTATACATTTCATGTTCTTACATGTTTCACAATTGACACTGTTAAGTTTTTGATCTGTTTATTAAATAGATGATGTCATAGCAGGCTTCACAGGAACCAAAAGACAATTGAATTCCTTTTTAAATTTTATTAATAACATTCACAGAAGTATTAATTTCACAATGGAATTAGAAACAAATAATAGTATAAATTTCTTGGATTTATCAATAAAACACATTGATAATAAGTTTGAGTTTGGTATCTTTCACAAACCATCTCATACTGATACCACTATCCATAGTTCTTCTCTTCACCCATATACTCATAAGATGGCAGCCTTTAATAGTTACATTCATAGACTTTTAAATATCCCTCTTTCACCCTTGGAATATAATAATGAATTGAATATTATTAAACAATTGGCTGTTAATAATGGATACGACCCTGAAATTATAGAATGTTTAATTAAGAAGATTAATTACAAAAAAGCAATTAACAAAGTTTTTCCTGTACCCAAAGAAAACAATAATAAATATGTCGTAATGTCATACATAGGCCCACTTTCAAATAAAAATATCTAAACACTTCAAAAAGTTGAACATTAATGTGGCATTTAAAACTAATAAAACTCTACAAAATATAATAAAAAAACAATAAAACCAAAACAAAAAAAGAAAAATTATCAGGTGTATATAAATTGAAGTGTGGCACATGTGACAATGTCTATATAGGACAAACTGGTAGACCTTTTATATCTCGGATAAAGGAACACATGAGAGCATATAACAGAAATTTAGAAAATTCAAACTATGCTAACCACCTATTCCAATTTAGTCATTGTTTCGATCCAAATTTTGAAATTTTACATATTTGTGATAAGGGTAAGAAGTTAGATCTTTTGGAGGCTGTAGAAATTAATAAGTTTAAAAGTAGTAAAAAACTGTTAAATTCTCAACTTGATTTGAATGAATCCCCTTTGTTAAATTTAAAAATTTAAATAAATATTGTTGTATTGTTGCTTAGATCAGTTGGAACACAATTCATAATTTGTTAACATGTCTGAAGAAGGTACAGTGTACCGAAACAGCTGTCACTGAATTATATAATAAATATGAAAATCAAATAAAACTAAGTTTTATTTTTATTTAATTAATTAATAATACATAATTATTCAAATTTTCAATATTTAAAGACGATCTTGAATTTGAAACAAAGATTCCAGGTTTAATTCCAAGCTATGCTACGAAATATTTTCTTTATGCATAGGATCAAAAGCGGAGTCAATTTAGTGTCGGGAAGGCAATTGAGAGCTACCATGTGAAAAATAAGGTTAAAGAACTGAAATTATTGTCGCTAACTATATGACTCCATATACTGTCTTCTATTTGTCAGTGACAGCAAGCAATTCAATCGATTCTGGCTCTTCAGAGATCTGCATTAATTTTGTACTTAAAAATAAACAGAAACGAATGTTATTTATCTATCGTATCCGTAATCCCAAGCACAAAATATGTAAGCTAGTAAAATAATGTTATATACGCCACGTAACAGTACTGTAAATTAAAAGCTTTTCTCTAGAATTAAACCAGAATTTCTAGGTGGCAGTTAATGGCAACGATTTGTCTCTAATCGTGTATTTGTAACTATGGTAGTTAGCACAAAACAAAATATTCTTTTTGTGTTGGAATGAATGTTGTTTCAACATCATATGATCCAACAAATGTTGGAAACCAATTTTAATGTATATTTTCTTTACACCTTTTTATGCTGTCTACTAAATCACGTATAAATGAAATAACAGATTATAGAAAAGCAATTTGAGACGTACTCCAGGGTTTCTGATAAAAGAAAAAAGTTATTAGTCGTTAAAAGTGTTTATATTTGATTAACATAACCAAGTATTAAAATAAAATAGGGGTATAGGATTCAGTAAGTATATTGCTATATGGGTCTCTTTTATTAACCAAACCTTTTTAATTAATAATGAAAAAAATAATAAAAATCTTATTCCTATCCCTTCTCTCTTTGGGGGGATTACCTCTCAGACTTGGAAAGGAATAGTTGCGATTATATAAAAACTTCCAAAAATATATAATCAAATCCTTGATATTTATTTTTAAGAATCTGACGATAAATGTCATATCAAACGAAGAATAATTATGGAAGATAACATCACAAAATTAAATCTGGAAGGAGATTAAATATCTTCTTCTTATAAATGGAAATGAACAGGACATACAATTAGAAGAGAACCAGGCAGTGTGCCAAAGAGAACTCTGGAATGGAATCCACAGGGATCGCCTATAAAAAAGAGGAAGACCAAAAATTACGTGGCGCAGGACAGTATAACAGAAATTAAACAGCAAGTGAAAATCTGGAATGAAGTCAGAAATTTGGCAAACAAAAAATGACCGATGATATGCTTTCAAACATAGGCTCTATGCTTCCAAGAGGAGTGACGCGAACTACCACATAGGATTCAGTGGAATGGCTTCGCACTCTAATTAATCATTAGATAAAATCAATCATTAGGCATATTTAAATGTGTTTTTAATATCTAGCTATTAAAGAATTACTCATATATTTTATTCATTGTCCCCGAGAACATGTTAATTTCGTGATAATTACTATTTTATGGGCGGAGGGGAGAAAATATCAGAGACCATCAAAAGCGAATAACTAGTTATTACTAACCACTTTAAAACTAGTGTGTCTTCGTGTTAAATATTATGAAGAAGAAACGTTAAGATAACGAGAAATACAGCGTGCAAATTACAGCATTGGACTAACTGCATAACAACTATGTAGAGCATTCCATTAATAATCATCTAGGAAGCTGCTTACTTTATTATATATCATTTTAATTTTATTATATTCTATGTTTCTGTTAGTATTAGCTAGTATTAGATTACATCATCATTATATTTTGTTTAGTCTGTATTTTAATAATATCTTAAAATTGTAATAATATGTACGTAATTTTTGTATAATTTTACTATTCGCTGGTTGAGTGGAAGAGAATGCCTTATGGCCTTAACTCTGCCAGCTAAAATAAATTATTATTATGATTATTATTATGATTATTATTATTATTATTATTATTATTTATTATTATTATTATTATTAAAGAATAATGAGGTTTTAACTGAAATCACGAAACAATAATAAGTGTCTATAGGCATTACGAGTTCTCGAGCGCACGGCGCCAGCAGGTTCCTCTCGCCAATTTCCATAATGTTTCGTGAACTCTGAAGATCTCCTTTCAAAAGTATACCATATGTAAATAATTGATATTTAATTCTAAATACTGTTGTATGCTGCATAATTACCAAACTTGGTACCGTAAGTAATTAGTATTGTTATTTTCGTTTCATTGTTCCATTCCAATAACTTTGTTCAATCTCTTACCTTATAGGTACTATTTATATGTCATACGCTACCCGGACGTTGTGGCACGATCTGTCGAGAAAGGGATTACACACATTCTTTTTTGATCACATATGGACGTGGAGAGCCGCCCTGAATGAGTGTCATTTAATTGTTTTGAAAGAAAAACAACCAAGCTAACTTTTAACAACAATCTAAGTAACTCACTGATGCTACCAAATCTGGAGATTCATATTCGCGCGGATATAAGCTCTACATATAATCCTATCCTGAGGTAATGCTTTCCAAACATTCCCTGTATAATTTGCCTCCCTCAGATAGTGGTTAAGTTATTCTCCCACCTTGTTATTAACCTATCGTCTGGGCGCTTTTTCTACAACAAGTTTCCATGTATTTAATTCCCCATTCGGGTCACATGTCCTGCCGATCGTAGTTATTATTATTATTATTATTATTATTATTATCATTATTATTATCATTATTATTATCATTATTATTATTATTATTATTATTATTATCATCATCATCACTATTATTATTTCAGATTTTTAGATTTTTTTTAGATTTATTTATTTAGCCTGGTGGAGTTAAGGCCATGTGGCCTTCTCTTCCACTCGCCAGGGCAAACATATATTACATCAGAATATAACAATCACAATGAACTCTAATATTAAATACTAAATAAAAATTTGATCAAAAGATAATATCTATTATATTATAATTATTATTATTATTATTATTATTATTATTATTATTATTATTAAGTTTGGAAATTCAACAAAAACTTAGAACAAAAACTTATGTCGATGGAAATGGATTTCACAAGGAGAGCAGCAAGATGTTCAAAATTTAAAAAAAATTAAATACTTATTTTTCTGTCATACGAAAAAAAATAGACATTCAATAGTAGATTATACAAGATATAAGCAATTAAATTGGTATGGGCATTGGAATGGTGTCCACCTGGAAAAAGAAGGAAAGGAAGACCTCGAAACTCGTGGATGCAGGAAAGAAGAACTGGAATGAGAACAAGAGGACTGGAAGGCATGGAATGGATGGATAGGGACGAGTGGAGAAGGAAAATAAAACTTTAGACACAGAAAAATGTGTAAACATTAAAAATCTGTTTGTAAATACATTATTATTATTTTAATTATTATTATTATTATTATTATTATTAGTAGTAGTAGTAGTAGTAGTGGTAGTAGTAGTAGTAGTATTAATATTAATATTATTATTGATATCAACATTAATTTTTTGTCAAAAAATTAGATCTAAAACACATTAACACATTCGAGTTAAAAACTTAGATATTTCAATCCACAGCTGTGGTCTTGAACTAGCGTACTGTCTTTCTCACGCTGCGAGCCCGAGTTCGATCTTCGGTCGGGACAAGTTTCCTGGGTGAGCTTTTTCCGGATCTTTTCCTCACCTGTCTGGCAAACGTCAGGAAGCTTTAAGGCACAAACCGTCCTCGAACATCATTTGATCATCATTATCATAATCACATCATTACATTTATTTTAGGATTAAGACTTCTTCTGGTGCATCATTACCATCATCACCTATTGTGTCTTTGGGACAGCTTAACCCCGCCTTCCAGGCGCCTCAATCACAGATGTGGATTACAGGTACACCGTCCCAGGAGAGAATACCATAAATGTTGTAATGAGAACCTGGTGGCATTGAATATATATATGGTATGATAAGAGAAATAAATGCCTGGACGGGATTCGAACCCGGAACTCTGAGTCTGTACCTCAGCGTGATATCCATTACACCACCGGGCGAATCCAATTCAAACGCTTATTTTCTTATATATGTATTATATTCTCCATTATTACTAGATGTCGCGAGAACTCGGTCTTCACTGCCATCTAGTTGCTGACTATAACAAGTATGCAAATTAAAGAGAATATTTTTACTTTATAGCAGTGACGCTCTATCGATGTTATAATTAAATGTTTAACATTGAGCAATGCAAGCTTAATATGGTATGATAAAAAAAATAAGTGCCTGGACGGGATTCGAACCCGGAACTCTGAGTCTGTACCTCAGCGTGATATCCATTACACCACCAGGCGAATCCAATTCAAACACTTATTTTTCTTATATATATATATGTATATATATATATATATATATATATTGACATAGTATATAACGTGTTATCGATTTTACACAAAGAAAACGATAAGTCGAAAATCAACGTTCTCAAATATATAGAAATCACAAAAGAAACCACGAACTTACACCTTTTAAATGAGAACATACCCAATGACATAAACGATCCTTACAAAATCATTATTAGCAACATTCAGTACCAAAGTACAAGCAGAAGATGAAACATGTTTTCATATATATATATATATATATATAGTAATTCTGCCCGAGGACAGGTCTTTCATTGCAATCATAGCATTTTCATGCTATGCTTCACAGCTTTACTAGGGAATTATAGATGTCGTAGCTTCCCGTTGCTTTCCACACCGGTGAAGAATGATGGCCGGTTGATTTTCGGGGACCGTTGGGCCCTAAGCTTCCTGAAATTTGTCTTACAGGTGAATAAAAACCCAGAAAAAATCTCACCTAGGAACCCGGCCCGCTGCGTGACAAGGCAGCACGCTACCTCGAGACCACAGCGGTGGACCTACATATATATGATATGAGAAGAAAAATAAATGTTGAGCCAGGATTTAAACGCGAGACTTCTAACTATTTTTTCAGCTGTAATAACAGTGATCAGTTGTTTTACTATTAATTCCAGAGAAGATGGTATAGGGTCAATCTATGATGTTTATTTTTAATTTGTTTATAACTACAGTTTTGCTAAGGTAAGAAAATTAACGTGCAGATTTTAGTAAGGAATCCGTTGTTTCATATTTTTGAGTCATAACTTCTGAAGTTGTAAAATTTGGTTCGCTGTAAGCGTTATACTTTCAGTTTGTTCTCGTAAAATATTTGTTTGATGTAACTGTTATCGTTTTTCCTCTATACCTTTCATTTGCATTTTTCTTCACTGTAAATGCTTAGAGACACTGTGAAATCTTACCTATTCACGTGGAAATTCAGATCTAACTCTACATAAACAAAACATGTTATTTAATATGATAGACATGCCAGTGAATATGATTGTGCAGGAACTTGTAGATGTCTTGTGCTAACTGAAGATAAATAATGTAGTTTGAGTGGAACTATCTCGCTAATATTTGTGCTACGTGAACTACGTAAGTGATGAAACATGTAATTGCTAGCTGTAATAATATTCACAAACTGGGATGTCACGTTAAACTCCTCATGTGGAATGTGTGAACCAACACACCGCGTAATTCCCTGTTCTCTTCTCTAAATTATTATCCTGTGTTCTTCGCTTTCCTGTATTCTTACTTTCAAAAATAAACGGTATGGTATATTGTGCACAGATAATAATAATAATAATAATAATAATAATAATAATAATGATAATGGTAACAATAGATAGATCATTGGTTGATTAATGTCTTTGGCATCGTCCGATTCCTAATAGCCAATTTGTCGGTCCAGCCAATCTCCTGGTTGTAGATGTTTCTCCTTCATGTATAAACATATTCCCTGACTCCAGGAGGTTTTAGGTCTTCCTCTGCTTCGTCTCCCCTCAGGTTTCCATTCCAAACCAGATTTTGGTAGTCGATCCTCTTCCATTCGCTGGACATCTTAATTGCAGAGTTTTAATATATTCTAAAATAGTGTCTTCAATCTTCATTTTCTCCCTTATAACTGAGTTCCTAATTTTTTCTCTTCTTGAAATTCTTGCTGCCCTTCGTATAAAATCCATTTCCGTTGCCAAAAGATACTTACTTGTTTTTGTTGTTAATGGCCAAAGTTCTGCTCCATAAGTAGTGATGCTTTTAACAATTGTATGATATATATTAATTTTATTTTGATTACATATATTTTTATCCCACAATATTCCATTGAGGCAAACAGTTGCAAATTTTCCTTTATTATTTCTATTTCCTCTTCATAACTCACATTTTTATTTATTTTAATTCCTAAATATGTGATCTCATTACAAGATTTTATTGTTTCTCCAGACTCCAAAATTAAATTTTGTTCTGGTTCACCAATTGATAAATATTTTGATTTTTTCATGTTCAAATTTAATCCCCATTTTTCATATTCTTCTATTAATTTTCTAGTCATATATTCTAAATCTTCATAATCTTGTGTAATTAACAATTGATCATCTGCAAAATGTAAGTTGTATAAAGTTTTGTTGTTTGAAATAGGAATTCCCATGCTTGAACATTTTCTCCTCCAATTCTTTAATATTTCAATAATCATCATCATGATAATGATAATAATAATACATTTATATGGCCTTTGTGGGAAATACCCTATACCTAGCAATATTGTTTTGGACTATCAAATTTTAGAACAAGTAAATTAATCCAATTATTTAGGTTATAATTTAACATTTCAAGATGAAGCTGAAATATCAAATAAAATCACAAAATTCACAAAAAACAACGGCGGTAATGAAACCATTCTTAGTACAAAATAATACAAGATTACGACTTTATAAGGTTCTCGCAAGACCATTATTCAGTTATGGTAGTGAAGCACGGACAATGCGAAGAAGATATGAAAAGCCGAATAACAGCAAATTAAATGAGATTTATGCTATACGAAGTGGGACCATAAAAGAAGTGAGGAAATTATGAACAAGTTTGATGTAGAACCCATTCTCCACCATATACAAAGCTACCAGAACTACTGGAAAGCCCATCTTCAACGAATTCCATCTCATAGAATTCCAAAAGCCATACTTCGTTACTGCCCCCAAGGCAAAATATCGCTGGGATGTTCAGAAAAGCACTGGATGGAAAGTTCCTCTTTGAGGCCGTAACAGGCCACATGGCCTAATACTTGCATCGATGATGATGAATTTATTTTCCTATGTCTAAAGTATTATATTTCTTCTCCACTCGTCCCTACCCATTCACTCCTTGCCCTCCAGTCCTCTTGTTCTCATTCCAATTAGTATTTATTTGCATTCACGAGTTTCGGGGTCTTCTTTCTTTCTTCTAACAGATGGACACCATTCCAATGTTTTTTCTCGGTATCCTATCTTCTTGCATTCGTCGTACATGCCGATACCGAATTAATTGCATACATCTTATATAATGTACTATTTAATATTAATTTTTTCTCGTATAACTTCATTTCTATTTTTTCAATTTTGAACAATTTTGCTGTTCTCAAGAAATTCATTTCCATCGTCATAAGTTTTTGTTTTAAGATTTAGTTGGATTTCCATACTTGAGCTCCATGTGTAATTGTACTTTTCACTATCGAATTATATATTTGTAACTTATTTTTCCTAATTATATATTTGTCCCATATGAGACCATTTATAATTACTCTTATTTCTCTACCTTTATTCATTGTTATTAATGCCACTTTTTTGCCTATCCCCTTTATTTACTTTTATCCTCAAATGATAATAACAAATAACTTACAATGATAGTACATTAAATTTTAATAATATTATTATTGATATTATTATTATTATTACTTTTATAAATTAAAACATAGATAAGTATCAATATCATATTTTAATCATAGCGAAAGCAAATATAAATTCAAGACTTTTTTAATCTTTTAGTCTATGGCACATACTGACATGTTGTGGTAGGAATTCCAGATGCGGGAAATGGATACCTATAGCATATGGTGTATAGTTTTGAGATGTTCTATTTTGATTTGTCCGTCGCCGTGGCGTAATATTCCACTCCGGCGACCCGGGTTCGATTCATGGCGGGGTAGGGGATTTTAAATCTCCGCCTTGTGGTCTGGGTATGTGTGTCCTGTCCTTGTGTCTATGTGAGAATTGAAGAAAGTTGACAAACAGGTAAAACAAACAAAGAAAAAGGTAAAACAAGAAGGAAAAATTAGAATAAACGAAAAAAAAGGCATATTTGGCCAGGTATTATGATGTAGTTGGGGGGCACGCCGTAGCGTAGTGGTTAAGGCACTGAGCTACAAGCTGGAGGGTCGAGGGTTCAAGTCCCGTTGGGGTCAGGATTTTTAAACTGACCCAAACCCTCTGGCGGCACTATGGTCCTGGGGTCGACTCAGCCTCTAACGGAAATGAGTACCAGACGCTTGTTCTGGGGGTAAAGGCGGCCGTCACGCAGGGCTGACAACCCGGCTGACGTAAAGTGCCGATTGTTTAGAAAAAGTGGGAGTCTTAACCTCCTACTACCCCAAGGACCTCCGGGTCTGTTGTGGGATCACTTTACTTTACTTATGATGTAGTTGCGTGTTTAAATTATGGTTGAGGAATAAATATTGGAAACCAGAGGCTAAATAATTTTAAGTCAAAGTATGAATAATCGTCAATATAGAACTAAACAGTAAACTGTTCTTCAGTTTTTTGTGAATTTTCTTCCATAGTTCAGGCATATATTATTTCACTATTAATAATAATAATAATAATAATAATAATAATAATAATAATAATAATAATAATAATAATAATAATAATAATATTCATAATAGTAATAACTAACTCATTGGCACTATAGAACCCGTACGTTAATGTCCGCACGAACATAACCTCTTCATACATCCCTATCCTGAGCTAATATTTTCCAATCATTCCCTGTTTAATCTACTTCCCTCAAATCATAGTTAATGTTATTCTCCCACCTCATTCTTCGTCTACAGACTGGGCGTTTTCCTTCTGGTTTTCCTACAAGAAGCTTCCATGCACGTCTTTAATTCCCCATTCGTGCAACATGTCCTGTCCATCGCAGTCTACGAGACTTAACTGTTCTTATTGTATCTGACTTCCTATTAAGACCATTTCGTTCACTGTTATGTAGTTTTTCTCCATCCATCTGTCTGTTCATGTCTCTTTGGTCCAGAAATTTTCCTAAGAAATTTATTCTCAAAAACTCGTAATCTCTTTTCCTCCCTTAAAGTAAGAGTCAATGTTTCGCATTCATATAATATAACTGGTAGAATAATAGTTTTATATTTTTTCAGTTTAAAAGTTTTTTTGAAAGGAGTTGGGACGTCAAGAGTCTCTGTAATGCATAATAGCACGCATTTCCAGAATTGAGCTATGTTTAATTTCTTTGTGCATCTCATTCATATTTGTGATTATTGTTCCTAGGTATTTGAATTCAGTCACTTCCTCAAAATTTTCATCATTTGTCATTTGCTGTCAATTTCCATTATATAATGTATTTCTTTGTGTGACCATATATTTAGTTTTATTGATATTTACTTCCAGTCCAAATTGCTTATTGGCCTATAGTATCTCCTCGCTATCGCCTAATAGTACTACACCATCAGCATAAACTAACATATTATTAACACCACTGAGTTTTAAGCCTTCTATGGCATGCTCTAGTACAAAATAAATCAATAAAAATATACATGAATAAATAATAAGTATTATTATTAATATTACTATTATTATTATTATTATTATTATTTTAAAATGAGAAAATCGCGTAAAAAGCAAAAATGTGGAGAAAGGGAAAGAGATCACACCTGGGACAGAACACATGATGTCATGTATACTGGTTTCTCTAACTTTCACGCCACCTTATGAGTTTTGCAAAGAACGTAGCTACATGTGTTGTTGTGTTCACGTCTTGCAATAACAGCAATCGCTTGCAAGTTACTGAGAGAAAAAAAAAATTCTAGAGGAAACTTTGTGTTTTCATTAATAATTATTATTAACTTTTTTAGATAAATACATATTTACTTGTAAAATTACTAATACATTTGTGATGGTTTATTTATATCTTAGACCATAAGACTGTACTACATGCAGATGCTAATATATTTACCATAGATCTCGTTCTGAGGTGAAGGGTATATGTATGTAGCCCATAAATCTGTTTAACCCTTAAATTGGCAAAACACTGACTGACTGTTTTGTGGCAATGACTAGCATTGCCCAGTGTGCCGCTTTTTGGGAACCAGTTGAGGTCCCTTGGCGGCCAAATACCATTGTGTTTATTCAGTAGGGGTTTTGTTCCTTAGCCTTGCTGTCTCGCGGCTTATGTGTTCATTTCCGTAGCAGGTATGGATGATATGAGGATGGTCCCTCACCAGAGCAGGGTCGTCATAAACCATAGTCGCCGGACAAGCAGAGAGTCCGAAAGCCGGCGACATGGAGTGAGCCACACTACTCTAGCTGGAATCCAGCACACATATCATGGAAGTGGACCGTCATCGGGGTCTCTGGTGAATATGTTTCGGTGTACAGCACGTTGCTGTAGCATATGCCCTATCTTGCGAACAATTGGATTCTCATGATTTTCTATATGTTGCAACATGTGCACAACCCTTTTTTCAATTGTATCGGCAATATAGGGCATCTGTGCTTGGTCGTGAAGTACTGAGATCCTAGTGCGTAGTGGAGCTGAAAGTATTATTTTTAAGCATTTATTCTGGATTATTTGAACTTTTTTCTTATGTCCAGCAGCTAGGATACTCCAGGCTTCACAACCGTACAGCAACATGCTGCGGATCGCAACTTGATATAAAGTAAGTTTGATCCTGGTAGATAGCATAGGCGACTTGAAAAATGGATATAAAAGAGCAATGGCAGCGTTTGCTTTATGTTTTAGATTTTCAATATGAATTTTGAACGTAAGCTTGGAATCCAAATGGATTCCAAGATACTTGGCTGAAGTCTCTGGACGGAGTCTAAGAGTTCCTAAGGTGAGTCGGGCAGGAGTGCGTTTGTGGGTTTTGCAAATACAACGAATTTTGTTTTATTTGCATTTAGTTTTATATTCCACAGACGCATATAGGATTGGACTGTATTTAGGGCAGTTTGGACCACACGAATGTGGAACGGTACGGAACGAAAACGTGCCTGATAAAACAGACACGTATCATCAGCAAAGGATGCGATATTTACGCTAGGAAAGGTAGGGAAGTCGGAAACATAAAGGCTATATAGGATAGGTGAGAGTACTGCACCTTGAGGAACTCCCGCCAAGAGGGTCTTGCAGTCAGAATTTTACCCACTAACCGACACATAAAATTGTCGGTTAGTGAGGTATTTAGCTATCAATTTAATTAAATGAGCCGAAATGTTGAATTTGATAAGTTTGTAAATAAGTCCATTTATCCAAGTAGTATCAAAAGCTTTCTCAATGTCAAGAAATATTGCCACAGTACTTTTCCTAGCGTTGAAGCCCGTAACAACATGGTCAACCAGTCTTGCAAGCTGCAGTGGAGTGCTATGTGCTTTTCTAAATCCAAACTGATGAGTAGGAATAAGGTTTCTCTCAGAAATTGCAATTTTTAATTTTGCCAAAATAATTTTTCCATAATTTTGCCCAGCACTGGTAGCAGACTGATTGGACGCAAGTTGTCCGGTATGGTTGGGTCTTTACCAGGTTTAGGAATAGCGATTACCTTTGCTTTCTTCCATACTTCCGGGAAGTAGTGGAAACGAAAGCAAAGGTTCACTATTTGTAGGAGTAGGAGTAAGGTTTTTTCAGGTAAGTGTTTTATGGCCAGATTAGAAATCTGATCATGACCAGGGGCACGGTGGGACGGGAGGTTATGTACAATAGCTTTGAGTTCACAAAGCTGTACATCAGGATGGGGTATAGGAATAGGTGCTTCTAGAAAAGTACTGATTGTATGATGCACCTCAGCTTCGTGAGTCGGTGTTGTAAGCTCATGAGGTCTAAACCGGTTCGCGAAATTGTCGGCTAGAACCTGGGCCTTCTCCCTAGGGAGATAGGCCCAAGTTCCGTCCGACTGGATGGCTGAGGGAGGAGGCGGAGCTCGACTCCTTTTGAGGCGTTTTATTATCTCCCATGGTGGAGTCTTTTTGTCTGAGAATTGCTGAAGGGAAGAATCCCAATCAGCATTTCTCAGCTCTTTAAGCCGGCTTTTGACCAAATGAGCATAGTGATTGTATTGCTGTTTGTGATGTGGAGCTCCGAAATCGCGGTACCATTTTTGGTACTGCCTTTTTAGATTTAAATAATTTTGAAGTGCTGGATCGTTATATTTTGTTCGCGTATTATTAGTTTCTTTTGGTCGCGTTGTAGCAAGTGTAATGGCCGTTTTTATTGTGGCCTGTAGATTAAGGACAGTGTGTTCTATTTGTTCCGTAGACTCGACAGAGAGTGTAGGCATAACCCATTGGTTAAGCATGTTAGTGTAACTCTGCCAGTCTGTGCAATGATGTTGAAACTTAAATGGGGAGGACAATAAAAATGTGGATGAAATTTTAAAAAGTATTGGCGTGTGATCAGAGTCAAGTGCGTCTGTAACAGTAGTGATGTGTGGTGAAAAATAGCAACATTCTTCGATAGAACTATGTCCAAAATATCGGACGTGAGACCGTAGGCGTGTTGGAAGAACAGTGTGTGTTCCCTTGGAGCAGAGATTTCAATGTTATGAAGTTGGCAGTAGTTTTGAAGGATTGTACCGGAGACATTCTGGACACGACAATTCCAATAATGATGTTTTGAATTAAAGTCTCCCGCAAGCAGATAGCTTGGGGAGATAGAAGTGAGGATATCTAAGTCGTGTCTTGTCAGAAGTCTTCGAGGAGATTTGTAGATTGCTGCTATGAATAATGTTTCGCGGTCTGTGATTGGTAGGAAGATACCCGTGGCTTCAATAAATTGAAGTCCCGGGATTTGGGCCACCCTATGGCCAATGGACTTTTTGATACAGATGGCAGTGCCTCCAAGGGGACCATCAAGACGGTCAATCCTATACGTGTAGTACTGCGGAATTTGGAATTTCATTCTTGGTTTTAAGTGCGTTTCGTTCAGAAGAAGAAGAATGTCGATATCTCTTGTTTGTATAAAAGTAATTAACTCATGAATCTGGTTGGATACACCATTGGCATTAAATGCCATGACATTAAGATAGCTTTGTGAAGGATGCCTAGCCATCTCCGAAACATGAGTTCACCAGGTTAGTCAGGAACACAAACCTCTCCATAGGTGTCGACAGACCACTCAGCAGAGGCTGAATGTCATGGAAAAGTTTTTGTCCCTGATCCGTCATTGGTATAGCAGCCACAGGCCCTGGCTGACGTGGGACAGTGCCTGCAGTAGGTTTAACTGTGATGCCAGAATTTACCATAGAACTATATGAGACTGTAGGATTAACAGGTTTTGTTGTGAAAGTTCGAGGTTGGGACGCCGGGGTTGTTGGACTTTGGTTTGGTTTTCTTTTTTCATAAGTCTCTTTTGCTTTCTTATAGGCTTCACAACCCCGGTAGGAAGCGGGATGTCCCTTTTCCCCACAGTTCGCGCACTTCAGTAGGCTCTTGTCCGTGAGGGCCGCAGTTCTCACCGGACACTCACGATGACTATGAGTACCAGCGCAAATTACGCAAGATGGGGTCAAGGAACACCCCATGAAAGTATGGTTAAACTTCTGGCATCTGAAGCACTGCTTCATGCCAGCTCTAGGTCTGTATGGTTCCACAGCCACCACTGTCAAACAGAGGCGGTTTAAGTTATATATTTCTCTACCAGCATCATTGTTCTGAAGTTCCAGGATGTATAATGGTAAGGGAGTATAAACTTCTCCTTCTTTTTTTGTGATTTGCTTTACCGATATTATTGGATATTCTAGTTCTTTAAGTTCTTCCTTGACTTCATCAGCAGTGATGCTGGAGGGAAGCCTCTTTAGAACAGCCCTCAGAGGCAGATCTTTTTTGAGTTGAAATGTATAAAATTCTTTCTTTGCATTTTTAAAGTACTCTTTGAGTAGATGATAGTCTGCCTCCGAGGTAGCGTAGTATCTCAAACCGTCCTGGGTTTTAACTACTTTTACGTCTTTTTCGAATTTTCCTTTTAATTCCCTATTCATCCTGAAAAGGTCACCATGTCCAATCACCGTTATGGGTGGTGGGCGTGGTTCCCTTTTCGGCTGCGGCATTACTTGAGGCTCCCTGGACGGTTGGTTACTACGCCTGGTAGCTGCTGTAGTCTGCTTGTCCCGTGACGGTCCAGGTTGAGGAGCCTGAGGGTCGACAGTGTCCATTGAATCCGGTAATTCGGATAAAATTGAAAATCTATTTTGCACTGGCACAGTCGACACCTCATTTTGTCGTGATGTGACCGTATTTGTCTTATTTGTGGATGGTTTCTCTTTATTTGAAACTGTATTCATGTTATCTTTTGAATTATTTTGGGATGGTTTCTCTTTATTTGAAATTGTATTCATGTTATCATTGGAACTATTTTGGGATGGTTTCTCTTTCTCATGTGTTTTAATCTTTTTAGGTTCAGGTACATATTCTGTATTCTCTATAGGGATTTGATCTGCACCTGCGAAAAAACAGGATACAGGAAGTTCCATAATTATTGATTTCAGTTCATGAAGCATTTTTTCAAAATAATCTTGGTTAGATTTCATATTGAGCTTAATCTCACTTAATCTTTTTAGGCAATCATGTGTAACATCACGAGCAAATTCGGACTGACCGAACTTTGGGTACGTGCTTATGAAATTGATAACTATAACGAGGGAACCACGCACCTCGCTAGCTACTGCTAGGTATTTTGATTCAGATGGAAATTTTTGATTAACTATCTCTCAAATTTTTTGAGCGCAGTATCCCAAAGTTCGTAGGCCGAGGGCTCCTCATACTCAAGGTCCATAGCCTGCTCGGCACTCACGCTTTTTAGTGAAGCAGCCATGGTAAGACTGTTCAGCACTAATTACTTATTACTACACTAGCACTTGGCTTGATTGAAACTGAACTAAAAACTGAACACAATAAGCCAGTAGACAAGGCTTAACAAAGCACTCGCAGTTAATAGAGTTGCTTTGCAGAAACCAAACACCACTGTATAAACACAACACTGTAAAAATTTCACTGAAAAACACTGAATACTCTTTAATGGGTGTGGCCGCCAGGCCCCACCCGGAAAAAAGCGACACGCTGCACAACACTATTCACCAATTCACTATTTTCAGCCAGCTATCAGAAGAAAATAAAGATTTCAATCTGCAACTTGGAGTAGATAGAGGCAAAAGCCCGAGCAGTAGCGCTCAAGACGCCAAGGTTGACCACAGGTTGCTCACCAGTTCGCGTTGGCTCGTCGGTGATCCTTACTACCAGTAACAGGAGCTGACGTTACCGCCAACAGGAAAGTTTGCGTACTCGATGGATCTAGGATGCCTTGACTTGACTTCACTGTTCCACTGCCGTAAGCTGAATGGTGGCAAAACACAAATTTATTCTGTTAGATATTTGAACGTGGCGGACCGCAGTGAAAACGGAATCTTGTATAACTGTTATTATTAGGTATATTGTATAATTAGACACAGATTTAAGTGGTTTATTTTTGTTCGTTTTCTTCTGATTTATTTGAAATATTAAATTAACGAAACCAACTGATGTATCTAAAAGGACACATTACGAATTTAAGGGTTAACGTAAAAAAACAAAACTTGATATATAAGTTTAGAATGCCGTGGAATAAGCCGAAGTTATCAGAATACAAGGAACAGATAGACAAGTACAAGTACATTTGAGATTTAAAGTTCCCTATCAGGTCCACTTGACAATCCCTTAACTTTGTCATTACTATTTGCACAAGACGCACTATACCAGGGCCGTTAATAAGTGCTCAGTAGGTTGTGAAAAGACGCCTCCCCTCCTATTCAACCCTACATTGGATAGGCTACAAGATAAGACACTGATGCTCACTTGTCAGTTATGTTGTTTCATTGGGAGTGCACCTAATGCAGGTAGGAAGGGGGTATCTTTTCACCCAGTTTATTATGATACTACAAGAATGCAAGACAGTTTTATACGTATAAATTAAAATGTCGATAGATGAGGGGATAATTTTTAAACAAATATTTAAAATTCTTTCATTCATGTTTCGTAATATAGTTTATAATATGTTGAATTTCTTACATTTAATTAAATCAATAACATTTGTAAATAAGACATCAGGTACCGGTACAATATTATGATGCTCACTTCAGGGCCGCCATTAGAATGTCATATCAAATATGGAGGGAGCATTATATCACCATTGCGAATTACGCTAATTATTCCGATGTCGGAAAAGGATAGAGTAATATAATGGTTTTAATTGAAATATTGTTATAGTGAATCATACCTTATTAAATATAATCTACAACTAATTCAGTAATTATTGTAATGTCAAGTAAATTATTCGCGACGAGCGACTTTCTATTTTCTTCTTCAGGAAAAAATGCTGCCAGTATGAAGTAAGTGAGGTAAATATTTCTGCACATTGAAAGGTTTCCATTTATAGTAATGCGTCGTGAAAGAGTTCTTGAGGTTACCCAACGCCTATTTCAAGTGACGGTCCTATAATTACTGCTTCGGTATCATGTATGTATATAGTATTTTTAATATTGAGTCACCACCAGGTGTCAGGTTTGGGACACGTAATCAGGAGTTCTGGGATTCCAATCCCGTTGCCTGCCGGCCAAACTGACATGTTTTTATTTATTTATTTATTTATTTTTGGCTTCCTTAGTAGTTAATGGAAATATATGTTCCAGTTTCATCACCAAGACACATTTCATTTTTCATTATTTCTAAATATCATTAAAATTGTCTTATTTAGGGAACACATGGCAAACACAACAAAAGGAATTAATAGTGCATGGGTTAAAACCACAGATTCAAGGCGCCGTATAACTTCGGATGTTAAAGAGTTTATAAAATAATAAGAATTAAATAAAAATTTAAATGAAAATATTATATCCTTGTATTATGTTATGCTACTGAAGAATATTTTGATAAAAAATAACCTGGAATCGTCCTTGAAGCAGAATTCTGCGAACATGTGCTGCATTATGTAGAGTTCTTGAATATTTAAGATATCCGAACAAGAACAAAAAATTGTGAATTTTCTGGTAACATCAGTGACGTCAATTTATTCTCTTGGGAGGGGCGATATAATATCCCTAGAGTGCTGTCTGAACTCTAGTAGAAGTTACAATATTACATCCCTAGTTCGTACCGTCAAATTTAAAATTATTTCTTTATTTCATCAACCAATATATTGTAAGATGGAATGACATCATGAAGCAAATGTTTTATATAGATATAACCAACTACTTCACTCACTGGCACCATCGAACCCATAGGTTCGGACATAAGATCTCCTTACATCGTAACCTGGGCTAATGTTCCCAATCATCCCCTATATAATTTACCTCACGAAAATTATGGTTAATTTTATTCTCCTCAATATTTGACTGCATTGGGCAGGACATGTAGCCGAATGGGAAATGAAAGACGTGCATGGAAGCTTCCTGTAGGAAAACCAGAAGGAAAACGTCCAGTTGGTAGACCGAGAATGTGGTGGGAGAATAATATTAACTATGATTTGAGGTAAGTAGATTATACAGGGGATGATTGGAAAACATTATCTCAGGATAGGGATGTAAAGAGAGCTTATGTCCGCGCGGCCATGAACCTACGAGTTCGATAGTGCCAGTGAGTTAGTTATTCTCCTACCTCGTTCTTGGCCTACCTAATGGACACTATATATCCCTCTTTCATTCCCTATTCGTGCTACACGTCCTGCCCATCACAGTCTATAGAGGTTTAATTGTTCTTATTACATCCGGTTTCCTGTAAAGATAATGCAACTTAGGTAGTATTGCCATTCAGTTTATCCGTTCATCTCTCTTTGATCCAAAAAATATTCTAAGAACTTTATTCTCAAATACTTTCTCCTCCCTTAAAGGAAGAGTGTTTCTTATCGATTAATGTAACTAGAAGAATATTTTTAATTTAATGTTTTTTTTTCCTTGTAATACGTATTGCCTGCATTTCCAGAATTGAGTCTATGTTTAATTTATTTTCAGTGTCCCATTTCTGTTTGTAATTACTGTTCCTAGGTTTTTTTTTTTTAATTCAGCCACTTCTTCAAAATTTATTTCACTTTTATTTGTATTTTTTTTGAGTTATGTTAGCACCCATTGATGCATTTCATCTTTGCTGAGTGGAAATTTCTACAACGACCTCAGCTGTAAAAAGTAAAGGGGATGAAACAACATTCTTCATATTCAGCACCTCTCTGCCAAAATATTTAGGATAGACAAAACCTAGCTACTAGGATTACATAAACCAACTGTATTGTACCGAATTTGTAACATTATCCCATCGTTGTTCCAACCAGGTTTTCTATAGTTTTCCCTGTTTCTAAAACATATTCTGGATTAGTGTATTACAATACGAGGTTGGGAAGTGGTTTTTATAGAAGCGAGGAAATGATTAAAAACCGAGCGATAGTCATGTTTTTAATTTTCGATATTCTGTAAAACACTTCACAAACGTGTATTCCACATTATGTTTTGCGCGATGGTGTTTTCAAAATAATAAATAATAGTAATATAATAACAGCTTTGTTGGAAATATTTGTGTTCATTATAAACAACTGATTGACGTTAGCAGTCTGTCCAATGTATAGACGCTAAATACCGGAAATAATTTAGTTGAGACTACAGCAAGCAATGACACCAAACAGACCAAAATGACGGCAAGTATGAATGATGGTAATGAATATCACGAAATTGAAAAAGCGTAGGAAGTTGGGTGTGCTTCTTTAGAAATCTAAATCAAGATATTGGCAGTAAATAGCAATGGAAGAGAAATTTTAATATTGGAGGAAGGAACCCAAATAAAGCAAGTGACACAAACTGAATATTTGGGAATAATTATGGATAACATTGAAGGTATAGGCAAAGAGAATATAAAACATAGAATTGAACTGAATAGCAAAATAATATCATCGTTAAATTCCATATGGTGGGATAAGCATATTTGGAAAGACACAAAAAAAAATTGGTAAAACATTGGTGGAATCTGTTGCAATGTATGGAAGTGAGGTATGGACAATCAATAAGTACTACAAGAATAGACTAATAGCTCTAGAAATGGAGTATTTACGCAGAAGTGCCAGAAAGTCAAAATTAGAACATGTCACAAATAAGGAAATTAGAAATATAATGGAAGCAGAAGAAAGCATAATTCAAAGAATTGAGGAGAAGGAATTTTAGTGGTTAGGACATGTTTTAAGAATGGAAGATGAGCGATGGCCAAAACAACTATATCAATGGCATCCAAGCAGAAGGTGGAAGAGACGGAGACCGAAGTTAACATGGAAGGAAAACATGAGGACAATATTGCAAGCAAGAGGGCTAAGCATTGAAGATGCCCAAGATCGTAGGCTTTGGAGGTTTGGCACGGGAAGACGGCAGCAGCTGTAGAAATCCGAAGAGAGATAGATAAATCAACATATGAAAAAAACATAAATTTCATTCAGAAAGTGGCTGGAGGAGAAAAATTGTACTGTAAGTTGAAAAAGTATGGTAGCCCTTTTCGTCTTCAGGAGTGAAACATTAAAGTCTCCAGCGAGTTTGTGGTCAGAATATTCAATGATGAAGACGATGATAAATTTAAAAGAAGATATCAGTATTACAGATTTTGTTACACAAGTTAGCTTCATAAAAATAAGAATATTGGACATGAAGCTAAAAAATCTAAAGTTTTCAGTAGAGAAGAGATGAGGTACCGGTAGACCTAATTCATTTTGTTGTATCAACTGTCAATATTGTATGAAACAAAGTTCAGTTCATTTAAAATGCAGTAATTTGTTTCGTATAATGTATATTAATACTACCTTTTGGATATATTATTTGTATATGCATTGTACGTAGTATACATAAAGGGCAGTGGCTTTACTTCCCGCACCAGGTAGGTAATTTGTAATATTGCAGTATAGTTATTTAGTTATTTATAGGTTGACAACTCCAAAATTTAGGAAACTGAACTTTCAATCATGGTCGCCGTTCCTGTAAGTACGACTGAACTCACATTAAAAATTATTTTTATATTGAAATTTTATCGGTTCAATGCCAACGTTTAGAACAGCGTATTACGCAAATCGCCATTTTAAGGTAAGAACTGTTACACTTTCTATAGTGCATGAGATTTAAGTATGTGAATAACTAACTAACTAACTCACAGGCACTATTGAAACGTAGATTAATGGCCGCGTGGACATAAGCTATCCACACATCCCTATCCTGAACCAATGTTTTCTAATCATCCACTGTATACTCTACTTCTCTCAAATCATGGATAATGTTATTCTCCCATGTCATTCTTGGTCAACCAAATGGGCTTTTCCTCTCCGGTTTTCCCAGAAGCTTCCAAGCACCTCTTTAATTTCTCATTCGTGTCACATGTTCAGCCCATAGCAGTCAACAAGAGTTAACTGTTCTTATTGCATATGACTTCCAACAAAGATCATGTAGCTCACTGTTATATAGTCATCCCCTTTCATTTGTCATTCATTTCTCTTTGACCCAAAAAATACTAACATTTATAATTCTCACTAGCTGTCTCGTACTTTCAATGTTCAAAGTATGTTTCACTACAAGATTTATACAAATAATTCAGGGACGATGTCAGCATTTATTCTTAATTCTCTTGAATGGGATAACAGAAACGTTATATATTAGCTGTCAATCACATACGGTACTTAGACCTCACACACTGTAGCAATCCATTTGGTATACTTACTTACTTACTTACTTACTCACTGGCACTATCGAACCCGTAGGTTCATGGCCGCGCGGACATAAGCTCTCCATACATCCCTATCCTGAGCTAATGCTTTCCAATCATTTCCTGTATAATCTACTTCCCTCAAATCATAGTTAATGTTGTTCTCCCACCTCATTCTTGGTCTACCAACTGGGCGTTTTCCTTCTGGCTTTCCTACAAGAAGTTTCCATGCACGTCTTTCATTCCCCATACGCGCAACATGTCCCGCCCATCGCAGTCTACGGGACTTAACTGTTCTTATTATATCTGGATTCCTATAAAGACCATGTAGTTCATTGTTATGTAGTCTTCTCCATTCACCTGTCTGTTCATCTCTCTTTGGTCCAAAAATTTTCCTAAGAACTTTATTCTCAAATACTCGTAATCTCCTTTCCTCCCTTAAAGTAAGAGTCCATGTTTCGCACCCATATAATATAACTGGTAGAATAATAGTTTTATATATTTTCAGCTTAACGTTTTTTTGAAAGGAGTTGGGACATCAAAAGTCTCTGCAATGCATAATAGCATGCATTTCCAGCGAATTGAGCCTATGTTTAATTTCTTTGTGCATCTCATTCCTATTTGTGATTATTGTTCCTAGGTATTTGAATTCAGCCAATTCCTCAAAATTTCCCTCATTTGTCATTAGCTGTCCATTTCCATTATATAATGTATTTCTACGTGTGACCATATATTTAGTTTTACTGATATTTACTTCCAGTCCTAATTTCTTAGTGTTACTCAATAGTGTGTGCGTGTTGGCCTTTAGTATCTCCTCGCTATCGGCCAGTAGTACCACATCATCAGCATAAACTAACAGCTTATTAATACCATTCAGTTGTAAGCCTTCCTTATTCTCTAAAGATTTAATGGCATGCTCTAGTACAAAATTAAATAGTAGAGGAGATAGTGCATCTCCTTGCTTCAACCCATTCTGGATTTCAAAAGTGTCTGAAAACTGTTTGCCTACACGCACCCTACTCTTTGAGCCATTTAGACACATTCGTATAAGTCTAACTAACTTTTTGGGAATTCCGAACTCCAGCAGGATACTATATAACTCTCTCCCTCTTAATTGAATCATATGCTTTTTTGAAGTCTACATATAGTTGATGTACAGTACCATTATATTGCCATTTCTTTTCTAAAATCTGTCTTATACTATAAAACTGATCTGTTGTAGACCTGTTTCTTCTAAATGCACATTGATGATCTCCTAGAATGTCATCAATATAGGGAGTAAGTCTGCTTACTATATATTTGTTAGAATTTTGTACGAAGTTTGAAAGTAATGAGATGCCCCTGTAGTTGTTGCAATCAGTTTTATCTCCTTTCTTATAAATTGGTACGATAATTGATTCCTTCCATTCATCTGGAAGAGCTTCTTTTTCCCAAATCATACTAAGCAACCAGCGTATCTTGTCCATCAATTTTTCTCCCCCTGATTTTATCAGTTCTGCTGGGATCTCATCTGAACCTGATGCTTTATACATCTTCATTTTTCAATTGCCATTTCAACCTCTAATGCACTTGGCTCTGCGACTAGCATTTCTGCTGTCTGTAACTTATCCTCCTCAATGTCCTGTTCTGTATGTACATTTAATAGCTGATTAAAATAACTTTTCCATCTATTTAATATACTCTTGGAATCTGCAATCATATCCCCATTTTCATTCCGAATTATGTTTGTTCTAGCCTGAAACCCTTTCTTCTCTATACTAATTCCCTGATATAATTCTCTAATGTTCCTATTTTTTGCATTCATTTCAAGATCATTAATCTTCTCTCTAAAATATTCCCTCTCTTTACTCTTTAGTAACTTGGTGGTTTCCCGTCTAACACTACCCAATTGCTCTAAATTTACCTCATTTGGCTCGTGTAACCATTTCATTTTTGCTAGCTTTCTTTTCTTTACAATGTCGGCACATTCCTCATCAAACCATTTCTTGTTTTGCCTCTTTTTTAAACAACCAATGCTTTCTGATGCTGACAATTTAATAGTATCTCTTATAGCCTCCCATTCTTTATTTATATCAGTTTCTTCTTCGTTTGCCACATTGTCATCTGAAGATTCCAGTACTTCAAATCTATTAGCAATTTTGATTTTGTATTCTTGCCGCATTTCATCATTTTTCAAGTTTTTTAATTCATATTTTACTGAATCATCTTTAGCGTTTGTTCCTCTCATAAGCGATAGCCGTTGTCTGATTTTCATCACCCTGACCAGATGATGATCTGAATTGCAGTCTGTCCCTCTAACTGATCTAACATCAATGATGCTACTGTGCCAGCGTTTATCCACTAATACATGATCTATCTGGTTCCGAGTTTCTCCATCTGGGGACGTCCAGGTGTATTTATGAATATCCTTATGCTGAAATGTTGTGCTCTTAACAATGAGATTCTTTGATGTGGCAAATGTGACTAATCTAACCCCGTTGTCGTTACTATCTTCATGAAGACTGAATTTGCCTATTGTTGGTTTGAATATATCTTCCTGCCCCACTTTTGCATTAAAATCTCCTAAGACAATTTTCATATGATATCGTGAAAGGCTATCAAATAAGCATTCTAATTCTTCATAGAATCATCCTTGATCTTGTCATCTTTATCTTCTGTGGGGGCATGTACATTTACAATTATAAAATCATGTCGTTTACCCTTTAGAATTATGTATGATATCCTATCACTAACAAACTTAATATCTCGGATAGCGGATAGGATCCTCCTTCTGACTAAAAACACCCGTTCCAAATGCAGGTCTTTCTGCACCCCCATAGTATAATGCAAAGCTTCCTGATTCTTGACTACCTTCTCCTGGCCACCTAACTTCCTGTAAAGCGACTATATCCAAGGGCGATTTATCCAATTCCCGCGTTAATATCTCTAGTGCCCCGCTATTGTATACAGTCCTAACATTCCATGTTCCTAGGAACATGTCCCTGTGTTTGAGCCTTTGGCATGGGTTCCCTGAAGTAGTCCCCGCCCGGAGAACCGAATGGGGGACTATTTGACCTCCGGAAAATTTTACCCCAGTAGAACCCATGTCCGCATTTCTTGACGGTTGTATTTTTACGGTGAAAGATCGTCACTCTTTCGACCAAGGTACTTATTTCGTCTGGCTTATCACCTTCGACCAGTCCGGCATGGGTAACCCTATCGGCAGCAATGCTACCGCCGGCATAGCTCTCAGGATCATTTAAGCACACAAAATCCATTTGGTATGCAGGATTTAATTTATATAATTATTATAGTGTGCTGAAAATGATGCTTTCAGCATAGATGCGTCTTGCGTGTAATAAACATAACCAATAAAATGATTATGAATATTGTTACCAATGACTATTTAGAACAAGAATAGATAAAACAATAGCCTGATTTTCAATCAAAGTTCCATATCACCACAATTTCATCGTTTTTTTCTGATATCAAACTATTTGCATTTTTAATTCATCATAAGAGCGTAGTAAATATAAAAAAAAAACTCATTGCTATGAGTAGTGATGATGACACGTGATAATGCTTCAATATAGTATTCAAATTGTTACAAAGAATGTATTATTTCTATTGGAAAACTTTTTGGGGATACTTTAGAACATCTATCTAGAGTGTTCTGCCCTAGGGCAGGTCCTTCACTGCAATCATAGCATTTACATGCTGTACTTTGCAGTTTTACTATGGAATTATATATGTGGTAACTTTCCTTTGCTTTCCACAACAAGGTTGATGATGATGATGATGATGATGGTGATGATGGCCAGGTGATATTCGGGGACCTTTTGGGCCTTAAAAAGCAACCTGAAATTTGTCTTACAGATGAGAAAAAAAACCGGAAAAACTTCATCCAGGAATCTTGTCCCAACCGGGAGTCGAACCCGGGCCGGCTACGTGACAAAGCGCGCTCTACCTGGAGACCACAGCAGTGGACTCTTTACAACATGTGACGCGATTTTTTCTACACCATGCGCCAACAAACGCGAAGCGGTTTACACTATGCAACCAACGGGATGCAACCAACATATACATTATATTTAATGAACCTACAAACTAACCTAACGCAATTTAAGCACTCTAACCTGTGAAAGAATTAAACGCCCCCCCAAAAAAAAAGTATGTTCTGAAATTCTGAAGTATGTGTATAATTAATTAGTACATACTCTATGTTGGCTGCACTGGAACACGAATTCGTTTTTGCTTAGAATATTCGTTAAAATTAATATGGCTGCCATGTCTTCATGCTACGTATGTAGTTAAATATAATAGGAATATATATTGAAATAATCATTTTAAAAATGTAAAAGTCATTTTAAATGGGAAATAGTTTGAAAAATGGAACCCTAAGAATAACATTTAACAGGAGTTTATGAAGGAATTAAAAATGTCGCATCACTTGTTGTAAAGAATAGCCAAAGTTATAAATTATACCTCTCGGGTTGACAGCGAAAATTAAAATAATAGTCTGAAACGTTTTTAGATGTATTTTTTATTATTATCACTTTATTTGCCCAAAATATTTAAAATGGATACAATTCGTAAGCTTTATTCTCTCATGACTATTTAACTCATGCCCCAAATGGGAGTCAATGACCAATCACGTTCCAATGATTTCTGTTTTACAACCAATCAGAGTCGTGTTTCACGAAATATTTATCAGTGTTATAATTATCATATTAAAGAAAGCTCCTCCTTACAATATTGCGTTCCTTTGGCAATAAATAGTATGATCTGGTTGCAGTGATAAACAAAAGAAGCAGTAGAAGCGTACCTATCGTTTCTCATTTGTTTTCAAACATCGCCGTTTACATTAAATATATAAATATTTTAAAATAACTATAGTTAAATAATTATTTGTGAGTAAACAGCTTAATTTTATTCGTTAAATAGTCCTAACAAATGCCACTCTTGATTTCCAAATTCTCTAGATAAATTCACTCCTCACTTCGTGAGTCGTGAATTTATCGATAATTTGGAAATCACTCGTGGCATTACTTATGATAAATACACTCAAATACAGCTGACAGTTAATGTATCGATAAAGAATTTAATTTCTGTTGATAAAAACACTGTGTGAACATTTTTAATGCTATTATGTAACGTAAAACTCATACGAGTCGCTGTGCAAAGTTCAGTTTTTATGATTATCCTTCACATTATACATTCATTTCAGTTAAAACTCTCATTTAACATTCCCTCTAGAAACCACATTTGTGACCTTGTGCTGAAATTACTGTGATAGAATTTTAAAACTAGGAAAGCATGTTTTATCGAGTTAATTAAAGTGTCTTATTTTTAAATTAATGCTTTTAGTTAGTTGATTTTAAAATTTAATTAAAACGCAGAGAAATCTGTTTTTGTTATTTATATTTACTCATCATTGTGATTTTAATGTAATTAACAACCTTTTTTTATTTCACTCTTTTTTGTACAAACTAATTATTGTGGCTATTTAAATCATGCCACAAATGCTAGTCAATGATCATTCACGTTTCAATGAATGTTGTTTTACAACCAATGACAGTCGTGTTTCACCTCGCTCTTTATCGATTTCTCTTTATCGGCTCCTGCTTTTGTAATAAAGAAAGCTCCTCCTTTTTAATGTTCTGAACAGTTCAAAGCATTATTCTTCTGCAACAAATACATTGAATATAGCAAATAATGAAAAGATTCCTTGATTTTACTGAGTTATTTACTAAAAAAAATAAATGAGTAACCCATAATGTTATGATATATAGTTTGATGTGTTTCATTATTTCTCCACTAGGGTGCACTCTTAAAATATTGCGATCTTATTTGGCAATAAATAATGTGATCAAGCAGCAGTGAATGAACATAACCTCACATTTCTGATTTGTTTTCAAACACCGCCGTTTACATTAAATATATAAATATTTTAAAATAACTATAGTTAAACAATGATTTGTGAGTAAACAGCTTAATTTTATTCGTTAAATAGTCCTAACAAATGCCACCCTTGATTTCAAAATTCTCTAGATAAATTCACTCCTCACTTCGTGATTCGTGAATTTATCGATAATTTGGAAATCACTCGTGGCATTGCTTGTGACTATTTCACTTATACGCGAAATTGAATTTATTAACGAGTCATGTTTGAATGAATGTTGTGTTAAGATATTTATTACAAAATTGGTACCTGGTAAGTCAGTCGTCCTCAATTAAATTATTAAACTTCATCAAGTTATTCCAATATGGAGGCCTTTCAGAAACAATGTTTCATTGAGTACTCAATGAGAACATACCCGCAGACATAAATCCGTTATACAACCTATAAAAGACCATCAGTACCAGTTAAAATGCAGAAGATGAAATATTGTTTTTGAAAGGCCTCCATATTGGAATAACTTGAAGTTTAATAATGTAGTTGAGGACGACTGACTTACCAGGTACGAATTTTATTACTAATATCTTATTACATAACCTCAACGGTGCTTTAATACGAATTTCAGAAGTGTTGAACGTTGTATGTCAACCAATCATTGTTATGAATACTTTAATATTTATCGAAATATCTTTATCACACCTTCCTTAAGTAATAAACTCAGTTCCTCCTCAAGATAAAATGGCCGACTCTATAAACAGCTGATTATAATATTATGATATTGTGAAAAGAAAAAAATAATGTCTGAACCAGGAATCGAAACGTGGACCTCTTCTTCTCCGTAGGAGTATGCAGCCCACAACACCTTTCAAGACTTGGTACAAACATTAACAATTCTTTGCACATACACAAATCTATAATTCTCGTTTCATCCGCTGTCAGGTTGGTGTCACCACCAACGCCAACGGCCGGCTTCATTTAGAAGTATTTATGTTTGAAAATTTTACACTACCGCTTTTGTAAGCAGTAATCGATGTTATTTAACATTTTCCAATACTGTTATTTTAACACAGTTCCAATAATGGATCATATTATAATATTATAATGATATTGTGTTTGTACCAAGTCTAGAATGGTGTAGTGGGCTGCACACTCCTATGGAGAAGGAAAGATCCACGGTTCGATTCCTGGTTCAGACATTAATTTTTCTTTTCACAATATCGTTATAATATTATAATATGATCCATTATTGGAACTGTGTTAAAATAAGAGTATTGGAAAATGTTAAAAAACAGCTGATTGTACAACTGATTCATCAGGTACTTATTTTATATTTTAATATTTTATTATCTAGGCGTCACACTCCAAACGAGAATGCCATCGTTCCGCTACCATGTAAAAGAGAGAATAGAAACGACAATCAAAGCTATTACAGCATCGACGGTCTTCACCTGCTATCCTCAGACACTCTTCAACTCAACGATATCACCAATAGCGACTTACGGCATAGAGCTAGTATGGGAAAGCTGATCAGCAGCGACCTCAGAAAGATTGAACAGGACAAAGTCAGATACTTGAAACGATCATTAAGAACAAGATTGACAGCTCCTTCGATCAAGATTTTTAAAATACATTACGAAACTCCATTTAGGTCACTGTGTTAAAGTTTTAATAATTGTAAAACAGTACCTGATCTCTCAGTCGTCCTCAATAATCTGCAGTGTTGTTTTATAGGAGGCCCTTCGATAACTTAAGTATCATCTTCTGCTTTCATTTTGGTACTGACTGTTGTAGGTAATTATTTTGTACAAATGATTTATATTACTGGGTACGTTCTCATTCAACAGGTTTTTATTTTTGGTTTCCTTCATAATTTCTAACTCTTCGAGAACGTTGATTTTCGATGTATCGTTTTCTCTATGCAGGATCGATAATACATTGCTTATTGTGTTGAATTTTACAATTATTAAAACTTTAGCTCCTTTGATACTAATCTATGAACTGGCCAAAATACCTTTTTCATCGACGACCTTAGGTTGACAAAACTCCTGCCAAGCACAATAGAGTACGACAAACAAATGGAAGAGATAAAGAAAAAAACGCCTGGAAACAGATGTAGAGATCTACAGGGATTGGACGAAAGAGAATCGTGAAGAACGACACATCCAAACACGCACTACTATATGTGAATTTCACCATAAAATATGTGCCATCAAGAGATTTCATGAAACCGGAGTAACCTGCGGGTACGAACTCTGCAACCAAGTCTCTGGTCATTACCATAATTTCAAGTGAGACGAAATAACAAAATTATTACATGAATATGCAAAATACTACATTCGTAGACCCGTTTCTCTCGCATCAGCCATCGATCCACAACTGTCCGGTGTGGGTCAATCTCTATTCTCCTCTTCTCTTATCAATCTGCAAATAAGCAAAACTAATTTCCCAGGGAAAGATGTCCTATCACGACATTGAACATTATTATTATTATTATTATTATTATTATTATTATTATTATTATTATTATAAGTAACGACACGAGCGATTTCCAAATTATTGATGAATTCACGGCTAACGAAGTGTGGAGTGAATTTATCTAGAGAATTTGGAAATCAAGAGTGGCATTTGTTAGGACGATTTAACGAATAACATTAAGCTGTTTACTGACAAATCATTATTTAAATATAATTATTTTAAAATATTTATACATTTAATATATACGGCGATGTTTAAAAACAAATGAGAAATGTTTGTTATGTTTCATTTGTACATCCACTTCAAACAGATCATATTATTTCGTGCCAAAGGATCGCAATATTGCAAGAATGCACCCTAATGGAGAAAAAATGAAACACATCAAACTGTATATTGTAACCAACATTATAGGTTAATAATTAATATCGGATGTCCTATGATGTAAATATGTCAATTATATTTTTCTGGAACGTTAATACCTGGGAAATGATACGTTTAAGCAATTGCAAACAGTGGTTTCTTTTGATTGTGGTATAATCATTTGCTACAAATATTTTCTATTAAGTTATATCACGCAAGCGGTACTTGCTTAAATTCGTGCAATATATAATACAATCTGGGAGCGACTTGCATTCTAGGATTCCTACATCTTAATACATAAATTACTATATTCAACGTATTTCTTAGAGAATCAGCCACTGCAATATAATGCTCTGACCTATTCAGAATGTTAAATAGGAGGAGTTTTCTTTAATATGATGAACTTAAGTTGATAAATTCGAGGTGAAACACGACTGTGATTGGTTGTAAATCAAAATTCATTGAAACGTGATTGGTCATTGACTCCCATTTGGGGCATGAGTTAAATAGTCGTGTAGAATGTCCTATGGAACAGGTATATAACCAGGAAAAATAACATACAAATAATATATAATTCAATAGTTATACGTGCTGTAACTTGTGGGACTGAAGCTTGGAAATTCAACAAAAACTTGAAACAAAACTTATGTCGATGGAAATAGTTATCCTGAGAAGAGCAGCAAGATATTCAAAACTGGAAAAACTTAAAAATAAAATCATACGAGAAAGAAAGAATATTAAATATTCAATAGTAGATTGCTATAAGATATGAGCAATTAAATTGGTATGGGAAAGTAGGACGAATACAAGAAGAAAGGTTACCCAGAAAAAAACATTGGAATTGTGTCCATCTGGGAGAAGAAAGAAAGGAACATCTCGAAAATCGTGAATGTAAGAAATAAGTAAAGTAAAGTAAAGTAATCCCACTACAGGCCTCAAGAGGCCCTTCGGGTAGTAGGAGGTTAAGGCTCCCACTTTTTCTGGACAATCGGCACTTGATGTCAGCCGGGTTGTCAGCCCTGCGTGACGGCCGCCTGTACCCCCAGAACAAGTATCTGGTACTCATTTCCGTTAGAGGCTGAGTCGACCCCAGGGCCATAGTGCCGCCAGAAGGTTTGGGTCAGTTTAAAAATCCTGACCCCACTGGGACTTGAACCCTCGACCTTCTGGCTTGTAGCGCAGTGCCTTAACCACTACGCTACGGCGTGCCCCTAAGAAATAAGTACTGGAATGAAAACAAGAGGACTGGAGGACATGGAGTGGATGGATAGGGACGAGTGGAGAAGGAAAATAAAACTTTAGATACAGGAAGATGTGTGAAAATTGAAAATCTGTATATAAATAAATAAAATTAATATTATTATTGTTATTATTATTACTATTATTATTATTACTATTATTATTATTATTATTACTATTATTATTATTATTATTATTATTTTTATTATTATTATTATTATTATTATTATTATTATTATTATTATTATTATTATTATTATTACTATTATTATTATTATTATTATTATTATCATTAATTTGCATGCGGTATATCAATGTAACATTCATAACTCTTTCCTAAACAGGTAACTAAATATGGTAAATTAATGAAATATATTTTGCTTGAAATCTCTAAAAGTACCGTTTAAACGAAGATGCAGTTTAATTCTACATAATATATAAAGAACGTAAGGCGGTTTAATTAATTTTAGCAACCTCTCTCTCTCTCTCTCTTTCTTTCTTGTTGGATGTATAACAGCAAAAGCAAGACATTAACAGAGAGAAACTGACTACTTTGAATGTACTCCCGAAGTCGAGTGGCCTTCAGAAAATATCCATTTACAAATTAACAGCTACTCTAAAATACTGATTGTAGGTGTCAAATTTTAAAATATAGAAAACTAGAAATATGCAAACGGAAGTTCTCGCGAAATTATGTCGAAGTTTAATTATATTATTTTACTTCGAATAGCGTAAATTTAATTATTCTAAAATGAAAATTATAGTTAAATCGTTATTATAAATTATTTTCCTCTTTTTAATGTTTGCATATTTCGAGACTTTTAATCAGTTGCAAAACCAAATATATACAGTTAGTGCAGAAAAACTCCTTTCAAAAAACGTTAAACTGAAAATATATAAAACTATTATTTTACTAGTTATATTATATGGGTGCGAAACATGGACTCTTATTTTAAGGGAGGAAAGGAGATTACGATTATTTGAGAATAAAGTTCTTAGGAACATTTTTGGACCAAAGAGAGATGAACAAACAGGTGTATAGAGAAGACTGCATAACAGTGAATTACATGGAATTTATAGAAAGCCAGATATAATAAGAACAGTTCAGTCTGGTAGACTGCGATGGGCAGGACATGTGTTGGTAGGAATGGGGAATGAAAGACGTGCATGGAAGCTTCTTGTAGGAAAACTAGAGGGAAAACCCCCATACACTTGTTCTGGGGGTAAAGGTGGCCGTCACACAGGGCTGACAACCCGGCTGACATCAAGTGAAAATTGTCCAGATATCTTAACAGTATAAGTCTAACATAACAACATGAAATTGATGCATATCCGTGACTTATAAGGAACCAAAATGGAAACTATTTTTAGTAATATGTATATACTTCTATGCTCCTAGTAATCTGGCTTCCAGATTTGATAAGTTTTCTTCTTACCACAATATTGACATTTGGTCACAAGATAACAGTCTGCTAACAATCTATCTCCACAGCAACTCTTCTTATTCTACTTCTTTCACAGTAGCCTTTGCTCGCTCCTGGAATTCCCTTCCTCAAGATATCAGGGGTTGCTACACACATGACACTTTTAAGTCACGCTTATATAATCACTTGTTAAATAATTAATTTTTCTCCAGAATTAAATTTATTCTATATTATTAGTAGCTTTCATTTTATATCATATATATATATATATATATATATTGTATTTTATTTGTTAATACTTTTAAAATTCATTATAGAACACCGTTGACTTTAAAATTGGGTTAACATTTTAAAATTCATACCTAATAAAAACAGTCGTCCTCAACTCGTATATTAACGTTATAAAACGTCACACTATTAAAATTGATTTTTTGCGTTATAGTGCGTTTGGTCGTACTTACAGTAATGGGGACCATGATTGAAAGTTCAACTTCCTACATTTCGGGATTGCCAACCTAAATAACTATACTGTAATATTACATATTACAAATCGCGTGTGGAAAGTTAAACATTGCCCTCTATGTATACTACATGCAATGTATATACAAAAAATATCCAAAAGGTAGTGTTAATATACATTATACAAAACAAATCACTGCATTTTAAGTGAACTCAACTTTATTTGAAACAATATAAAACAATAAATACGTACTTACAGCCATTTTATATCTAATTGGTCTCACGGCCTCCCGTAGTTTCAACTAATAAACATAGCCCCCACTGTTAACGTTAGTCAATTGTATATAATGAACGAAAATATTTCCAACAAATACGGAGGGTTGTTTCCGATCTCTGATAACGATTTGCCAAGTAGATTGTGACGTTGGAGTGTGAGTCATGAGGACAGGAGTGTGCGAGGTGATCAAACCAGTCAGTGTGCTGCTTCTGTTACAATCGCGCGCGTGTTGTTCTCATAATGCCTAATCAGATAGACCCGTTTTGGGAAGGGTACATTACTGCCCTTTCCGACGCTAATTATAGTTATTCCGCGATTATTGAGGCTTGCAAAAACGTAATTGTATGGTGTCAAAGTGTGGAATTAGCTCAGTGCTTAATAAAAAGGGAAAGGGTCGCTTGGGATTAATTCCAAAAGGAACAAAAACGGGCAAATCCACGACCTGCTACTACTCGCACCCCAGATGTAATCAGAAAGGTCAAGGTCCTTATCTCTGGTGGTAACCCTGCCACACAAAGGGTGATTGCGAACAGATTGGGAATATCCCTTAAAACTGTAAACACCATAATAAACAAATATTTAAACATGGTGAAGCACCACAAAAGCAGGGTTCATAAATTGTTGCCACGTCACATTGCCGAATGCCGCACCAACAGCAGGAAGCTTTGAAAAGCACCTGGCAGGAGAAAAATGGAAACTTTTGGCCACACTTGATGAAGCGTATGTTTATATAGGAGACTGCAACATACCCCGGGCAATTTACTATAGAGAAAGGGGTGAAAAAAAATTCAAAAGTGGTACGCCGAATGCAGAGAAAGTTTCTCCAATGGATTTATGGTCATCGCGGGATATTGCTACAATGAAAAACTGACCATTCGTAGAGTAGCTAAAAAGGCCCAAATCAACTCCCAGTACTACCAGGAAGAAGTTCTCACCCCAATTTACCCGACTGAAATCCCAGCTCTCTATGGTACAGACAAAAACCAAGTTTGGGTGCACCAAGACAAGGCATCCAGTCACACTTCGGGTTCAAACCTGACATTCCTGGAGAAATGGAACAGGAAAATATAATACATGCTATTCCATTCAGTAACATCCCAGTGAAGTCTCCTGATGCATCACCGATGGACTTTGTGTCTTTGGACTCTTCAAAAGGGCACTGGGAAACAGGCGTCCTCGAACAATAGACGGTCTCTGGAAAGCATATAAAGAGGAGTGGGAACTTCAAGACATGGCTGTGCTGCGTAAGAGTCTTCTGCAGTGGAAACTCCGATGCCGAACCATAGCTCGGGTGAAGCGCCATCAAATAGATGGTAAAGAGACGGCTTTTTTTAAGGTAAAACGTAAAAATCATTTGTTATCAGAGATCAGAAACAACCCTCCGTATGTTATTATTTTACTATAATTTATTAATTTGAAAACACCATCGCGCAAAAAATAAAGTACAACGCACGTTTGTGAAGTGTTTTACAGAACCTCGCATTGTAATGTACTATTAATTGGTCGCATTTTAAAATTTTAACACTTTATTTGTGAAATCTGGAGTAAATCAATATGCATTGTAGATATTACTGTTATTGTAAATAAACCATATAATAATTTACGTGATTTTGAAATAAGATTATTTTTTAATATTTTTCTAACCTGGTGAAGTGGAGACAAGGCCTTAAGGTCTTAACTCTGCCAGGTAAAATAACTATTATTATTCTTATTACTTCCATGAAAAACCTCACGATTTGTCCAAAACTTAAAATACCGAGAAGCAATAGTTTTAGTAACTTATTCTATTTCTTTGCTCTATCTACAGCTAACAAAAGTATTTATCGTATAATAATTTGATATGGTTGTCAGATATTAAAGTTCCCGCAACTACTGTTTTATAAGTAAACTCTCTGATAACATCCTTAAACAACCTGTGACAGTTTGTCGATAAACTTGTATCCACACTGTATAAATTTCTAATAAATGGGATCTGAGGGAAGTTATATAACATGTGTTTGCTCTGTTGAACAATTTAGCCTTTTTATCTGTGTGTGTTTTACAAGTTGGTTGAAAAGAAATCAGTCGAACTAAAAGTTTGAGTTCCTCTAAAAGTTCGGTTTGTTTTAGTTTGTCATCGGCTTGATCCTGAGGGAAAGTGAGGACAGACGTTGCTTGCAGGCTTCTATTAACTACTTAAATTCCATGTTTCTCTCTCATTTTATCATGGATTTCTTTGAAGGAACACTAAAATACAATTACATTCGGGTATCATTTAAGCATGTATACAGGATCTTTCCGTTAAATATTAAACATAGGCTCAATTCTGGAAATGCGTGTTATTATGCACGTCCCAACTCCTTTCAAAAAACGTTAAACTGAAAATATATAAAACTATTATTCTACCAGTTATAATATATGGTTGCGAAACATGGACTCTTACTTTAAGGCAGGCAAGGGGATTACGGGTATTTGAGAATAAACTTCTTAGGAAAATTTTTGGATCAAAGAGAGATGAACAGATAGGTGAATGGAGAAGACTGCATAACAGTGAATTACATGGTCTTTATAGGAGACCAGATATAATGAGTACTGTTAAGTCTCGTAGACTGCGATGGGCAGGACATGTGGCACGAATGGGGAATGAAAGACGTGCATGGAAGATTCTTGTAGGAAAACCAGAGGGAAAACGTTGGTAGACAAAGAACGAGGTGGGAGAATAACATTAACTATGGTTTGAGGGAAGTAGAGTATACAGGGGATGATTGGAAAACATTGGCTCAGGATAGGGATTTATGGAGAGCTTATGTACGCCCGGCCATGAACCTACGTGTTCGATAGTGCCAGTGAGTTAGTTACACAGGATCTTTATAAACAGCGACAAACGTAAAAGAAAAAAAACGAATAATGTAAAAGTGATCCCACAATAGGCCCGGAGGCCCTTGGGGTAGTAGGAGGTTAAGGCTCCCACTTTTTCTAGACAATCGGCACTTTTATGTCTGCCGTGGTGTCAGCCCTGCGTGACGGCCGCCTTTACCCCAGAACAAGCGTCTGGTACTCATTTCCGTTAGAGGCTGAGTCGACCCAGGGCCATATTGCCGCCAGAGGGTTTGGGTCAGTTTAAAAATCCTGACCCCAACGGGACTTGAACCCTCGACCCTCCGGCTTGTAGCTCAGTGCCTTAATCATTACGCTACGGCGTGCCCTCTTAGTTCATCTTTTTATTCCAGGTAATAATGAAGACTTCGGAGAACGTTTTATAAAGGTCTTTATACTGTCGTACATAGGCCGTGGGGTCTCTACACGTCGTTTTGGCGTGAATAACCAAACAGAATATCGTGTAATGCTTCACAATAATTTGTTTTTTTTTTTTTGCAATTGCCCCAAGTTATCTTTCGACATTCCTGGTGTTCTCTTCTGGCATGAGGCACTTGTAACCCACTTCTGAGGTTGGGGCTCCTGGAAGGTGGGGTTACGTTGTCCCGATGATATGATGCGTGATAATGATGATAATGGTGTTACAGGAGTGTCCCTAATCCTAAGCTTGATCTAAGTTGATGATTGCGATGGCCTTATGGTTTCGAGGACCGTTTGGGCCTTAAAGTTTTCCTGAAATTTGTCTTACAGGTGAGGAAAAACTCGGATAAGAACCTCACCCAGAAAAACTGTCCCGACCGGGGATGGAACCCGGGCCCGCTGCGTGACAAGACAGCACGCTACCTCGAGACCACAGCGGTGGTCACAATAACATTACTTAATTCTACAAACAACCTGTATCAGTTCACTCACAATTATCATAAGTAATGCCACGAGTGATTTCCAAATTATCGATAAATTCACTCCTCACTCTTCGTGAGTCCCTGAATTTATCTAGAGAATTTGGAAATCAAGAGTGGCATTTATTAGGACTATTCAACGAATAAAATTAAGCTCTTTACTAAAAAAATAATTATTTGAAATATAGTTACCGGTGTTTTAAAATATTTACATAGTTAATGTAAACAGCCGATGTTTGAAAACCAATTAGAAATGTGGAGGTTATGTATATTCACTGAAAACTCGATCATGTTATTTATTGCCAAATAGGATCGCAATATTGTAAGAATGCACTCTAGTGGAGAAATAATGAAACACATCAAACTCTTATAATCAACATTATAGGTTAATCATTTATATTTTGAATAAACAACTCAGTAAAATCTCTGAAATCTATTCATTATTTGCTATATTCAATGTATTTGTTGGAGAAAAATAATGGTCTAACCTGTTCAGAATATTAAAAAAGCAGGAGCTTTCTTTATCTCCAAAAGCAGGAACTGATAAAGAGAAATCGATAAAGAGCGAGGTGAAACACGACTGTCATTGTGTGTGTAAAACAGAAATTCATTGCAACGTGATTGGTCATTGACTACCATTTGCGACATGAGTTAAATAGTCAACATCAATCTAACAAGAGATTGTGTTTTTCTGAAAAAAATCACGAGGGACGAAGTAGCTAGAGATTTTCTCAAATGAAAAACGGAACTTGGGGGGGCTTGATTTGGGAGTGACTATTAGTCGAACTAATACAACACATAACTAAAAAGAATTATACTATTTAATATTTACCATTTGGGTTATGTAGTACGATCTTACTTTTCCGGCGATTATCAAAGCCTTGCTGTACAGTATCGTTATACTCGTAAATAGAGGCATATCTACTGTATAAATCTCTTTGGGCTTGGGAAACATTAATAACAGATGTTTGTATGAGATATAACTCTTAACAATAATGCAGATTCATTATACAACATTTAATAATTTTTTTAGAGTAACAGAACTACATTTGTTCGTAATTTTGAAGTTGTTTTCTTTTGGCATTTCTTGCTGACACAAATCGATCGTACATTATTTAATCGATATCCTTGTCAAAGAAGTTAATTTGCGGAGATATCTCTAACTACGAACATGAACAGGCACGATTATCAACAGGAAGAGGTACGATTATCGGTCTAGCAGTTAAATAGTCAGATAAATTTGTAGGAATATCTTAACAAAATATCTGGAGCCTCATATGGTATCGGCCACTTTTTGTTAGATTGCCCGAGTTTTATTTGCCCGTCGAACCGCCAGAGACGGGATAGGACATAAAATTACAAGAGGCAAACACACAGACCACAAGATAGAGATTTAAAATCTCCTATATGCTTTTTCCAGGAATGGAACCTTGCTCGTCAGAGCTCACGGATCTACCGATTACCACATAGAGTAGGCCATTCCATAATTCATTAAAATTAATGAATATCGCATTTGCTAAAGACATGTTTTAATAATAAACAATAATATAATAATAATATATTACTAGAAACTATTCAAATGCATGTAATGAAACATATTTAATTTAATCTAGCCACCCCTGAATGACACCAAAGTCTTGTGCTCAGGGACGGATTCATATACATATTAATTTTACAATTGAATACAAAACCACGATCATTGACAAAATGAATACACAAAACAGAAACATAAGGCACTCTCAGATGTTATTTTAAAATATGTATTAGATAATACTTTTTTTAAACCCTTTAACATGCTTGAATATAATAAATATTATTTTTGTGATCCTAACTTTTAGTTGTCTGATTTCTATTTGAACAATACAACAAAATTGATTTAAATTCTAAATTATTTTACAATTACTACAACGTAAAGTTACATAATTACCTATTTGAACAATAAAACATATATTAACTTTACTTCTATACTATTGTTACATGTCGTGTAAGCGGCGTTTGAATTGCGCGGGTGAGTCGCCCCTAGTGATTTAATGACCCGCAGAGCCGCTTGAATGGTCTGGAATGTCAGACCTTTCTACCAGCTTCTCCTTCTCCTTGGAGAAAGATCGGAAGCCAGAAGTTTCTGGGCTTCGAAGTTGTTCGAAGCTATTACTAGAGCTTTCCTCCCCCGCCTATATGAAAGAGCGGACGAGAAGACCAGTCCGTCAGTTTGCGATAATTGGTCCGTGACAACTAGTCTTATGTTGGACGGCGAGTGATTAATTGTGCGTGTAACGGTGAGGAAGAATTGTGTCTGCAACTGTGTTACAAGCGATTGTCTGATTAACGTTATAGAAATAATAGTTAGAAGTATAAAATTGTGTATTATAAACCCAACTGGATTTCGTAGGCTTAAAGGACCTTCGGGACTTGGAAAATCTGGTAGCGTTTATCTAGCCGAGCGTTAGTATGAGGATGTACAGTTATACATGTGTTGAAATAAACAAAAGAAGTCTTATTTTAAACTATTTTATTACTAAGATATAAATAATTAGAATCCCTAAGTATTCTAGCCCTAAATAACTAATCTAAGCCTATATTAAAAACTACAGTACTTTCTGGGGTTTGAGAGAGTGGGAGTTGTGGAAGTTATAAATCTGCCCTAATCTACATGTTTAAAAAATGTTATATCCCCCTTTTGAAAATATAGTATTAAAACAGTCTACATTGTTTAAAATTCTACTATCCCTTGAAAAGCATGTATCAAAATAGTTCAGGTAATTGATTCTTTTTACAGAAAGTACGGACTACATATTAAGAAAAATGGTCGGTGACTTACCCTTCAGTAGCTTACACACACAGACAGACACGAGACCCTCACTTCTCAAGTGTTATATACTCAATTTGACCTCTAGTTACCCTAACTGTACTCACTAACATTCCAATAAACTAAATGTAGGGATGTTTACAGTTAGCTATGCAAAACGTTGCTCTGAACTATATCATGTCTAAACTCTATCTCAACAGACTTTGAATGTCCAAACTCTATTTCAAAAGACTTTGCTTGAATAATTAAAATAATCTATAAAACAATAAAAAATCTATATAAAAGGCTATGTATTCATAACATTGTGATTAAAGATTTAGTGATAATTGTATGAAGAAAATACAGTGGAAAGAAGAATTTTATATAACAATTGTGTAGTCATTTAAATCAAAATAAGTAAAAGAAAAACCCAGTGCTATCCGTGAGACTATTATATTTCTTTCCAAATTTTGTTATTTTTTTTAGATCCATTTTTGAGATTTCCGGACAAGTTAATACCACATAAAAAGCAAAGACTCCTAAAGTAATTATTAAATAAAACGCCTTTAATTAACAAATATTAAAAGTACTTTTGAGTATAATATGTATTTTTTCGTTTAACACTTGAACGTTAAAAGAAACATCTGTTTATTTGTATGTTTACTAGATCCATGGGAGTCAGCTTTAACTGACCACGGAACTCTCACAAGTGAATGAAATGTATTAAATCCTGGCGTTCTGCTCTGTTCCGGACAAGGAAAGCAGCAACAAATTAGTGGAAAAGAAATGTGTATGAACTTAAATTTGTAATAAGGGTATAAAGGAACATCAGATTTTTATTTCAGTACAAGTCTCTAGAGGTCGGGAAAAGTGGCACAAGTTAAATAAGCCAGCGATAATTTTACAGAAGAATAAAACTGTCCTAAGAGCTTAAACGCATGATAAAACTTAACGTTGAAGTGAATTAAAATAAATAAGGTTTTATATAGCATATTCTTGGGACACTATTTTTCCTTTTCCCATAAAATTAATATTTTAGTCTTTTCATTGAGTGATATACAAGCTCCGTAAATCAGTGCACATGAAACTCCAGTATTTGAAATTTTGTATTGGCTCCGATTGGAAGACAGGCGAAAAATATATTGAATCTGCTTCTTATACAACACTTTGCCCACCTCATCACCCATTTATATTTTTACTCGCTTACATTCGTTATCCTCCCACCATAGCTTGAACACAGGATCGAGAGAAAATTCAACTCTAACTGTTCTTCTACTTCGAACATCTCACTATTCTTCATCCTTCCTTGTTTCAGCCACCCGACTCTGGAATTCCCTCCCCTCATTTATCAA
The DNA here is from genome assembly GCA_030220185.1 of Diploptera punctata. Classification (NCBI taxonomy): domain Eukaryota; kingdom Metazoa; phylum Arthropoda; class Insecta; order Blattodea; family Blaberidae; genus Diploptera; species Diploptera punctata. Next base: position 1,587,925 of record JASPKZ010008886.1, read on the forward strand.
GAACTACCCGACTCAAAAACAGTTCATAACATAACTCACTTCATATGTCCTTAGACGTAATAATATATAACCGTGTTCCATGTATTCTTTTATTTATTCCTTTGTACTAAAACATTTCTTACCAGGTCAATTACTTAAACTAATTGTTGATATTGTTATTATTAATATTATTATTATTACTATTTTCCTTTCTTTCCCTTGTAAACTTTATATTGTGTAGTCTCTATCTATTATGCATCATTAATCAACATGTAGATAATTCATAATTGTTATTATATGCATAATTTAGCCATGGTGAAGTGGTAGAGAACTCCTTACGGTCTTAACTCCTTCTTCACTTCCTGGTTTAGGCAAGAGTTGCCTGTTCCATCAGGTAAAATAAATAAATACATAATAAACTCTTGATAAAAATTAACGTTGAAGTGAATTTATAAAATGTTTTTTACCTGCAGCATATCCTTAGGGTAGTTCTTTCCTTCTCCTGTAAATTAATATATATATATATATATATATATATATATATATTACTTGAGCATTTTTTTTTTTTCCAAACTTTACAAAATTTCACTGTTCATTAAAACTCGGCTCTTTACCTCAAACAACGTGGAAATTACAGATAAATCTTCGCCTCGCAGTATAAACAATGCTTATTTGCTTATTAAAGCGTTGTAAGTCATAAAACTACTGACTCATTAAATGCATTATTTAATATATCCATCCATAGTAATTCTGCCCGAGGGCAGGTCTTTCACTGCAATCATAGCATCTTCATAATAAGGATGATTATGATGATGGTGGCCGTATGATTTCGGGGACCATTTGGTTCTTAAAGTTTTCCTGACATTTGTCTTACAGGTGAGGAAAAACCCCGATAAAAACCTCCCCCAGAAAAACTGTCTCGACCGGGGATCGAACCCGGGCCCGCTGTGTGACAAGGCAACACGCTACTTTGAGACCACATCGATATATATATCTTAGATCTTCTTACTCTTCTGAACTGTTCTGAATCTTTGGACCAGATACCTCAAGAATGACAGCAGCATAAATAAAATACATGAGAAAAGCAACCGGTTGCACATTGTCAGACTTAAAACTAACTTGAAAATAGAAAAAAAAAACTGAACTCGATCTTTACAAAAATACAGTATTATAAATCTAAATGAATAGAACAAGTGAACAGAATTCTAAAGTAATATTAATAATAATAATAATAATAATAATAATAATAATAATAATAATAATAATAATAGCTTTATTTTACCTGGCAGAGTTAAGGCCTTATGGCCTTGTCTGCCACTCATCCAGGTTTTAAAAAAATACAAAGAAAATAGTCTTACATCTAAATTACAATATACATAAACGATTACATGTTATAAATACAATTCAATTAATATTTATAATGTATTTTGATTTACTCTAAATTTAACGAATTAAATATATAATATGTACAAAATATATAAAAAACGAGAAAAAGATTATTAATGACATAGTATAAATTTAAATAAATAAAGAAAAAATAATTATTAGACAACAGGTAACTGTATAAGTGTGACTTAAAGATGCCAAGTGTGCGGCAACCCCTGATATCTTGAGGAAGGAATTCCAGGAGCGAGCAGAGGCTACTGTGAAGGAAGTAGAATAAGAGGAAGTGCTATGAAGAGGAATTGTTAGCAGACTGCTATCTTGTGACCTAGTGTCAATATTGTGGTAAGATGATAACTTCTCAAATCTGGACGCCAGGTAAGTAGGAATGTAGGAATTCCGAAGCTTGAAAAGTAGTGAAAGAGAGTGCAATTTACGTCTGTCAGTAAGACGGAGCCAAGAGAGGTTATTAAAGTGTTCGGAAATATGGTCATAACGGCGGATATTAAAAATGAATCGAACGCAAGCACAGGTACCGAAGATTCTAAAAAGAAAACTATAAACCAATAGGGAAAATTAGGCCAACCCATGAAGAAACTACTTGAAGCGAATCTCAAGTGACACCGGAACAGGTCAATAACGTAACCTAAATTCATGACAGCTAAATGGTTATGAGCTTGATGAATTGATGATTAATATGATTCCAAAAAAAATATTAGTATTTAATTACTGAACTACAGAAACTTCAATTATGTAAATGGAAATAAACAGTATCTATATTCCACTGCTGTGGTCTCGAGGTAGCGTGCTGCCTTGTCACGCAGCGGGCCCGGGTTCGATCCCCGGTCGGGGCAGTTTTTCTGGGTGAGGTTTTTATCGGGGTTTTTCCTCACCTGTAAGACAAATATCAGGAAAACTTTAAGGCCCAAACGGTCCCAGAAATCATATGGCCATCATCCTTATCATTATCATCATCATCCTTCACCGGTGTGGAAAGCAACGGGAAGCTACCACACCTACACAATTCCCTAGTAAAGCTGCAAGCATAGCATGAAAATGCTATGATTGCAGTGAAGGACCTGCCTTCGGGCAGAATTACTATGGATGGATATATTAATAGTGAAAGAAAAACGTTGTGCCCCTTTTTAAGCAGATTGCGCGCACGGAGAAGTGTGATATTTGGCATAATTAAAGTTCATATAGAGAAGGAGTACAGAAAAATACAATTTATGTAGGCCTATAATATGTGTTACAAATAAATTAAATTAAACAAAATAAAATAAATTGTCTCTAAGGAAGTTATGTATTACTCATTCATTTGTTTACGTTCATACTAAAAGTGCATTGTTGCAAAAAGAAAATTGTGCAGCAGCAATGTGAATTACTTACTCTGGTGTATTTGTTATTTATTGTTTAAAAAAGTGAGTACATTTTATTATTTAAATTTAAATTAAAACCTGTGTAATCTTCGTTTCAGTAATTTCATTACATTTTTTTTTTATATTTAGATATTCGCGCCTACTTCCATTATGCCTCGTCATAAAACATTGATGGGTCGGAGTGAGACACAAAGAAGAAGGGATATATATTCCTGTACGCATAATAATAGGCCAAATGTAAATTTGAATAGTGTAAATAGTACACAAATGTCAAATGACGCGTTATTGTTTCTATATGCCTTAGCCAAGCTATACCACATATTTCCTAACGTTCGTATGTTTAAAATACATCGAAAATTAAGCATAATGACGTATTTGTGATAAACTTAATCAATGGATTGTGCTCGAAATTTTGACCGCTAGGCGACCATTAGTAAATGTAGTTATATAAGTAAGATTCCTCTGATATAAAAATGAGACAATACGTTGTGTATCACTGCTAGAACACTGGGGTTCCTAGTTATGGATCTCCAAACTCCCTGTATCGACTTTCAGTCGACTTGGCGGAGTCTGGTCTTCAGGATCACGGTTGAGTTGGGTTTGACTTTGAGTCCGCATGCAAATATCACAAATCCCATGTTTTAGACAGATTTGTAGGTCAACGTCTGTTTGACGTAACTAAAAGTTAAATCAAAGTTAGGCAGATATCTGTGCTGCAAAGTCAACTTCAATTCTTTGATGTAGTGAAATCAAGTAGTATCGATCCCCTAATACTTTATCAATCTAAAAATAAAATAAATATAACTTAAATAAATGTTCATTAAATTGTTATTTGCATTGAATTTAATATTACTAATTTTGATCGCTGGGCTCTTGAAGAACGCAGTTTTGATCCCCCGTTGCGATAAGTTTACTTTTGGTACGGTTATTTTCGGAGTTTTTCTTCACCAATAAGACAAATATCGGGAACATAATAGATTTCTAACACTATCTGGTCATCACAAACACCCCTATCACTTTCACTTTGTTTAGTCAACATTAATAAAAATCATAGTAAAACACTTAAAAAGGAGGCCTATGCAACATAACCCAATATCTCCAAATAAAAAAATCATAAAATAATAAGTCCAAAGAATGCCCAACAGCTTGAATGGGTTCACGAGTGTCAAAAACCCATCTAGATAGGCCTAGTATGGTTCCAAATGTAACTAAAATAACTCAATGGCTTTATTGAACCCGTAGGTTCATGCCCGCGCGAACATAAGTTCTCCATACTTCCCTATCCTAAGCTAATGTTTTAAATCATCCCCTGTGTAATCTACATCACTCAAATCACGGTTAATGTTATTATCCCACCCATTCTTAACATACCTACTGTATGCTATACCTCTGGATTTGCTACTAGGACTTTCCACGCTCCAATTTCATTCCCCATTCATGCCATATGCCCTGCCCATCGCAGTCAATAAGAATTATTGGTAACTATTCTTATTATATCGGGTTTCCCATAAGGATTACTTAACTCACTCTTACGTAGCCTTCTCCATTCGCCTGTCTGTTCACCTTTCATTGGACTAACATTTTTCCTGAGAATTTTATTCTCAAATAGTCGTAATATTTTCTTCCCCTGAAAATAAGAGTTCATATTTCTCATTCATATAATATATCTGAGAGAATAACAATATTTTATATATTTGAAGATTAATGTTTTTTTAGAGAAGTTTGGACAAGAGTCCCTTTAATACATAATGGCATACATTTCCAGAATTGAGCCTATATTTAATTCCGTTCTGCGTTTCTTTCCTGTTCGTAATTATTTTTCCTAGGTATTTAAATTCAGCCAATTCTTCAAAGTTTCCCCTCATTAGTCGTTAACAGTCCATTTCCATTATATAATATATTTCTATGTGTGATTATATATTTATTTTTATTAATGTTTACTTCCAACCCCAATTTCTTAGTGTTACTCAATAGTGTGTATGAGTGTGTGTGTGTGTATGTATTTTGGCCCTCAACATCTCCTCGCTATCCCCTAATAATACTACATTATCGCCATGAACAACAGCTTATTAATACAATTTACTTGCAGGGATTTCTATTCACTTTCCAAATAGCCTATTTTAGAGCAAACATTGCGCATTTCATTCCATTTATATTATTTTCTTAAAATAAAGAAGGAAACATGTTTGAAATGGAATTGTTTGTATAAAATAATTTAATTTAGATAAATATAATTAAATATACTTTAATTAACTTTAACAAAATCAATTAATATTCGGATTACGTTCTGTAAAGTAAGGACATCCCTCAGAAAACTAAAAGATATTACATTCAATATTTTATTGGGAGAAACATGAATAATGGCATAATAAAACTTGTTGTTTTATGGAAGTTTGGTCTGTAAGTACGAGATACACAAGATGAAAATATTCGGAGAAATATATTAATATAATTATATACAGTAACTTTTGTTTAAGGAAAATCTTTCTTTAAGATAAGAGATAAATGAAGACCAAAATTAAGATGGACCAACCATATTTTTGAGATATCATAAGAACAGTCCCAAATGACCTAAACCTAAATAATTTCACGATGATGATGATGAAAAGAAAAGAATGCAAGCTATTTTACACGCTTTATATTAGCTTGACCTGTATATATCTATGTAACGGAATCTTTCAACACGATTTTCACTCACTTAAAAACATTGGATCGACTTGAAACTTTGTATACTTGTAAAGGACCAATGCCAATACAATATTGATACATTTCTTCTAAGATCCTTGCCAGGATAATCAGGACATCACAAAAATAAAGACCGGTATAATAGGTTGCGGACGTATCGACTTCTTAGTCTATCGTTGTGGTAGCTCAGTTGGTATAGTGGTGGACTGCAGTGGTATATAATTTCAGTAATCGATAGGTCGCTGGTTCAAATCAGGCCGGGAGGATTTCTTTAGTAGAGTATTACTTTAGCTCGTATTACAATAGCATCAAATTTAAAGATATTTACATTTTTAGAAAACCAAACTAAAAAATAAAAAAAATAAATGTTTAAAAAACTAAAACAACACGCTTTATTAGAAAACCGAACTCAAAAATAAAAATAATTTTAATTTCCAACACGCTTGGGAAAAAAATTAAAGTGGTCACAAAAAAATCATCTCCAACACATCTAGAATAAAACTTGAGTTATCTAAAAAAAATAATTTTACCATCAAAAGCGTCTGGTGTTCTACATCAATTATATATTTGATAATGAACAGATATTGGTAAAAGTAAAGTCTCTAAGATGAAAACGTAAAAACCATAAAAAGCACTCCACGCTTTTGATGGTAAAATTATTTTTTGTAGATAACTCTAGTTTTATTCTAGATGTGTTGGATATGATTTTTTTTTGTTGACCACTTTAATTTAATTCTAAGTGTGTTGGAAATTACATTGTTTTTCCATTTTTATTTCGGTTTTCTAATAAAACGTGTTGTTTTAGTTTTTTTATAAACTATTATTTATAACGCCAATTCAATAATAGCATTACCACAAATATTTTTTCACTGCAGCAGAAACACGCGAAAACAAACCATTGTATTATTAGTAATTCAATATTTATCGTTAAGAGGGAGCAGTTTGGTGACCTTGTGAATTGCAGGTGGAATGATTATCCAATCACTCCTCACTTAATATCCCTATCGCTGTGACATAAACAAAGCAGTCAGTTGTTTCGGGGTTTTTACATCGAACGCGTCGTTGTGATAAATGTGGCGAAAAAAGAAGTTCGTATATTCTTTTGTTTTTCTTATATCTAATGTTTTAAATTAAATTTTTTTGTGTGTTGAAATGTGTGTGTATTATTTCACTGTAGCTAACGCATTGTGCTTATTATTTCGTTGAATTTACTGCACCAAGAAGTTACGAAGGTAAGAGGCATCTTTCTCCATGTTGAAGTAACATGAGATTGTGTAATTATTATGCTTTTAGGAGGTATTTATATTTAAGATATATACTTACCACTATTGTAGCATAAAATGCAAATCACTACCTTTTACCAAGGAATCCCGGACAACAGTATAGACCTGCTACCAGATAAGGATAATGTTTATACATCTTTATCAGTAGGCTATGCTTTGTAAGTTTGTTGTTGTTTTGCAATTATCAGTTTTATACATTTTTATTTATCCATATTTTAAAAATCGATTATATTATTTGTTTAACCTTAAGCAATACAGCAACTTTTTTCCTACGACCTATTTTTATTATAATTCACATCAAAGTTATGAAAACGGCACACGACTTTGTTGATGCAAAACCAGGATATGTAAAATATCGCTTTGACCTATTCCTAATATTTTACTTTTCTTTTTAATCCTTTAACATATGGCATCTAGAATTTTCGTACGTTCTCTTGTGTTTCTTACGTGCTTTCTTTAGAAATCTACTTATTGTTGGGATTGTAGCGCATCTATTTCATAATTTAAAATACGAAAAATACCATTAAGCCTTTGATGTATTCTGTCCACAATTACGGCATTAAGAAAAACGAAATTTTATTATATCTAGTGTTGACTTTTTTTTTAATACTCTCCAATATGGTAGGCATTTGAGTTTCACATTAACGTCAAGAGATGGCAGTTAGTCAGTTTTCATGCAGTGATGAATCATTCTAAGATGGCAGTGAACAGAAACATGAAGTAACGTACAGCCTACCGTATATTATTTTTTTAGGAAGTAAAACTCTTATATAAACCGAATCTGTTATTTTAATCTGTTTTATTATTAATCAGATTATAACTAGGAAAAGCTACAAACTTAAGACTTACTTAGATTTTTTTCAAGTGATATTTAAAGTTTGTGTCCTCTAGAGCGGATACTATTTGCTAGAAAAACTTTATACACATTGAATTATCCATATATGTTTCTCATTTTATTTACTCATATTTGTTGCCTATTATGTATATTCAGGTATGCATTGTAGTTATATTAAGTCTACATTTAAATTTTATTTAGGCCAATTTTATATAATAATAATGATTGTCGTATCTATCTTTACTCAAATAGATTCCTGCATCATTGTTAGTCTATTTTGAAATGCGTAGTGGTGGATTTAATGTTATTGTGAAGTTTAATTTTATATATTAAAAACATAGACAAAACAATAGATAATATAGTAAAGTGATCCCATAACAGGCCCGGAGGCCCTTGGGGTAGTAGGAGGTTAAGGCTCCCACTTTTTCTAGACAATCGGCACTTTATGTCAGCCGGGTTGTCAGCCCTGCGTGACGGCCGCCTTTACCCCCAGAACAAGCGCCTGGTATTCATATCCGTTAGAGGCTGAGTCGACCCCAGGGCCATAGTGCCGCCAGAGGGTTTGGGTCATTTTAAAAATCCCCAACATATGATGTAAAATATTTCTTCATGTTATAATAGTCGTCTTCTTCTTCTTCGCGGTTTAGGTTTATTTACTAGCCTGTTCCGGCTCCAAATTGCTGCTCTTTCCATCTTTTCTTTGGTCTTCCTCGTGGTGAATAGCTGTATGCTGCTTTTGGAATTCTATTCTCAGTCATCCTGCCAAGAGTTCTTTCCAGTTTGTTCTGTATTTCTCTATTGTTGTGTTTAATTCCTCTAATTTTAGTTGTTGTCTTATTCTGTATTATGTTTTTTGTCTGTTCTTTGATATCCTGCTATTGGACTGAGGAATCTCATTTAAGCAGCTTGTATTCTGTCAGATTGCTGTGTTGTCACTATCCATGTTTCGGATCCATAAGTAATAATAGGTACTGCGATTGTCTTGTTATCATTTAATTATAGAGTATATCCTGGCTTTATTTTTCAAAAGTTCTTTTTTTTTGTTCCTGTTATATAATTAAACTTATTTAGTTTGTTATTTATATCTGTTTCCGCTGTGTAGGATATTTCGAAACCTAGGAAGTTATATGTTACTACTTGTTCTATTGGTTTATTTTCTAATATTTATCTTTGTCCGAACTGGATGAGCGTCCATGAAGGCCATTCTTTTTTATGTTTCTGATGATATTTCCATGTTGTATTTTTTTTGATATTTCATTTAGTTTATATAGCATTCTTTGTAGTCGTCTCTTTTTTTTATTTTTTTGCCACCCAATTTAAAATCTGGTCATCTACAAAGGATACTGTTTTTATTACTATATTTCCTAAGTTAATTCTCCCAGTCGTCATCTGCTTCCATGACCTTATCATGTCAAAATAAATGTTAAAAAGAGTGGTTGATAGAGGACAACCTTGTCTAACGCCTCCTATTATATGTATTGGTTCCCTTTGATTTATTTTTATTTTCGTTTTCTCATACACAATAATTACTGCTATCAAGCGTAGTGGAATTCCTTTTCACTTAATATGTTCCATAATTTTGGTCTAGACACTTTATCAAAGGCCTTCTTATAATCTATAAAGAGGATGTGCGTCTGTAAGTTGTAATAGTGTAAATCGTATTTACAGTCCAAGGGCATCTTCAGATCGATGTCACATTATTGAAGATGAATTGAGTAAACAGTGATATTCCATCTGGAAGTGAAGATGACTAATTGGAAGGTGACACAGATGAGTATCTGGCCTTCTTACAAGAAAACATTACAAGCAGATGTCACCTCTGAAAAAGCATAAAAAAAGATGGAGAGGAGTGGGGGCAGAAAAATATCTGATCAGAATGAATAACCATCTAATGAACAAGTGGCAAGGAATAAAGCATATAATGCTGTAATGCAACTACACCAGTGGAGATGTTCAAACCATGTTTGGTGAACCCATAAATTTACTGACTTTTGAGTCTATAGATACGTCTTGCAAGTCACTATTTCTACAA